>VZTB01009270.1:101473-265997 GCA_013397245.1 Thryothorus ludovicianus
CTCCGCCCGAGCCCCGCCCGGCCGCCCCGCCTCTTCCCTCCGCCGCCGCAGCCAATCGCTGCCCGCTGCCCGCTCCGCAGCCAATAGGAATTCGACGGCCGGCGAGGCGGGCCAGCGAATCAGGAGGCCGGGCTCGGGGCGGTTGCTAGGCAGGCGGGCGGGCCGGACCGGGCAGTTGCTAGGGGGCGTTCGAGCGGGGGCGCCCTCAGACCACGCGGGCACGGCGGAGGCAGCGTCCCGATGCCGCCCGCATCCCGCCTGGATCCTGCCCGCATCCCTCCTGTATCCCGCCCGCTCCCCGCCTCTGGGCCCCGGGGGGTGTCGCCGGGTGAAACTGACCCCGGTGCAGCGGACGCTCAGCGCGAGGTGGACGCTAACCTCGGGTACGTGGGTGATGCTGTGAGCGGGTGAGTTTCGGGCGCGGAGCGGTGACACACAACAGGCATCTGCCAACCGAGCACACGAATCCCGCTAATTACACTCCCACAGTTTCCGTGTGTAAACAAAGCCCGAGTAGAATTTGATACTTCGCCAACGTTTGACCGCGAACGCAGGCTGAGGCTGGACCAGCCCCAGGCCCGGCCCACGCCAGGGCGCTCGGCCAGCACAGTCCGGTCATCTAGAAACGTGGAAAAGTGCCGCCGTAGCCAGCGGATGTTGCCAATATTCTGCCACCGTTCGTGTCAAGGACTGGGACCTGACTTTAGTGCAGCTTTAGCAGCCAATATGTTTGGGTGTGTACAAGGCCGAGTGCTTAACAGACCCTCTAGGGACACTCACCTCTCCTTGCTGTGACTGGCTGCGATTTTCAAACTCTGCTGTACTAAATGCATTTGAAATCTCTAAGTACCAATGAGCAGCCTTGAAAGTAAGCACAACCTACCCGAAAAAGGTTATAGCCATCCTCAGAGACCACACTTGGTCCCTCATGTCTAAATAAAACCTTAATTTCACTGTGTTTGTCATAATGTGTTTCCTTTGCTGTCATGCTACAGGCAGCCCTGAAAGGTCTGACAAAACACCGCTCCAACACAGGTTTTCTCTGGTCTGCTGCTTCTCTGAACTGCTTAGATTTTGAATTGCCAGGTATATACACACCAAACCCCCAAAGTGGATTACAGCAGCAGCAGGCACAACACAGCCTATAAGCACAACAGCCTCCTGTAACAAGTCAGACAACTGTCAGGTAACACTTTTGAGGCAAATTGCATTTCTGGCCTTCCTGGTGGCTTGGCAGCTGCACTTGCTATCCTTTAGTCAAGAAACACCAACTTTCTATTATCACAGAATCACAGAAAGGTTTGAGTTGGAAGAGACCTTGAAGATTATCTTGTTCCACCCCCCTGCCTTGGACAGGGACACCTTCCACTAGAACAGGTTGCTCAAAGTCCTATACAGCCTGGCCTGGAACATTTCAAGGGATGAAGCATCCATAAGTTTTCTGGGCAACCTGTTTCAGTGCCTCACCACCCTTGTAGGAAAGAGTTTCTTCCTTACATCTAATCTAATCCTGCTCTCTTTTTGAGTTCAAAGCCATTCCTCCTTGTCCTACAGGCCCTTGTGAAAAGTCCTGCTCCAGTTCTCTCTTTAGGCACAGGAAATTGTCTAAGGTCTCCCTGGAGCCTTCACTTTTCCAGGCTGAACAACCCCAGCCTGTCTTCACAGGAGAGGTGCTGCAGCCCTCTGAGCATCTTTGTGACCTCCTCTGGACTTGCTCCAGCAGGTCCATGTTATTCCTATGTTTGGGACCCCAGAGCTGGACACAGGGCTCCAGGTCGGGTCTCACAAGAGCAAAGTAGAGGGGCAGAATCACCTCCCTTGACTTCCTGCCCACAGGAGACACGAGACAGCCTTTTCAAGATGACAAGTGGCAAAATGTTCCTGTGAGCAGAAATGTGTAGGCATGGAAGCTGGATAACCTGTAGTTGTTACTGGGGACTGAGATTGCTTATTGTAACTGGCAAAAGGGCAACAATGAGCTTTTAATTGGAAGGATCACAATTATTTCTGCCCTCAGAAATGAACCAGGTCAAACAGGAGAAAAAATGAAAAAAGAAGAAAAAAAGAAGTCACTTTAACTAGGAAATGTTACAAATGAAAATGGCAATGTTGCTGAGGACAAGAAATTCAAGGACTGTGGGGGAAGGAGTTGCCAAGCTACTGTGTAGAGTCTGCTCAGATTTTTTTCAGTGTTATAGCTATTTTTTTTCCTTATTTAACAACTATTTTACCTTTGAAAAACAAAATTTAAAGCAATGGAATCCCAAAGGGTTAGTGCTTGGTCAGGATGTTATTTGGGGTAGTTGATCTTTAAAGGTCTCTTTTAACCCAAACCACTCTATGATCCTGTGAGTTAACATCACTAGGAGGCAAGCCAAGCTTGGGCAGTGTCTGCATAGCTCTTGCTACAAGCATCAATGGTATGAATAAAAATATGAAAATAGAAAGAGCAGAAGGGCACCTCAGTGCCCAGAAATTCACCTTTTGACTAGCTGCCATTTAGCTATTGTCCCACCTGCCAAACTGTGGCCTTTACAGAGCTGCTTATCTGATGCTGCATTAGGGCTACCTGGTATAACTAAAGAATGGAAAATTTTCACCAGAGGAAAGAAAAAAAGCAGTAATAGTCCAGCTCCATTGCTCAGTACAAATGTGGTTGGTCTGTTTGAGAGTCAACACAGAAGAGGCTAAAGTGTCTTACAGCATTGTCTCCAGACCATTCCCTTCAGATCTGGAGCACAATGTGGTACTGATAACAGAGGGAGGGAGAAGTCTCAAGCTGATACCAAAGAAAATTAGGCCAAGAAAAAAAAAAAAAAGCCATCTGTGGTAAATTCTTCTAGCCAGGAAAAGCTGAACTGTGCAGCCCAGGAATGTCAGTACCAAGCCCTGGGAGGAAGCAGGGTGGCTCTGCCTGGAGTGTGGCACAAGCTGTGACACTGGCTGAGGGCAGATCAGGCTGGTATTGCTGTTTATCCAATATGCACCATGTTTTTTTTGTTCCACTTTTATTTTGTGAGATATACAGAAATAATGGGAAATAAATGTTGAAAGAATAAGTGCTTTTAAAATTATATGAGTCCATTCCCTTTGGAGCAGTGTGAGCAGGCCAGAGGAGTGGAGAAAGGGGCTGGAGAAAAGCTGTCCCAGCAGCAGCTGGTTTTGCTGCTCTTTGACCTCTGAGAGCCTGTCCCCTTGCCAAGGTGGCACATCCTCATGCTTTGTGCACTGAGCCCTTCCTGGACTGTGAGGTCAGACCGAGGCTTTGGCCGTGTGGGTACCAGCAATAGCCTTGTCACAGAGGCCTGGGCTCACTCATGTTATTCTTCACGTATTCCATGTGGAGGTTCATCCTTTCTCTGCCCCTTTCTGCTTCTACTCAGTCCACAGGCAAGCCCACGGGTGGGAAAGGAAGTGCAAAATGTTCCTGGACAAGGAGAAAGAAGGTCCAGATGCACGTGTGCATATCTCTAAGTGTTCTGGCAACTTTTGGTGAGAATCTCTGCATTCAAGGCTGTACACAGACTAAAGCTTTGTGCTGTTCATGTGGCAATGCCTGGTGAGTGCTCAGTGAGAGGCAGAAGCATTACCACCACCTGTAGTTTGGCAGCACAGCTTGAGCACTGTTGCTGCAGCACAGGCAGGTGCTCACTGCCCATGTCCCAGCTGGCTGGCTGCTGACAGTGAGCGTGGTGCCCTTCCTCCCCAGACACTCCCGTGTGTGAGCAGGTGTTCACTTGGCTGTGCTGCTCTGCCATCCTGGGCCCTGACAGCAATGACAAGCAACCCAAAGCCAGCAACGCTGGCATATGCCCACACACACACCTGCACATGTGCGCTGCCTCACAAGGGCAGGAGCTTGCTTTGCCCTTGGATCTGCATCCCAACAGCCCCTCAGGCCACTCTGTAGTGAAGCAGTGTAGTAAGAATGAGCCAGGTAAGGGGAAAAGATTTCTGCATCTGGAACCTACCCAGAAACTGGTCTAGCCTGGCAGGGAACGTTGTGTGTGAGCTCCAGTGGTCACTGAGGAATCACTATGGTGCCCATAGCCATGCTAGGGAAAAGCTCATCAGCCTGTCATTCACTCCCACCCATCGTGAACATGCTGGCCAGGGCAGATTTGGCTCCTTTGGGAAGGCTGGAAATGCCATAGGGCCCTGATCCATGTGATCCTGCCCCTTGCACTGGCTTTTCCCTTACGCACCTGTGGTGTGTGCTGATCTCTCCAGGAGCTGACACTTTGTGCTTTGCAGTTCGCACTGGGGCTGGGCTGGGCTGCCCACACAGAGCAGGCAGGGCTGCCAGCCTGGGCAGGGGCTTCACACCTGAACAAACTCAGGTGCTGCTCTGCAGTCAGGGGCCAGGTGACAGCTTTACTGCTGAGCATTAACTGTGAATACAGGAGTGTGCTCAGTGCTACAGAACAGCATTACTGCAGCATCCCAGGAAGCTGGCAACAACTGGTATCACCACCAAAGCCGTCACCACTGACCCCTCTCTTTTCCTGCAAGTCCAGCCAGTCAGTGCACTCCCATACAGCTGCAGGTGGGCAGGAGGTTAGCACACACATGCACAAAGGGAATTGTCACAGAAGGTTTCCAAACTCCCTACAGAAAGTGTGGCACACTCATGGCTGGGATATACCTGTGGGAAAGAACTTACCTGCCACAGGCTGAGGAGTGTGCCCATTGCCAAAGGATTCTATGGCCTCTGCTTATTGCAGAATAAAGACAGGAAAGCCAGCTTGTATGAAACCCAATTATTCAAATTTATTAACATCAAGAATTATGCAATGATGCTGTAGATTTTTTTTTTAATTAACAAATAGAAAACAGACTGTATACAACAGTGACCCCTACAGCACTATGCATCCACAAGGTAAAAATGAATGTGTCCTCCAACATTACCAACCCTGGATTGCTGATTTCAACGTATCTTGGATTCTTAACATTCGGAATACATGTGATAATACAATTAGATACCCTTCCACCACCTTTATTCATAACTCAATGCACTCAAAAGAGGGCTGCTCACTCCCCATCTTTAGTGCAAGCGTGATATAATAAGGAGTATTAATATATAGTACCATTAAATTAAGTCCAGTAGTCTTGCCACATTGGTTCATTAGAACATCCTGAAGTAGCGGAAAGTACAATATTCTAGTGACTCTTAACATTTGCAGGATAGCAGAAATTATAGATACACCCAACCTCTGAAGCCATGTGTACTCCCCTTCCTTTCCCTGCAGTACCCTGCCTCCAAAGAGAGCCGGTCCAGCTCTGCTGTGGATCAGCTGGGCTTGTGCTCCTTGCCTTTGTCAATGCTCTGACGCACTCCACTGGTGAGAGGTGACAGGATGGCGCTTGCACGCACAGAACTGTGGGATTAACACAAAGGGCAGTGTCTTGCTCTTTCCACCCCCTCCCTGGGGAACTGTGGGACCCCCTTGCTACTCCTGCCCCCTTTTCCAGCAAGACACGCAAAAAGAGGTTCCAATGCCTGGAGCCCAGGATTTCGGGTCTCTCACAAACAAGGCAACGACAACTCACGTCATATCAGGATCTGCCAATACACACGGTCACTGGATTGGTTGAACACGTACTGTAATAGGACTGAACAGTTTCCAGCTGACAAAGGGACGCTTCTCCGGCGACCCCACATGCCCTCCCAAACCCAAACCTACTAAGGAAATAATGGGGGGGAGAAGACTAAAAAAATAATTGGTAGCTTAGGTCCAGTTCCATGAAATTTCATATTCTACAGAGGATTAAAAAGCCTATGGGGAATGGAGATGGGCAGGAACCACAAGCCAGCTGCTGCGAATTACCAAGGAAGCTGCACTAAAATGGGCAGAACCAGCAGTGACTGGGCTAAAATAAACACAGGGCAGTAAAAAATGTAAAAGCAAAAGGAAATTAAAAAAACAAAACCCAACTCCCAAAGGTTTGGCGGGTCCAGTTCTGCTTGGGCAAAACATTAAGACTTGCAAACAATAAAAAATAAAGAGAGAGAAGATTATAAAAACCACTAGTAACTATTTTACATGTTTAAAAAAAAGATCCCATTCCACCCACCTAAAGCCTCGCTGTGAAATGCAGTTGGCGTGAGAGAGGGTGAGAGATGCACATGAGCAGAAATTCAGCCAGAGACTGGAAATGCTTTTGGAGTCGGATTCCCTCATTTGGCGCTGGGGCTAAGTTCCTAAATGCCGTGGTCAAAACTGGTTGGCGTGGAGGTCTGCTGCCTGGGCAGTACCTCCACCTGTACAGAAGGACTGAGGAATGGGCGGCTCTGGCTCAGAGGGACCCGTCTCCACTCCTAGACATCCCCACCGCGACTGGAGGAAAGCACTGTTACGTTGCATAGTGGTCGAAGCTGCCAAGGTACTCCAGTGCAGCTCTGTAGCACAGCTGGTACTGGTCCTGCAAGGCAGCAATGAGGGAAACATGAGCAGCAGGGACACAAGGGGCTGTAGGGCCCAACATCCAGACACACAGGCCCCTCCCTTCTCCCAGAGAGCTCCATGCCACGCATGGAGGGGTGCTCACCTCTGTCTGCACCATGGCCGGCCGCTGCGTCCGCAAGGTCTTCACCATCTGGAACATGTCCACCACGCCCTCGTAGCGCATCCTCTCCAGCACAATGCTGAGTGTGATGAACACACCGGTGCGCCCAACCCCAGCACTGCACAGGGAGCAAGAGGGGCCATTATAGATCCTGCCAGCTCCAGAAAGGCTCTGCAGAGCTCCTAGGAGTGGTGCAAGCTGCTCCTGGATCACAGGAACCTGCTCACTGGGGAGAGGCTGAAGTCCTCCCTTACCTGCAGTGCACTGTGATGGGCCCATCCTGCCCAAACTGCTCCTTGGTCTTGTGCACTTGCCCAATGAAGTCAATGAAACCCTCTCCTGTCTTTGGCACTCCCTGCTCAGGCCAGTCTGTGAACTGGAACTGGCGGATGGTCCGTGACTGGCCGTCCTGCAGGGAGAGGGGTGTTACATGTGAACCATTGGTGAGGGCCTGATCTCACTGCTCTCAGTGTTGGTGCTCCAACCTGTTCTCAGACCCCCTGAACCAGGCCAGGTGAGAAGGTGCACAGGCCACGGATGAGCCCAGGCAGATCTTTTGCTGCATGTTTGGGACCTGTCTCTGTTCTCCCACATTCAGCCCAGGGTAGCTGAGCTGAGCAGGGCTTTGGGTCACTACGGAGTCGACTGGGTCAGTGTTTGGGGTCCAGCTCCACCCTAGGACCATGTTTACTGTAACACAAGGGTCCTGTGCACAGTCAGATGCTGCACACTCCAGGTGACCTGTGTTAAACGCTTGCCCAAGTGAGCAGCACAGGCAAGGCAGGGTCTGGTGCGGACAAGGATCCCCGAGCTGCTCATGGGGCTGACACAGCTGGCAAGGTCTGAACCTTGTTCAGAGGAGAGAGGAGCAGTAGGTGGTGAGCAGCAGCCCTTTCTGCCTGCAGTGCAAGGCAGCATTTGCTTCCTGTTTCTCTGGGAGCTGTTGCATGCTCCCTTGACTGGCCTGGCCTGGTGGTCTCTTTGCATGAGAGGCAGAGGAGCTGGGGAGCCAGCAGATGCACTCACCCTGGCATCTGTCACCTTGAACTCCCGGAGGATGTACTGTGGCATGTTGTACTCTGCCATGGGGTCCACCACGAAGTACTGGTACCGGGCAGAGCGCTCTGCAGGCCAGTACTGATGGCACTTCTCCTGTGGATGAGCAGGGTAAGACATTAGCACTGGCAACCTGCTGCTCCTCCTTCCCACTCCCTGGGAGCCTATGTGGTTGTGGAGCCATAGGGTCAGCCTCCAGACAGCGAGGGGCTTGCCCAGAGCGAGTGGTGCCAAACACAAACTGGGGTGAGCCAAGAGCTCATGACCACAGACAGCAGTCCCATAGCTCCCTTCTCCCCACAGCAGGACTCTTACCCGGCCCATCTCACGCAGCTTTGTCAGCATCACCACAATGGTGGAGTTGTGCTCCCAGAGCATCCGCCAAAAATCCTCCGTGGTCTCGGCCAGTGGTCCCTGTGTGGCGATGTAGGCCTTCTGATGCCTGTGACAAACATAATGGTGCTCAGAGCAGCTCCTCAGAGATGGGCAGCAGCTGCTCCTGGGGGCTCGGTGAGCTGCACACAGGGCCCCATGGTACCAGGGAGCAAGGCTGACAATCCAGCCGTAGGAGGCAGGTTTCTAGGATGAGCCATGGGCTCTGGGAGAGAGATGAGCCTGTCCAGCACTCATCTTCTAAGTTCTCCCCACTGACACAGTGAGGATCCAGAAAAGCTCTTAGTCCTTGCTGGGGCGATGGCATCCCCAGTCCAGCCTCTTGCTACTGCTTTTGCACGGAAAGCCTTCTTGGCACCCAGGCCCCCACTAGCAGGCTGCCAGCACCCACCTGGGCTGGGAGGAGAGACTGCTTGGGGATGATCCCAGCAGCATCCCTGTTTTTCAAACCCTGTGTTTCTGCACTTTTACTTTGTATAGTACCCACCATTCCTCCCATTGCATGGGAAAACACAGAGCAGCTGAGTCAGGTCACCTGGATTATACACTCCAGACAATAAAGAGGGCAGTGTGGAAACCATGAACACAGTTTTGTCTGCTTTTCTAAAGCTTCAGAATTTGTTCTTGGTTCCACGGCCAACCACAGCACCTCTCCTGATTTTCCATGTGACCTGCCCCAGACTGGCCCCTATGCTGAAAAAAGCCCCCCCTGGTGCTTTGGCCTCAGCTCTGGCATGCTGGTACCGTGGCTCTGAGCTCCCAGCCTCGGCACAGCAGAGCCCGGGATGGCTCCACCACTGCGGGGCGCTGGAGCCCGCGGGACCAGGGCTGGCTTCTTCCGTCCTGCCTTCCTCCCTCTGTTCTGCCTTCATCCCTCTACTGGTGCTATTTTTAATGGTGCTAAAATTAATGAACGTGCTGCAGGGCAGTTGTAACATGCGGGATGCAGACAGGGGCTGCTTCAAGGTGGATTTATAACACATCCTAAAAAACAGGGAAGGAGGATGCAGAAAGAAGTGAAAAAAGCTAATAAAAATGCAGCATCAGTGATACCTGCAGGACCTTGGGCTAACTGATTTCTTTAGGTAACTAGAACAATGCTGGTTCAAAGGAAGGGATAGAAAGACATAACAGAACTTGGGGATGAGGTAAGTAGCACATGAAATGGTACCATCTGCTGTGCTAGCAGCCCTTGCCCTCCCTCTGTAGCATCACCAAGAGGCAAAGCCAGTGTTGCTCTCCATCAGCTCTGGAGTTAGGACAGTGGCTGCAGTCCATCTGTCAGACTCAGGCTGCAACCAGGCACCCACCTTAATGACTGGTGGTGGAGGGCTCTGTGCCACTCAGACAGGAGGGAGTGGAGGCTCTCTCTGCTCTGTGACAGCTTTTCTCCAGCCCCTTCATCCTTCCCCATTACTCTGTCCCACCCTGAGGGAGCCTGGCTTGCTGCCATTTTCCCGTGTTGGGATGCTCCCAGAGTTGCTCTTGTCCACTCTTGCCACCACACAGCCCTTCTTCCTGGGAACTCTTGCTGGGCTCAGCTGCTGGAGCAGCAACAAGGCACAGAGCTGCTGGCCTGGCTGCACCCACATCTGTTCCCTCTGGCAGTGCCTTTTGCTTCTGGGAGGTTACCAGTCCAAAAGAGGAAGGTAGGCAAAGCCAAGCTGGAAGGGACAGGTGCCACATCTATCCTGCATGCCCTACTCCAGCACTCATGATGGTGTACATCAGGCATGACCCTACTATGATGGTGCACAGAAAGGTAACAGGAGCAGGCTTTTTATGTGCATCATTGTGATTTGATTTGGATTGTTGTCTAGGGGTTGGTTGGGAAGGAGATGTGGCCACTGGGTTGTTCTTCTCTCCTGGCATTTGGCATCTGAGAATGAGATGTCAGCAGACAGATACAGAAAACTCAAACATTACTGCTCCACTAGACCTGAATTTGTGCTTTCTAAACTGTGTTTTGGAGAGAGGAACCTGGTGATGGGCTTCCCAGTGCCCAGCACCAGCCCTTCCTGAGGATCCGGACTCCTCCCAAAATCAAGACATGCAACAAGCCTTGAGCTGCTGCCTGGATCAGCCACTCAGTGGAAGCACAGTTCTAACTCTAGTTGCTACAGCAGGGAGACAGGTTTGAGTTAGGTACTGTAGATATAAAACACAAGCCAAGGGATGCCTACCAGAATATCCCCTAAAACCTCCCCAGGAGCCAAAACAGCCTGCCACTCTAGCCATGGGCATCTGTCTAGAGCAACACAAGCCAGCCTGGCAGCACTCACTCACAGGCAGGCTTCACATATCGTAACTACACACACTGCAGTGTCTGAGAAGATGGAAACAGACAAAATGCAACTAAGTGGTCTCCAGGCTACCTCAGGCAGTCAGGACCAGTCTTCAGGAAAGAGAAGGCAGCTCTGCCTGGGTTCCCAAGCTGGCAGGACAAGCCGGCACAGTCACCCAAGGCAGTCCTTACCTGTAGCCATCGATGAAGCTGGCATTGATGTAGTCAGAGCCCTCCACACCCCGGATGGGCTGCAGGCACACTCTCGTCAGCTCATACGGCATGATGTTCACGAGGCGGTTCTTGAATTTGTTGCACGGGAGGTTGGCACTGATGAAACGTGAGGTATGTGCTTTAGAATTGGCCAGCCGCTGAAAGAAGAGGAGACACATCAGATCCCTGCTGGTGATGTAGCAGTCTAGGGGCAGAATTGGGACCTGGCAGCAGTCATGTAGTAGAGTGGAGACCCACAGCAGCTCTCTGACACACACAGAGCCATGAAGCTTTGTACCTCACTGAGCCAGGGATGTATGCTTGGTGGTGGTAGGGAAGCAAAGCTTTTCCTCTTCCAACAATGTCTTGCTATTTACTTCTCACCCCAGAAGGACCCAAGAAAATGTGAGAATTGTGACAGTTTTAGGTAAAGAAGATCTATTTTGGGTTACTGTAAGACATTTTATGGCTCTCTTTAAGTCCTATAAACTGGAGTTATGGTAAATGTGTTACTTAGATTTGCTGACAGATTCAAACAGAAATCACTCTTCCCCCTGCCAGTTTCCTTTTTTTTGTTTTGTTTTCCTTCCCCAAGAGACTGTCTCCAGCATCTCCAGAACCACCTTCCTCTCTGAGTGGTAGCTGGACCTCAGCAGAGGCTCTCTGCAGAGGGATAGGGTTGTTCTCTGGGGAGCAGTGCAGCCATGTGAGGCCCTCCAGTGGACATTGACAGGGCAAAGAGAGGGGCAATTTCATTGCTGTTTTTAAGAGATGCTTGGAGAAATGAAAGGAAAATAAAACTTTGTCTTTCTTACAACAGAATTGCTTGAGTTGAGCACAATTCTGTGGCTCTCCTGAGGAGTTTCTCAGGGCAGGTGTCACATGAGACACACAGGCAGCATGTTTTACTGTACCAACCCCAGGATACCAGCAGCTCAGATAAACACAGGACAGAGCTTCTCAACTATTTCCAGTTTACATGGAAAGTCAATATTTTGCCTCTCCTGCTCCTTTGTCACTTGGAGGGAATCCCAGGGTGAAGCTGTACTGCTGCAGTTCATTTCACAGCCTGCATGGTCTGCTGCCTCCCTGCATGAGCTATATTCCCCTGCAAGAGTTCACTGGACTAATGCACCTCATCTGAGAATATGGGCACTTAACAGAGCTCACTTCCAGCTCCAAGGCTGCAATAAATATCTGCAGTTGGCATACACAGATGCAGGCAGAAAAAGGTGGGCTTGGCTTCTTAAAAATGGTGTGCCTTAAAACACTGCCTTTTCCAATTCTAGACAGAGAAGTTTGGTGTTGAGGTGGTTAAAAGATTACAGAGCTCAGCATTGAAGAAATGAGACCAGAAATGTCTCACATATTTAAATTGGAGCTGTTTCCAGACAAGTTGTTCACAGTAACATCAATTATCACTAACATGATCTGCATCTGATTTCAGATGCAGCTCCTGCCGCACACTGAACCTAGAGCAGAATGTGCTGCTGGGAACTGCACATCCATCTGCCTTTTATATCCTCCCCAGAAACTGCCAATCCAGAGGGGACCGTGGCCGACACAAGCTTTACAATTCAAATGTATTTTAAATCACTGCCTACCTGCTTTAGAAACACACAAAAGAATAACTGTCTGTAATGATCCACAGCCCACCTCTCCCGGCCCCTGGACGAGTGGCCCATGGAGTTCTGTGGGCAGAGACAGGGCACTAGAGAAGTGAGGTGCTGGGGCTCTGCCACCAACCTTGAATTCCAGCTCCATCCCAGTAACGCTCTCGCCTGGTGGCACCTGGGTCAGCTTCTGGATGTGGGCAAAGAGGTTGCGTGCGGGCACCTCGGTAGTGCCACACGTGGTGGCCTCCAGCAAGGCCTCGTGGATGAAGATGTACTGGTCCTCTGTCTGCACCATGTAGTTGCGCTGGGAGCGCATGCACGTCACGTGGCCGTAGATGTCCACGGTCTTCTCGTGCTTTATCCGCTCCAGCATGGCATCGATGACGATGAAGCAGCCGGTTCGGCCCACGCCAGCACTGCAGGGCAAAGCACACGGTCTGAGATGGCACAGACTCCTACAGATGTCACACGAGCTCCAACAGTGCTGAAGAGATCACCTGGACTTAGGGCGCACAAAACGGGAGTAAAGGCTGCTCCCTATGAGCAGAGCTCCAAACAAGAAGTGACAGGAGGAGCGAGGGAGAGATTCACTGGGGAGTGGGAGAGGCTCCTCAGCCGTTCTGCTGTCCCCCTTTCCATGATGGAGTGGAAAGGACATGGTGTCATCCTGTTGATCCTTGCAGTGGCTGGCAGCCCCTCCACAAGGGAAGGAGAAATGTGTTTAACAGGCAGGAGAGAGACAGTGCATGCGTGTGTGAAGTCCGAAGACATGAAGAGCAGGCTGGGCCCTAACACCCGTGAAGTCTGTAATTTCCAGCCTGCTTGTCCCCTAACCTGGGTCACTGTTTCATCATCCATAAAATGAGAACAGCCAGCTATAGAGGGGAAGCAGAAAGCTGAGGTCATGCATGACTGTGCTGAGCCCTTCACTCAAACACCAAATGCCTCAGCACAACTGTTGGAAGGGCAATAGCAAATCTCAAGCCACTCACTCCAAGAGCACCCTGAAAACAACAGATACACTATTGTGACGTGTAACACAAACAGAAATAGGTAGCTGGGCATGTCCTCATTTATGGTCCAAGTCATGTCCTTAAAAGAGCTTTAATACAGCTTGTTTGTGTGTTAATTACACTGCACTACCATCTGAAACAGAGCATGAAAGAAGAGTATTAAACACTGCTGGTAAGGCGTATGCTGGAATAGCAATGATGGAGTGGTTTGTTCAGTAACAGTCCCCTCTTGGCTGGTACAAATAAATCTTGGCTGGGTAGGATGCTGAGCCTTAGTCAACTAATATTTTGCCTTAAGAGCTGCCTTTCTACCCTGTGAAAGGGTGCTGCTGTAAATACTGCATATGAATGTTTGTAGAGGTCACTGCATGCATTTCTGTCAGTGATATGTGTCTGAAGGTACCACCCACTTATGCTGGGGAGAGATAGTTTAATTTTTAAATGGCACTTGCAGTTTTGCATGAAAATGTGTTTTCTGAGGCTCTCCATATTGCAGTGATGTTTAATCTGATATAGCAGTAGCAACAGAAATGCCACAATTGCATTACCACTGCTGGGCCTGTTCTGCTGCCAGCCCAAGCATGCAGTGCAGGTTATGCTACCATGAAACTTTTCCTACAAGAAGGGGAGACTACACTTTCAGACAGGTTAAAGCTCCTGCAGCCAGAAGGCAAACACAAAGTCCTACCTGCAATGCACAACCATGGGCCCAGCATCTGTTGGGTTACAGGCCTTGACCCGTCGCAGGAAAGCGAGGATTGGGGTGGGGTATTCTGGGACCCCGTGATCGGGCCAAGCCATGAACTGGAACTGTCGAAGCTCTGTCTTCTCACTGGAGCCATTCTGTTGAAGACAAAGAGTTGTTTTCCATGAGAACAGTCTCATCCCAGTGCAGGAACCTGCTGATGGGGCAACAACACCAATAGGCATGCAAAGCTCTGTGTGATGATGCACGTACTGGACTTTCAACAGTGAAGATTTGGAGGGAAAATGCAGGTTTATTACAAAGCTCCTACACATACACATGCTCTGTAGAAAGGCAGTTTTAGAGACAACAGAGCATCTCTGCAAGAGTGGAGCAGACTGCAGGAAAGGTGAAAGACTTTCCTGCACAGCACAGGTTCACTAGCAGCATACTTACTGCATGTTCAGGGAAAATGGGCACTGGGCATGGTAGGGTGACAGCAGCCAGCTCCCTCCCTGCTCCTTGGCATCATGGTGTCCCTGGGTGGGGTGATCAGCCTGTGTCTGCAGACTGCCCTGCTCGTCTCTGGGCTTGGCTGAGTGATCTATGCAGCAAGTGGTAGGACAGGCTGGGTAATTGCTGAGGCCTTGCTGGGGCATGAGTGTGTCCCCTGAGCACTGGGCTCCTGGCCCAGACTCAGTCATGCACAGAAGCAGCTCGCTGCAAAGCCTGTCTGCATTGAAACTCTGCTGCTGGCACTGCCCCCAGGGATTTCTAAACACTAATGAGCAATGCAGCAGGCAGGAGAGAAGGGTTTGTGCTCACATTAGAAATAGCCCCTTTATTTGCATTATTAGTGACAGGACTGATAAAAATTCACTGCTTCCCATGTTATCCCTCTAATGGGAGGACAGCTGCTACCTGTACGCTCACCAGAGGCAAGAACAGCCCTGCTCTGGGACTCATCACAGAAAGCACAGAGAAGAGCATTAAATATCCTGCTCAAAGTCCAGTGGTGGCCTGATGCACAACCTGCAGCTGATCTCCTACTGCAGCCCATCTGTGAGACATGGCTCATGTGTGGACTGGCCACATGCTTGGCCAAGCCAGGTACAGCCAGTGGCCCCTGCCTGTGGGCCATGGAGCCCCCTGCAGCATTGGGAAGCATGTCTGGAACAGGTGAAGCAGCAGCAGCCCAGCCAGTGACATACCTTCTGCAGAGCAAAGGTGCGGACGGTGTAGGTCGCCAGTTCGACTGTATCCAGCAGAGTCACCTGGATCATCCCATAGGTTTCTGCACCTCGGCTTGGCCAGTACTGATCACACTTTACCTGCAGGGAGGTGAGAAAAATTGGTCAGTGTTTGGCTGGGGTATGTGGGATGGGGAACAGGGTTCTGCCCTTCAAAGGGTAAAGGCAGAAACCAGTCATTGTGCAGGGGGGAACCTCTAAAATCTAGATTTCCTTCCTCCAGAGTGTCCCAATTCCCAGCAGAGGCAGCATCCCCTGGACACCTTTCCATAAGACTCAGAAACACAAGAATATTCTGAACTAAAGGGACCCACAAAGATTATCAAGTCCAACTCTCCTGTGAATGGCCCATATGGGAATTGAACTCACAATCTGGGTGTTATTAGCACCATGCTCTGACCAACTGAGCTGATCTCAATGAGTGGCTACTCCTTTAAAGAGGGATTTTCTTTTTCCCCTGGAGCCATCAGGGGAAGTGGTGAAGGGGGCCAGGCTACCAGACAGAGCAGCAAGAGCAACACCAGATACTAATACAGAGAATAGCAATTCTTAGCAGTGATTTGTGCCTACTGTAGTTCTTCTCTGCCTCCTGTTTGGTGAGATGGGCATCTTTGGGGCTTTGCTTGAACCAACCCCTGCCTGAGCTCCACATGGATGAAGTGAAGGTGGGCAGCTGTGAGTTAATGGGAGAAGAGCTAGTGCAGCAGGGAAGAGGAAATGGTGGTTTCTGTGGGCACAGCTCTACTCAAAGGGCACCTGAGGTGAAGGAGATGCAGCCTGTATCCCCATCAGCTCCCAGCTATGCCAGCCTGGCATCCTTGACCCACACCTGTGGCAGGATAGAGCTGAGTCCAGCACAGTACACACCAACACAACAACAGGCAATACCTTTCCCATAACATCCATAGTCCCCAGGGTGCCCCTGCCAGTGTGGCTTTGGGCAGTAAACCACCCTGGAGACAGGTGGGACACAGCCCATTCCAGGGCTCCAGCCTGGATGCTGTATCCACCCTCTCTGCACTGCTGTAGGCTGGAGTGCATTGAGCATCACCAAGTGACATCAAGCTGCCCCTCTGGCAGGTGGCACATCCCTGGAAATCTACATCTCCCAGGTGTTTCAAAATGGCTCTGCAAGGAACAGATGCCAGCTCAGACACAGACACGTCTTGTTCTCCCTCTGCAAGAAGACACAGACCGTGGCCAAACTATCCCTTAGGCCCCTTCCTGCAGGCAGCACTGTCCCATCACAAAAACACTGCTGCTCTTAGAGACCTCCTGCCCTGCATCATCCTTACCACCCCCTTCCAACTCTGCACCCAGAGTGCTTTGAGCTACTGGTCACAGCTCTTGTTGCATCTCACTTGGCAGACAGCCAAACACATCCCCAGGGACCCATCCCTCTGTCCCCTTCACCTCCCTGCACATCCCTCCCTGCTCACAGGCAGCTGCTCTTCTCCTCCTCTTCACAGCTCAGTTGTTTGCAAACTACTCCACTGTTTTTTATTTCTGTGAAGCCCCAAGCTTCCTATTTAATTGGCACCCTGAATATCCCTGTTTCAGCTGGTACCTGGCTCCCCCACCCTGCAGAGCCACAGTGCCTGGCTGACAGGAGGAAGACTTCATTCCCACCCGTGTGCACCACGCTGAAAAAGGTTTCCCACCCTAGGAGACAGGAGTGAATGGAAGATCATCTGTGCTTGTCAAGGAATAGTAAACTCAATTATTAGCAGAACGTGTTTACAGGGGAATGTGTGGGAAGGAAAACAATAAGCTTAATTAGGAATCAATGAAGTTCTGCCTTTTAATTGAAATCACTTGCAGCAGGGTGGGGCTTGTGAGAGGTAAGAGCCCTCATCCTGCACTCTGGAGTGCAGCAACCTGGAGTCAGAGGGATGCATGGTTCCCTGCTTTTTGGGTTCTGCTCTCAGTAAGGCCTGCCCTGGCAGAAGTGCCTGGAGCCAGGCTGCCTAATGGGGTACTGCAGGTGCCTATGCAAGTAGAGCAGCTCTGCTGCCTCCTGCCCAGGGTCTCCTGCCATTTGGGCTGCTGTGCTGCCTTGGATCTGCAGCAATGTAGCAGGCCCTGCAAAAAATCGGAGGATTCCTCTTTCTTGCTTGGCACAGAGCACTTGATGCTGACTGGCAGCAGCACCAGCAACTTGGAGGTCACAAACATTATTTCACAGATAAACTGATCCCATCCTCACGAGTGGGTGGCAGCTGCAGGCTGTCTCCACGAGGCCCGAGTTTGTCTTGTCTAGCTTGGGGATGATGTGACCCTCTCTGAAGGAGAGAGAGCAGCATGGCATCCTGCAAATGCTGGGGACAGCTGCTTGCTGTGGTTTGCAGGGGATGTTTCAGGGAAACAGCTTGTCTCTGTGCCTAAGCCTACACCTCAGGGACAGCAGTCCCCTCCTGCCACCCACATGCTGCAGGGCTGTGTACTTGAGCACAAAAACTTCAGAGGAGTTCCCTGTGTGGGATAATAGCAGTGCCTGGGCTGGTAATTGAAAATTATTTATTCATGACCAGATAAGAGTCAGTCACATTTTCTGCCAAATTTACCCATAATGTTTATGCCCCATTTTCAAGCTCTGTAAATTTTATGCTGAAGCCGATGCACTGTGGCACTAAAGCAGATAAGAGATGTTTTCTTCTGGCAGTGCTTGTTTCTCATTAACTTAAGGAGCACTGTAATGTCCTGAACAGCCATTTATTGCAGCTTTGCTGAGTGGCTCCTGTCCCTCCCCTTTGATGCCCTGAGCCCAAGAGCAGCCAGGCACCTCTCTTCAGCTTGAGAGCTGTGCTCTGTCCCTAGCCCTGCTCACAAAAGCTCCAGATGGCATTGCTGTCAGCAAGAGAGCTGGAGCATGATGTGCCTGCCAGGCTTCTCTTCCCCAGGGCCCTTGAGCATCAGCCTCTTAATCCCCCTTCCTGGGGACATGAAATGCCAAGGGAGATGACACCCCAGGGATGGCTGCCTGGTGCTCTGGGCTGGAACAGAACAAGCCACGACACTGCTCTGGGAGACCTCGCTCTGCCAGGCTCTATGGGATAGCCCAGGGTAGGAGAAATCCTGCTTTAATACCTCTCTCCTGGCAACAGAACCCGGCAGGGACGCACCACGCTCGCAGCTTCAGGAAAGCTAATCTACAGTGTGTGTTTCTGAACTGCCACCAAATGATTCTGAAACTGATTGTAAAGCTTTGAAGGCAGCTAAATTGCACAATCCAGCCATTTCTATCCTTTATGTGCTTCTCACTTTGTGAAAACATGAAAAAGGGAGGATGATTTAGACCATCAAGCCAGCTGAAATTGCACACCATAAAAGCTGATGCTCTTTAAAGATTTTTTTTTCCCTCTGCAGCTCAGGAATCCTTTAAAGCAGTGTCACCCCCACAGGGCTGCCAAGCTGCTGCTGGTCCCGGTCGGCTTATCACAGCACTGCTGAGGGTGACCTGGGGAGCTCGCCTGGAAAGGCAGCAGAGCCTGCTCTGCACTGGGCAGCTCGCCATGAGGCCCTGCTACCCACCCCAGGCTCTGCAGCTGGAGAGAGTCCTGTGCCTGCACCAAAGCCCCTGGGCAAGGGGACTTTCAAGCAAGGTCACCCCTGGGTAATGCTGTGCTGCCATGTGACTGCCTGGAGCAGTGCTGTCCCACTGGCAGCTGAGCATCAGCAGGCAGCAATGCTGCAGGGACCCAAGGGGTTACATCCGATGAAGTTTGAAGGCTCTGGAGTGGAATGAACTGCAAAACAGTGACTCATGCTGAAAGTTTGGAGCAATGGGCAATGACTGGGATTAGGATCTTCACTGGTCCCAAAAAGGTGGGCTCTCAAGAGAGCTCTAGCCATCACCAAAAGAGCATGAGGAAAAGCAGAGCAGGAAGATGGCTAAAAGCCATCTTGCCTTGCAAGATGCTGAAAAAGACAACAAAAATCCCCTGAGAAAATAATCTCCTGGAAGTCCACATCACAGCTCCCCACCAGGGCTCTGCTGTGAGGGAATGCCCTGAGATACCTACAAGGTTGTACAGCAAACGCACCCAGGGAAGTCCTTGCTGTGGATCACTGCTTCAACTCAGGAATGACCAGGATTCTCCACTGCCTCTCCTGGCAACCTGCCTCTTCCACAGTGCCAGAGAAAACTGCCCACTTCTCATTAGTGCTGGGGATGTGCCAAAGAGGCAGCAGGACATAGCAGGCATTGCCAGGGAGTGAATGCAGGGGTCTGGGCTGGGTCAGGTCAGCCTAGAGCCCCTGGGCAGTGTGCCCAACCAGGCAGGCTGCCTGAGACCCTGTGAGGGCTCTGGTCACCTCCTGCCCATAACAAAGATTCAATGTCACCAAAAGCCTGACCACATGCACTGTGTGGGACAGAAACCAATACTGCAGGATTATAGGATGGGGTATGCTGGGGGGAGATAACGCACAGCTCAGCAGCACAGACACCTCAGGCAAAGACAAGTCTCTCTGGGGTCAAAGGAAACCTGTTATCTTCAAGAAACATGCACCTTGGAGTGCCTTGCCATAACTAAGAAGCCCAGAAGTTAAGTGACTCAGAATTCCAGGCATGGATTTATTTGGCAACCCAGAAGGGCTTTTCCTTGTTCTTCAAATATATGCTTCATCACTGAAATGTGAAGGCACAAAAAAGTCCCCATATAACCCTCAGCTGCAGAGCACAGTTGATCAGAAGCTTCTGATCTTGCTTAGCCTGTGTGCCAAGCTCTGAGCCACAGGGCAGTCAGAATCATTTCCCTGCCTGTTTGGGCTGTGTGAGTGACAGTGGCCAGACAGAAGAGGCAGGGCTCTGCAGCAGGAAGCACAGTGCAAAGCTGAGGCTGGATCTCTAGAGACAGCTCAGCTCCAAGGAATGCTCTTTTTCTCTGCAGGCTGTAGAGCATTTGAAGAGCCCAGGAAACCCATCAACAATGCCTGTTTTTTGTGCATTAGGAAAAGCAGATCTGGTTTGCCATGGTGATTGGTGGTTCCAGCCACCTCCTCCCAGCCAGGGTGGGCTGGGACACCCCTTTGAGCATTTTGGTGCTAAAGCTCTGGAAAGGAAGGAGAGCATGTAGGCAAAAGTTTTAACTAAACCCAAACTTGACCGTTTCTGCTTCTCAAGAATGAGCTTATTGGGCTAAAAATAATCAGTGCTTCACAGCTTGAGTGCACAAGCCCCTTCTGCTGTTGGCATGGCAACACTAAAATATTCTGCTAGTACAAATGCTCACCACTAAAATTTTACTTTTAGGAACAAACTGAATCATGAGAGGCAGAAGCTGCCTCCTCCTTGGGCAGGCTTTGTCCAAAGGGTGCATCTGGGCACAGGAGCACTTGGTCACAGCTTACAAACTCCTGCTTCCGGGGCTGAGCAAGAACCTCTGTCATGAAAACTGCATCATCTGCAGTGAGGGCTCCCACTCCTTCTCCAACTCACGCCTTCCCCATGGTCTGCAGGCAGCTTTGCATTTATTACATCAGAATATCTAATCCTGGCAGTGTGAGCTGATCATTTATACATGTTGTCATTGGACAAGGCACAAATTTGTCTTGTTACTGCAATGAGATCCTGTCAGCCATTCCCCTGCATTGCCAGAAATGCCAGGGCCCTGTCAGGCTGCTGGTATCACCCAACTATTGCAGCTTCTCAGCTTCTGGGATGGTCCCCACTCCCCATCTCGGAGCTTTCCCTTCCCCCTTTGATGTAAGTGATATGGGCATGAAAGGATGGGTGTACATGCACACACGCAGGCAAAATAGAGGCAAATGAGCAGGCCAGCAACAGGAAGTTGTGTCACCCTTTTTCCCCACAGGGATATGCTTACAAGGCATTTGCTGCTGGGCTGCATAACGCAGTGAGCCACACCACTGGAACTGCCTCTCCCTGGGTGCCCATATGCTGTGAAGTGCTCCCATCCCTCTTTTCTTTCCCCCAACAGCTCCAGAAAAGAGAGTAAGCACACACTGTACCCTGGACTTCTCCTCCAGCCTGGTCATCATGACTATAGTTGCTGTTCTCTGCTCCCACACCATCCTCCAGAAGTCGCTGAGGGTTTCTGGCAGTGGTCCCTGCGTGGCAATGTAGGCATTCTGCTTCCGATACCCATCAATGTAATTGGCATTGATGTAATCACTGCCTGGGACCCCTGTGGAGAAGAAAGAAGGCAAGAGTTACTGGAGTAAGCCCACAACCCTGTACCTACTGCTCTGCTGGGCCCCGCAGGCAGGAGAAGAGGCTGGCATGTTCACAGGGCTCTTGACAAGTCTCCTTTATGAGGTGATGGCAGGATCTCTCCCTGGGATCCTGCAAAGCACAGGGATGGTGCCTGAAAAAAGAAGAACCCTTTGTAACTCCCACATTGATGCAACAAGCCGGTAACACCAAAGCAGAGAGACAGCTGCCACACGCACACAAAGGAAAATTCACAGGCAGGAATATTAAGGAGCTCATTCGGCCCCAAGCAACTGACTGAAATAATTGTCTTAAATTCACCAGCAATTTGTTATGGTCCTACAGCACCTTTTAAAAATGAGACTCCTTTATTAGCTTGTCTCTGTTAGCAAGGGATGTCAGGCAGGGACGTTCTCCCATCCTTCCTGCAGGGACAACTATCCCCAAGGAGCCAGAGATCTTCCTCCCACTACCACTGAAACCCTTCAGTGTGAGACCCCCTCTACTGCCTACTGGCAGAGGCTGCTCCAGCCCCCACGCAGCCTCCACCACTTTAAGGAAAGGAATTTTTCGTAAAGGCCTTTAAAATGCAAAGATATAGTTACTAAAATAAATTTGGCAAAGCAGGGGCCTGAGGCTGTTTCCAAACCCTGCTCAGCACGGGCTGCCTGGGCTGCAGGGAGAGAAAGCAGCAGGAATCTCATTGTCTCCCCAGGAGAGAGCATCTGCATTTCATTAGAGGAAGGAAATAAAGCTGGGGGTCACCCCTCGTCCTTTTGTCCTGGGGAAAATTCTACAGGTCCATTCTTCAGGTCTCAGCAGTCTCCAGCAGACACCAAGTGCTGGCAGCTCTGAGGGAGCGGCAGCAGCTGGAGTGCAGTGCTTGGCTCCCTTGGCATGGGCGGCAGGGACCTGGCAGGGTGCTGTGGGAACAGTTCCCAGGAAGGCACAGACACTACTTACAGCAGGCTGGAAAACAGGGATTCCCCCACGTGCTCACCCCCACAGCTGTCTGCGAGGGTTTGCCCATGAGGAGACATGCCAGGCCTTCACATAGCTGCTGCTGCTGCTGCTTAACAGGGCTTGCTGTGAGGGACTGTTTGGCCCCCTCTCCTCTTGAAGAGGATGAATGGGTGAGCCTGGGCTCCAACTCCTGTGTGCAGGAGGACTGGAAACAAGTATTAGCCCAAACTCCAGGGATGTGGGGCTGGTTCTTGGAGCCATGGGGGTCAGTGCTATGGACACCAGGGCCTGATGCTCCCACAGAGGACAGGGATGTGTGGAGTCTGATGTACCAGGGGAAGGAGCATCCCTCTTCCTGTGCCACCTCTGGGCACTTAGTTGGGACCATATACTGATGAGTCCCAGAGAAAGATACTAGCCCTACAATTGGGTTGGGACAGAGGGTGGCAATGGCACTAACAGTGCCATGTTTCACCATGTACCAAGGAAGGCAGCTGAAGTCACACAGAGAGGACAGTGGGAAAGGAGGCTGCTGGGACAGATGTTTCCTGCCAGCAGTACTAAGAAGCAACCACACAGAACACACTGCTCTGAGGACACTGGGAAAGCTCTACAGTGCCCTTTCTCTTCTGGCCAGCCAGAACACACATTTGATCATGCTGATGCTTGGTGTTTGACCCTATTCAGCTTAGAACACAGAAAAAGATGGTCTCCTTGCAGATGGTTCAGCTGCTTGATGGGGTGCCCACTCCAGTTACTCTTACCATCAATGGAAGTCAGGATGACACGCGAGTGGTCATAGGCTATCACATTTGCATAGCGGTTTTTTGGTTTATTCACTTCCAGGTTGGAGTTCTCCCAGGTGAACTGCTGCCCAGGATCGATGGACTGTGGAGAGAAAGAGAAGGAAGGGAATTGGTAGTGTTTACAACACATTGGGATGCTGCAGCACAAGGATTTCAGTCAGAAAACCTGCATGGCCCTGCACACCTCTCCCCAGGCCAGACACAGCTGGGTGTTCATGGCAGTAGTGTCAAGCCAGAACACACCAAAAACAAGTTTCCAGTGGGACATGCACCCCATGATCTGCAGGCAAAGCAGGGCAGCCTGCTGCAGATGAGCCTTCATCTCCTCTGCTGTGTGCTCATCCTTTCTTCTGGAGCTACCCATCAGCAGAAATTTGGTCTTCTGCCAGGATTCCAGAGAGGCCTGATTGTGCAGATCTTGACCTAGTGGTTTTATTAGCTGTTGAACTGCAGTCTCTTGAAATATAGCAAGCCCTGGGTATCTTGTGCCCTAGGAGCTTTTGGTATTAGTGTCCTGCAAGACAGTCTATGAGCTTTTGCCAGGGAATAGTCATGAAAATTAATAGGCTACTATCCACTGCTCCAGCTACTTATGCAATGTAAACACTTCTCGTTTGAGTTAATAGAGTGACAAGAAACTATAAACTTGGAGAAGAGATGTGGTTATAAATCTTGGCCTGCACATTATGCAACTGCCTGAAAAGCACACCCCCCACTTCCACTCAATGCTCCTTCCACAAGCCATGTGCTGGTGCNACCCCATTCCCACCTGGCCTCGCACACCCAATGCTTCTTCCACAAGCCATGTGCTGGTGCACCCAGTCCATGGCTGCTCCATGGCCCAGCAGCTTCCTCCCAAAGCCTCCTCTACTGTCTCAGTCCATGCACAAAGCAAGGTGAACAAGCACCATCCCCAAAGCACCCCTCTGAGATGGGATGGTCTTGTTGTCTGAGAGACATGTGAGGAACACAGGCAAGACACCTGCCTCATGCAGGGACTTGCTCTGCACATGCAGCCCTGGGCAAGCTGGGGGCAAGCAGAAATCTTCAGTCATCCCATGATCCCCCTTTCCTCCAAAATTAACAACACTGTCAAAACCTTCTTAAGATCTTGCTCCAGCTCAGGTCACTGAAACTTTGCTGGCCCACAGACACAGGGGAAATAGGCCAAGGGAAGCACTGCATGCTGTGCTTCCTGCAGGCATCCACATTCACTGCTTGGAAGAGCCGTGTCAGAAGGTTTCTTAGGCAGTGAAATGCCTGTCTGTCAGCTCTGCATCAGCTGTGAGCAAAAGGCTCAGGTGGGAAGCACAGCTCCCTGACTGGGCTCTTGTGGTCCCTCTGCTCAGTTCCACCAACCACCAGCTGTGCACAAAGTGACACCCATTGATGTCCCCTCTGCTCCTGTGCACTTCCCAAGCAGCCAGCAGTGGGTGTGGGCACTTGAGTATGGAGCACAGGCACTGCCTGCATTGCTGCTCTAGCCCTGAGGACTCTGCAGCACCTGTAGGATGACGGGCCGGTGCTGTGCCAGGTGGCAGCTGTCTGTCCCCAGGTGTGGCCCAGGCTGCCTGCAGGTAGAGGGGCCAGTGCTGACGAAAATACACAGGAGGATGTGACATCACAGCGATGCTAATAGGTAGTTTGGGAAATGTAGGATGTAAATAGACATTTCCTACAGAAACCCTGTAATTTTCTATTATCAGTGTAATAAGCAGGCAGCTGCTGTGCTCAGAGGCGCTGCAGCCAGGATGGCAGGAGTGGAGGCTGCAAGCAACTCTCCTGGCTGCAAACCCAGTGGCCTGGCTGCCACAGGCCTTGCACAGTCCTCTGCCCAGGCACACAGACATCTCAGCAAAGCTCACAGCTCTCTGGGGCACTTCATTTAATTCAGGCACCTGTACTTTGCTTTCAGAATAGGCTGCTCAGGGGATCAGCTCTTTGGGTGCCCCCCACTCTCAGCCATGTGGCAGGGAAGACTGCTGCCCACCAATGGTGGGCCTGAACTGCACAAGGGGAATGCAGAAATGATCAAAGACATGAAAAAATAAGAGGAATATAATATGAAAGGACTTTATGGTTTGGAGTAGAGATAAGTAAGAGTGGTTTTGACATCGGTCTGATCAATATGGAGCACACTGAAGGAGAAACTAACGAGGAAAATATGGATTCACCAGTGCCTATCAGAAACATAAATAACACCTATTTTTCAAAAAAGTGGCCTTAGTCTTCACAGACAGCCCATGCAGAGACTTGACTAGCTGGTGGTGGAGCTGAGACTGGCTCTGAAGGTACCAGTGAGCATCTTCTTTCAGTGAAGAAGCAACCCAAGACAGCACCAGCTGTAACCGCACTCTGTGAACACTCTCAACGGGTGCTCCAGGTGGGTGCTGGAGGGAGTCCTACCCCTGCAGCAGAGGCAAGCAGAGCTCAGTGCAGTTGTTCACACCCAATCTATGCTGCAAATCACTGCCAAAAGGCTGCAGGGCTGACCCAGCTGTGGGGCGTGGAGTGCTTTGCACAGCAAGTCTGTGTCCTGCCACAGCAGAGGAAAGGGTTATTTCCTGGGGGAGGACAAGGCTGCCAAGAGCCCCCAGCACAGAGGAGGAGCATCGAGGTGTTGCCATTAGGGTTAATAGCTTTGATGTGCAATGAGTATGTGCAGAAATGGTCTAATCATCATCAGCCTCTTAAGAGGGCAAACAGGTGAGAAAGTCAGAACTAATACAACACCTGAGTGCAAAGAGGCTTTAATTAAATACTCCTGAAAATTAGTTTCTCATTTAGAAGTAAAATGATTTAATTTAAACTCTGGTGATGAATTAATGTACACCTGTTCCCCCCTTTAAGGCAAACAAATGAGTAAATAAATGGGAGGATGATGGGCTTCTTGGAGAGAGTTGCAGTCCTTACATGGAGTAGTGGTTGGCAAGTCTTGCCCCATCTCTGTACAATGCTCTGCAGCCCCTGTGTGCAGCAGCACTGCTTTGTCTCCCCTCCTTGCTCCACACCCACCCTGGCACTAGGAGTCTACTCCTGTTCCTTTCTGGGGCTCATGGGAATCACTGCTTTATCCCAGAACTTGATCAGAGTAACATTTCCAACACATTTTTCCTAGAAAGCAGAAGGGCTGGGAAATTGGAAGGAAATGAGCCAGGAGCAAACTTAAAAGCACCATGACTTTTGCTTTGCTTTAAAGTGACAGGGAGATGCTGTAAGACAGCAAGTGCAAATTAAGAAAATGCCCAATTAGTAAAACTCCTCCTTCCCAGCATGGAAGTGCAAGAAACAATTTCACCAAAGCAGTTCAGGGATTCCTGCTGCTACTGCCATAAAGACAGAGTCAGACCATTGAAAAGGGATTGGGAAAAGGCTATTTCCTTTGACAGATTCTAGAGCACTTTACAAATGCCTTGAAAACGTCCCTGAGTGCCAGTCTGACTCTCAGTCCACCTCGGGCCTGCTGCTCCCCTTCCTTAGTGGAGTTCCAAAATCCCTCTGTGGAGAGCCAGGCAGGCAAGTGCCCTGGGGCAGCACAGCAGCNCAGTTCCAAAATCCCTCTGCACGCTAAGGCACTGCTGCTGGCTCTGCTGTGGAGAGCCAGGCAGGCAGTGCCCTGGGGCAGCACAGCAGCTCAGGGAGCTGCACAAGGGCATGGGGACAGGAAGATGCTCAGGCAGTGAGTGCTTCCTGTCCTCCTGTGAAATCAACCACATTAGCAGGAGCATTGACCACTGTCAATCTGCGCCGCACCTCAAATGAGGACATAATGTGCTTCTGAATCAATCGCTGGCAGCACTTCAGCCTTATTATTCTTATTACTGGAATGTGAGTGCCATGTGCCTGCCAGGCAGCTTGCCAATGCCATTAAACCCATTAATCCCTGGGTGCTACCTGGATCCTGGGCCCAGCACCTCCAGATCACTGGCCCCAGGGACTCAAGAGCCTCTCCTGCTACCTAACCTGCCTTGCCAGGGCTGCAGACACGGGAGATGCAGAGTCCTCAGCAGTGTCATGGGAAATGTAAGTGAATACAGGGTTTGGGCAAATCTCCAGTGTTTCCATAGAAAACTGTGAGGAAAGGTCTGCAGCCTCCCTACCACACTAGGAAGTAGAAGCATAGTCAAACCTCATACACAACCTAAAGATTATTAGTGCCACACTGCCAGGCTCTCATCACCTGCTCTGCTCTGCTCCTGGGGGCCATACACTGGATGGACATGCTGGATGGACTGGACATGAGGAGCAATAGCCACAAGCTGGAAAGAAATAAGGAAAAAGATCTTCCCTTGGGAAGGTGATGCAGGATCAAGAGTACTGTAAGGGAGCAAGAACTGGTGCTGGCTGGAGCCAGCCTGTCCTGTGTTTGCTAACAGCACCAAAGGGGACAGCAATGCTCAGCTTGCTGGATCCCACAGCGAGAGTGTGAGATGTGGTGCATGTGTGCCGACCAGTTTGTCCCAGGGGAGGTACTCCTGCACCATCCACGGGCAGGATCCTGCCCCGGGAGCACGGGCTGCAGTGGGGGAAGGTGCCCACAGGAGGAGCTCCAACACAGCGACAGCGCCTGCCACCACCTGCACATCCACAGTCAGGGCTCAGCCTTCCTTCTACTTATTTAATTCCATTAATCTCACACCATAAATTCGCTGTAGCTTTCACTGTAACTAAAAATGAAATACTTTCCTAGTGCAGCCAGGCCAGAAGCAGCTGCCAGACCCTTGTGCCCTGCTCCCCAGCTTGCTGCCTGCCTGTACAGCGTGGCAGGGCTGCACGCTGCCCCACACCAGAGCAGATGGCAGCAGTGAACTGTGCCTGCAGACGGCTCAGCTCCCAGCAACTGCATTTCAGCCTCTCCTGCTGCACCAGGGGTACCAGGAGGTACAGCTGGGAAGGCTCCCAGGTGCCAGGGCTAACCCACAGCTCAAAAGCCTGCTCTCACTGCAGCTAGCCCATAGCTTGTTCTGTGCTGGCTTTGTCACACGGGCTGCATGGCCATGCGGGCTGGCAAACTGGTGTGAGCAATATTATTTGTTCTCTGACCTGTGGGAATGGAGGTCAGACAGCTGTGAGAAATCTCTGCCACCCTTCCTGCCCCCTTCCCAGGCGTGTGGGGAGGTGCTGACAGGTCTTGTTTCATGTCACCTGTGTCTAGGTTACCCTGTTATTGCTTGCACAGCCAAGGCAAGCGCCAGACTGATGGCTCTAGGCCAGCTGGCCTCAATGGTTAAAAGTGCTGTTAAATATTTGCTCTCTGCCTGTGGTGCCACTGCTCCTGGAATGTGAGCCATCTATAAACAGCGCTGCACCCCACAGAGATGTTAGGCTGACAGGCTGCTCTACAAAAACACTTAAAATGCAACTATTTCAAAGCACAATCAAACAGCAAATGGGCCTTGGGGGTTCACCTGCCATGCCTTCCTCCCTAGCCCTGCTCAGCTGTGCTATGCCCATTCTGGCAGCACCATTATGCCATGGGGAACAGGGTTGGGGCCTTCACTTCTTAAAGTGCTGGGTCAATACTCAGCTCTACGTAAGGTCTGGGGCTCACAGAGTCCCAGGGTGAGCACTGGGACTGTATCAATGTTTACTGCAAATGCAAGCGGTTCCTGTCTCAGGGGCTCCCACAGGGGCCACACAGCCTGCTCCCCTCCCACCGCTGCTATTTCCACATCCACTCTGCAGATTTCCCTAGTCAGCATGCACACACCATGCCTATCCTGCCCTGCAGCCCTCCTATCAAAGGGAGCTGCTGCCCTGCCAAACCCACACGCACAGGGGCCAGGATGAGAGCAGACCCGCTGCCGCAGCAGTCCTGCACAGGCAGCTGCTGTTCTCTTCAAACTCAGTCCAGGATTCTTCTCACTGGCATTTCAAGTGGGAAATGATTGCATTGATCCCCAAATGCCAACAAGGTGCAACCCCTTCTTCTTCTGGGTCCATCCTAGTGTCAAACACTGTACAAGCCTGTCATGTTCAGTAATTTCCAGATGATGAGGAGTCAAACACAGCAGAATCCAGGGGAAAAAAAATTATGTGCAACAATCAGCTACTTAATAGCTGCTTCAACATGAGAAGTACAACTGATTGGTGCTCTCAACCAGCCATGATATTCTAAAGAAAGAGAAATGAGAAGAGAGAGGCTCATGAAAGCAGCTAAGAGAATTTACTTAATGCTCATTTTTTCAAAAACAGTTCCCACAGCTCAGTATTATGCTGCAGGCTCTACTGAGCACAGGCCTAGTGTGAGGATGGGAGTGTAGAGACACTGAATCCTGCTGAATTCCCACTGTGCAGCAGAGCCACAGCCTGCCTGTAGCAGAGTGGACAGCCCTGCTTAACATTTCATTTGGACTGGTAACAAAAAGCCCAAGGCAGACAGATATGACTGCACACTCTGGCTCCACTGGCAGGACATACATGAGCACACAGGTAACTGCAAGGGAAGCACATTACTCCTTTAAACATTTCCCAAGTTGCAGTGTAATGCTGTAGCTCATCTCTCTGGTTCAGACAGTAAATGCAGAGGGATGCCAAGACCCTCCACCTGGCAACCCAAAGAAAAAAAAGAGCTCTATGCCTTCCTCAGATACACACAGCACACCCTTTGAACTAGCTGGAATTCGTCCCTTACCTTCTCAACACAGAGATCTGCTTTCCCTTTCCCGGCATATATAATCCTACCTTGTGGGCAAATGCTCTGATCTCATCTCATAAATCAGTGTAGGTATGGTGCAGGAAGGGGTGGCCACAGGCACAGACAGATAACAATTCAAACAGAAGTGATAACACATGCAAAGAACACTTCCCAAATTTATTCCCTCTTTAATAGTAGTGGGGGGTTTATTTACAAGTCCCCTGCAGCTCAAGAGGGCTCTGCATATAAGCACAGCAAAACATCATCCTGCCACTGCTGCTCTCATGGCTGCAGAGGAACTTTTCCAAATTTTAAACAGCTGCAACCTAATCATGCAGCCTAGAGTGCCAAAAGTGATGAGGCAGCCTTCAGGTCAGTCAGCCTCTTCCCCTCCACATGTGCACCCCCTTGGGAAGCTGTTCTCAGGGGAGGACAGGGCTGGAGGGAGTTGGGCTGAGAGAGGTGCAGTGCAGGGGTTCACCAAACACCCAGCACACGCCTGTGCATGTGAACAAAGGCAGCATCAGTGGTGGATGCAGACAGTACCTAGCCAGGGGCTCCACCAGAGACATGGATAAAGGTGGGAGCAGTGCAGGCAAGTTTGCAGCTCATGACTGCAGGTCACAGGCAGAGAGAGCTCTGTGCAGGGAGGGGAGCTTGAACTACTCCAGGGCAGTGGGACATTAGCAGAGTTTCCATGGACACTGATGCTAAATGGCACAGGCTAATGCCAAGCACAGTTCAGTGGAAGATTAAATGGAAAGCAGGAATGAAAACTCAAACCCCATGTTTGTTGGCATCAGAGGATGGTGCAGAGAGCAAAGCTTTGAACACAGATAGAAGTGAATGGGCACAGGATACTGCATACTGAAATACCTCAGCCAACCTGGATGGAGTGCAGCCCTCATAGAGCAGAACAAAGTAATCAGTGACAGTCCAGGTAGGCAGACACGAGCTCCCATTCACTCCTAAAGACTGTAACCACGGTGGCAGCATGGCAGGCTGCTGTGCATTCTCCTGCAAGGCCTTCTCCCTGTACCAGCCATGCTTCAACTGCTCCAGGCAAGTTCCCACCACAGTGGGGCTGGCAGGGAGAGCTGGCAGGCTCCCAGGGCTGGCGTGGGGACTGGCCATGCAGTGCTGCTGCAGGGGAGACACAGCTCAGCTTTCACCAAGCCCTCTCTGCTGAGGCTCTGGCCAGCATCACTCTACCCTGCTGCCCATCCCACTCTCAGGCTCACCTCATACTCCTGGGAGAACTTCAGCCCATCGTTGGCCTTGAGCCGGTCGATGTTGTCAGCGAGGTCGACCACGGGGATGGGGGGGTGGTCACGCATGCCTGCAGGCGAAACAAGGGGGGAGGAGGGAGAGGAGAGTGGTTAGGGCTCTGCACGGCCAAGGAAGGCTCAGCGAGAGCATGTGCACAGCAAACCCAGGAGGTGGGTGCAAGGCAGACACGTGTGACCATGAGCAGCACCGGGTGGGATGGACGGGAAGCTGACGAGCTCACACGGCATGCGGCACACACAGTCCCGGAGCACGCGGGGCGGTGAACAGGACACGGAGGTGATGTGCAGAATGTGCATGACCGGGTGAGCATGCTCGGACAGTACAGCCACCGGGCACACAGAGCAGGCCACGCAGCGGGCAGGGGCTCGGCCAGCCCCGGGCAGGAACAGGCCGAGGATACGCTGTCATTGCCTCCCGGGCTCCCGCGTGGGCTGAAGTTGAACACACTGATCCGCTGGTGCTCTTGCCACCAAGGGCTTAGGCTGATCCTCTTGCTTACCCCTAACAATGGCATTAGTCACAAAGAAACTCTGCCAGACCTGCAGTGAAACCTCTGCAGTGCACCTACATACTTCTTCGGGTAGGCAGATGCTGTCACAGTCCCCAGGGTGTTAGAGAAGGATGAGAAGGGCCCCAAGGAAGAATGGCTGATCCCCCAGTAGGATACTGCACAAGGTTCTGAGAGCTGAGAAGCAACTCTGCCCACAACTGCCTAACTCTTCAGTGATGCTCCAGAGGCTGAGCCTGCTCCAGGGCCCAAAACCCAGCACCTCTGGGCTGGCTCGTGCAAGGCACCATGTACAGCCATGTGCCCTCCAGCAGCTTCCAGGAGGCTGCTGCGAGCTGGGATGCAGCTCAAGCCACGGCAGAAGTCTTGCCCCAGCTAAACCAGGGATGCAACATTATGGCTCACCCTGGGCACATCTCAAGCCCTGCTCAGCAGAAAGACCCAGAGGAGAGGAACCCACAGATCCCACACAGGGAACAGGTACTGTGAGGGTGTGCATGTGGGATTGGAAGGAGCCTTCCTGGGACTCTAGGATTCAGTGCTTAACCATCACAACCTCCTTCTCTGATGCTGAGATGTTGAACTGGCAGGGATGTGATTGTGAAACATGTCATCCAAATCCCAAGGCTCGTGACTCCATCGGCTGCTCTGTGGGTTTCCCAGAAACCCCACATGGGTAATGATGATTATTAATAGGCTGAAGCTGTTGACTCACACCCAGGGAGACAGGCTGGAGCACAGCCAGAAGCTTCTCAATTGCTCAGGAGGCTGAACACTGCCACAGATGGCAGTGACGGGCCACTGAGGTGAGGGAGCAGTCCCCAGGCTGGGTACACACATTTTACAGGGCGGTGACAAGTCACGAGGTGATAACATAGAAGTGTTACACCTCAGACCTCTGCATAAAACATCTGACATCACTGCACACAGGCAAGACCCAATCCAACACACACTCGTCCTGCCATCACTCGGCAGTGCAGAACTATCCACGGATGGCCTGAGAACACACAGACAGGTGGAGAAGGAAATACCCCTATTCTCCCTTGGGCTGAGGTCCTTCTGCAAATGGTCCTCTTTGCCACTTCACTCATCAGGATCCCCGAGGTAGCTGAGCAGGCCCTCAAAGGGACAGAGATGATGCTGGGTTTGGCACAATTTCCTCACTCATGCCAAAGCTCTGAGGCTGTAGCTCAGGAGCAGCCTTTGCAGAGCTGTCACTGATGAGCAACTGAATGATGAGAACAGTGTGGGACCAAGACAGAAGTGTGGGGCAGGAAGGAGAAAGAGACTGGACAGCCACAGTATGTGCTTCTTCCAACACGATTATGTATGAAGGACAGAAGAGCCATGGACCACAGCTGAGCTTCAGACCCTCATCTCTGCTGAGAAACACAAGGTGGTCACTCCAAACTTGTGTTCTGCCAGCCAGAGAAGTGTTGCAGCAACAAAAGAGCTGCAAGAGCAGGTGGGGAAAAAGAGGTGGTTGGAATCCCGTTATGGTGAACCTAGAAAAACAGCCACTGACAGTGCAGGGCAAGATGGAGATTTGTACACACTGAAAGGACTTCCAAAAGCTCTTCCAACTGCTCTGGCAAGAGGACAGCGAGCTCACTATGAGACTGGAAGAGCTCAGAGGTCTCTCAATGCTTGCAGGGACACACATGGCAAAGCCTTTGGCTCTGCTCCCAGGGGAAGTATTTATCCTACATACTTCTCCCATTCCTGTCTGCATACACAGATGTCTTGTACATCCCAGAGCAGAGTGGCCACACTTTTATGGTTGCTTGAGGATGAAACTGAAGCTGAAGACAAGTGATAAGGGGGCACTTTTATCTGCAGGCTAGTACCACTCCATCCAAGCTGCCAGAGCAGTGAGTGCCTCCTTTGTGCCTGGGATTCTGGTACCAACTCTGTAAAGCAGACCAAATGCCATCAGTCCAGAGACCATCCTGTGTTCTGCCTAAGTCTATGACAGAGGTGACCCAGCCTAGGGAAACCAGTTTGCCCAAGGCAGGAAGAGAGTGTGTTCAACCTCTGAAGAGCACCCTTCAATCTGTCCATTTGGGGTTTTAAGCTGGTCACTCTCTCCAGAATGGCCAAGGTTATCAGTCCCCACACAGGGCCAGCTGCAGGACTGGCCCCATGGCAGAGCCTGGCCTGGCAGTATCCCAGGGTAGGAGGCTGGGGAGCAGGGAAAGGCTGCTGCAGAAGCCTCCTGGCAGCCCATCACTCAGGACCTTCCCTTCTGCACTGTGCTGCGGTGAGCTGCTGTAGTGCCGTGCGAGCAGTACCAAGCCTGGCCCCACACATCATGTCAGAACGTGAAATCACTGCCATTTTACAGTCTGCTGTGAGTGAAGGTGATCTTCATGACATTGAAACAAAAAATACAGAGACGAGAGAGAAAGGGAAAGAAAAAGCAAAAGGTGTCGAAAGATAAAAAACACGAGTTAAAACTAACTTGAGATATTCGGGCAACAGGGGACACTGGCACCTGCAAAGAAAAGAAACGGGGCAAGAACAGAAATCCCATTAGCCTTTAGTCATCATTGCAGAGTTCAGAGATGGAAAGACAACAAGATGAAGATGAAAAGCACCATATGCCACAGCACTGGAAGCTTCCCTCCTGCACAGGACCGACTGCCTGGCCCTGGGGCTGCTTTGCAACTGGCTGTTACACAGCAGGCTGTTGGTTCTGGCCAGTGCCATCCCCTGGCAAACATGTGGAGCTGGAGTTACTTGCAAGGGAGTGAGTCCATACGCCTTCATGTGATGCTGAGAGCTGCATTTCTTGCTGCACACCACTGGCCTCAGCCCCATGTTCCAGGGAAGTCTGCAAGGGCCAGTAGATGGCAGGTACAGGGGGCATCTGTGCTACTTGGTGGCCAGGGGGACTGCACTCAGCCCCAGCCACTTCTGCTCAGTGCCCCTTAACCTCCAGCTGGCTCACAGCTCATCAGCAGCACAACTCAGTCTCATTTCATGGTGTCTTGGGGACACTGCCTGGTCCTATATCCTCTCAGTGACTTAGCACAGCAGTATGTTAGTACAGGGAGGCCAACAGTGGGGAATAACCCTTGTCTGAAGTAAAAACCACAAAAATGAGAAAGCTTAATATTTAATAACAGTAGACCAATTAATTATGCATTAAACAAGTTTTCCCTGCTCAGCAAGCTCCAGCACGGAGACCAACTACCAGGGCTGGTGGCCAGCACCTCTTGTCAATGCATCCTCACAGCACTGCCTCGACCTCCATCAGGTGACAGGAGCAACAGCCTGGGCCCACTGGGCTTGGTGGATTTCCTGCACCTCATTAATGAGGACAAGCTCGTCAGCAGCTGAACAGTCACTTCAAGCTGCACAACACCTGCTTCCACCTCTCAGAGACTCAGAAGGGATGCAGTGGGGAGAAGGGGAGGAGGACAGAGTGCTGCCTCTTGGTAGGGAAGCATTGTCTTGGCAGTATCCCAGGGTCCTGCTGTCTCGAATGAACTGGGCACTCTGGCTTGGTTTGCTCTCTCCAGAGAGCCCTGCAAACTTACCAAATGAGCAGCATCTTTGGCTTATCCTCACTCACAGACAGGAAAAGAAAATTTCTTGGCTCCCTGTCTCTCTGATGGCAGGTCTTGAACCTTGCTACAAGTCTAGCAAGGGACATCCTTGTTTCCAATACCCTGACCTCTGTGAAGATGGGAGCAGATACAGGCCCAACTTGTCACAATCCTCCACACAATGCAAACCACAAGCATACAGCAAAGATGGCTTTTGTGCTGACATGGAGACATATCACAGAGGCCTGTCCCCATGCATAGCTGTCCTGGAGCAGCCCTGTTTAACACCATGCTCCTCCTCAAGAAGCTGCATGCTGTTGCTGGCTGTGTGTGACTCCCTCCCGATTGCAGTTCCTGGTGATCTGCCTGTTGAGATGTCCTTCCTCTGGCACACATGTCTCCCTTGCTCCCCACAGCATCTTCCTCCCATGCTGTGACACCATCCTGTGCTGTGCTGTGGCCAATTAATGTGCCAGCTCAGCTGGCAACTACCCGCCTGCTGCTGCTGCCCACACTTGAGATCTGCCACTGGTTCTGCCTGGGAGATGCACTAACTACAGACCCCTGGCAGCTGCCGTGGCACAGAGAAAGATGTGCTGGTGTAGCTCACCCCAGGTGTGAGCCAGACTGCTGTGAATGGCAACAGGAAAGGCTGTTCTTGCCCCCCCTGCCAGACACAGCAGTTTTACATCAGGAAATGGTCCCTTCAAAACTCTCCTTTTAGATGAAAGCTCTTAGATGAATGAGCAGCAGGAGGAAAAGGAAAGTAGGTTAGAGACCAGGAGGAGCTGCAAGTTAGAAGAGAGCTGTATGTGCCTCATTTGCTGCTGAACTGCTCCCTCCATCACAAAAGCCCAAGTGCTCCCCCAGTTCATCTAGGACTTGGACTCTCTGAAAGGCTCTGAACGAGTCAGGGCCAGCCTGTCTCTGATCACTACAATGACAGGTACTGTGCTTTCAGTGCCATCAGAGATGTGCAGACACAAAGCAGCAGCACAAGACCTTTCTGCAGTGTGAAGTATAGTTGCCGCCATGAGCTGGCAAAGCTACAGCCTGAGGCGTCTCAGGCCAGTGAAAGCTGCATGCAGAGAATGGCTTTTACTGAACTATCATCCTCTGCACTGAGACCACCGTGATCAGCAGAGTCCTCCAGTGGGCCACAGCACCAGCTGCAGAGCACTACAGTCTGCAGGCAGCTCTTCTCTTGACCCTTAGCTGAGCAGAGTAGGAGAGCCAGCACACCAAAGATCCCAGAATGAAGCTGCTGGGACATCCTCAGCAGTGTAAGAGCTCCGTGTGCCTCCTGACTGCCCCAGATGCAGCCCGTGTGGCCAACACTAAACCAGTTGTGCTCAGCACTGAAGCTCAGCCAGGGTGAAGCCAGTTCAGCACCAGGGAATATCCCAGGTATGGACCACTCCCAACTGCATGGAGGCTCCTCCCAGCTCAGGATGACTGTAATGAACTTCACAACACGTCTGACACACACCACACAGCAGGCCAGCCCCAACCAGGTTCCCCAGCCTCATGGGCCTGCAGTGACAGGGCCAGAGAGAAGGATTTGCAACCCAGAGAGCAAACACCTGGACACCCTTGGTCTAAAGTCTACTCTGGTGTCACTGTGACTGAGAAGGTGTGGATGTCCTGAGGGTGGGAAGGACTGCAACTCTGCCTCTGGCATGGGGACATGGAGTAGGGGAACCAGAGGAAGCAGGATTCAAGAGGATGAGCTGCTCCTTACCTGGAGTCTGGTAGTTGAGCCGCCTCATCTCAACTGGGTCGGATGAGTGGGCCAAGAGTGAGTCCTTCAGGCCAATAGAGTGCTCATCCTTGGAAGAGGGGGAATGTGCCCTTTTCCTGTGGACAGAGAGGAAAGAGACAAGCAGGTGAATTCTGGCAGAGAATGGCATGAATCATCCTAGAAAAGAGTCTGGGTCCCTGTGTCCCAGACACCCAGGTCCATCTCAGGCTCCTGGGGCTCTGGGTAAGTGATATCATCTTCTGTGCCTCCAATTTCCCACCTATGGAACAGGAAAGATGATATATAAGCAATGTCAGATGTTTGATTAGTGAGGCAGTTTTGAAATGGGGTATTCTGCATAGTATTTATTAGAGAAAATGCAGATAGATACAAGATGCTGTTTCCTCTTACTGTCTCCAGGAACTATTTCCTGTAGTGGAAGGATATAATAAAATTTTTTTTCAAGTATTAGAAATATTTAAATATAGAATGCTGTAATATAATAGTGTAAAGGCTCTTCAGGGTGTGTTTTATTGGGCCATTAATACATGTCTTGAATGGTTGAAGGCACCCAAGGCGTGTATTAATGGAACAATAAAATACAATGTTGTCTCTTCATGCTATATTTATGCCTACAGCAATGCCACCACCTCAGGCTCTTGCTGGAATTCACAGGCAAAGCAGGGACAGATCCAATCAAAAAGTGGACAAGTGAATATTAAGGAAAATATAATACTGCAAGAAGAGTTTCTAGTGAATCTCTAGGTCCCACTTCTAGCTCTAGATTACAAATATGGTGGGGGTTGGAGATTACAAATACCCAAGGGCTGGAGAAGGGTGTTGGGCAGGAGCAGCACAGTTCTCTCTTCTGAGCCTGTGCTGACCCTGGCACTTGGCCAATGCACTGACTATGCAGGAATACACAGAGACTTTGTCTTTTGGCTACAGCCCCCAAAATGGATTTTGCCTGAACCCCTCTGCTGACCTGATGTTTCCTGGAAGAGAGGGAGCTGCAGCACTGCTGCTCTGCATAAATGCTAGCACATTCGCCAGCCTGCAAATGGCAACAGTCAGTCTCTGCTTTGAACTTCCTTGTGAGGCACCTGGAAGCACACTGAAGGGCTGCCTTTGTTGGCACAAAGGCAGCTGCATCCCTGGATGGTGGTGACCCTGAACCATGCAAGAACCCCAGCACTCTCACAGGCACAGGCACTTTCACTTCCATCAGAGGCTGGGCATGCTGGGCTGCCACTAATGAGAAGCACTAAGAGAAAACTTAGTGCATAAATCATGAGTAAAGCCTGCATGTGTTCCTTGAGTGGCCAAGCCTGCGAGCAAGCTCCATCTGCAGCCTGAGGCTGCAGCAAACACTGGAGTTGTTCAATGGGGAGAACCAGCCTGTGAGTCTTACACTACTCTGAGGCATCCCAACATCTCAGAAGCTTTCCAGCTGCCTGGACCAAGACAAAGGAGCTGAAGGACTGAAAGCATTGATAGAAAGAAAGGAGAACACACAGCCAACAAATAAACCTCCTATGTGGAGCACAGCAGGACGTGCAATGTGCTACTGTGTACCAGTCCTCAAGTAAATTGGGACATCTTTTTTGGGGAATGGGCATAGCACACAATCAAACTTTATCTCTGTCTCATTAGCCCAGTCAGGGTAACTGCTCTACCGTCCTCCAGATCCCAAGCTATCCACAGCCTCAATTCATTCCCATTATAGGCTTGCCATTGTGAATATTACACACAGATACCTTTGGGAGAAAATGCCTCCACAGAGAGGGTGGACAGCCAAAACCACAGCACCACTCTGAGCACATGGGTGGTGCTGGAAGAGGATATGCTGCTCCTCCATGGGCTAGGATGCAGCAGGGACATCTGTGTCAGGTCTGGGCACCTTAGGCTAGTACTTCCTGGTGCTCCACCCACATGATTCCAGGAAAAAGCAAAGCTAAGGCAAGGTGGGAGTATCTTCTATGGGGCCCTGGTACAGGAATCCCCTCCGGGGCTATTTTCTCTCATTAAAGACCAGCAAACTTTGTTTTTTACAGTTTCCCAGTATTCTCTCAAAGCTTCCTCATTAGAGACTGTAAGAATGCACCTGCACTCTTGAGGGAACAGCTCAGACTGAAGTGACTGAGAAAACAAAGGAACCCCTATAACTGCTGTTTTTGTTGGGAGTTTTTTTGTTTTTTATTTAATTGCAAAAGCAATCTGGGAAGTCTTTATGTTGGAACTTCTCCCTGAGAGCTGTGAGAGGCTGACAACTGCTAGGAGGCTGATACCTTTGAGGAAATAAAGTCTTTGTAAACTCCTAAGGCTGGTATGCTCCACAGTCCCGAAAACAAAGATGCCCCTTAGTAGCTTCAGGCTTGATTTTTAAAAAGGGAAATAGACTTGAAATTTTAGGAAAACAAAAAGATAAAATGAATTCATACCTTTCTTGCTTACTAGATCCAGGGAAAAGCAGGAACAGAAGAAAGGAAATGATCACTGACACAGAAAGGCACTGACTGCACATGCACAGCAGAACTCCATTTAATCAGACAACAAAGGCAGCTCCCTTCCCCAGCTAGAGAGACATATGTAAATAGAGAGCCCAGGAGGAGCAGAACCTCAGAGCTGAGCTGATAGAGAATGACCTACTGCAATTGAACAGGCTACATGAACACATGCAAATGCAACCCATGGCTCCTCTGGAGGACTAACAATCATCTAGTTACAACTGGAGTAGGGTTGCTCTGCCAGGCAAAAGGAGGTGTGTGCTCCCACAGGGAGCACAGTCCAAAGGTGGTTCTGATCCTGTAGTCAGGACTGAGAGGTCTAAAGAGAGAGCTCCACTCTGATTTCAGCCTGTCACATCCATGCCCTGTTCTCAGAACCAATGTCATGTTCTTCGGTCAAAATTCACAGGAGGGGGGCAGCTGCCACAGATCAAGCAGACAATTTCTATAGAGAACCAGCACTAGAGAAGTTCCCAAGGCTGCCAATCCAAGTTGTTGTGACCAGAGAGCAGTCAGACTGTCTTTAGGGACAAAGCTGCTCTCTCCAGTCCCACTGTTCACATGCTTCCAGAATCCATAGCAGCTGTGTCCTGGGGCTGATATTAACTACCTTCTGCATACCCAGCCATTCTGATCTCTTACAAAGAAGCCTTCTGCTGTGACAAGTACAGACTTTCCTCCTCCCCATGACTGCCAAGGACTGTCAGAGCACCCTGTGTCTGAAGGTTACAAGGAAGGCCCTGCAGGTGCCAGTGCTTCTAGCACTCCTGCCATAACTGCCGTGTCCCAGAATGGATCTCACCTTTTGAAGAGAAGTATGGCAATGACAATGATGATGATTAATATCACAGCCAGGACGGGTCCCATCACCCACAGCATCTCTGGTTCATCCTGCTGCTTTGCTGATGCCACTTCCATCACGATCTCATCCGAGTAGGGGCTGGCTGCATATCTCTTCTGAACAGCACAGGCAGGAGAGGGAGAGAAAAGCAAGCATCCATTATGCTAAAGCAGCAGCTACATTCCTGAAATGCTGAGGTTTCCCCTTGCTTCTGGCCAGCAGAGAATGGTCAGGCTTCTCAAACACCAGAAACATACCATGAGATACTCCCACCCCTGGCATCAGTGGAGGTCATGCTGTGGCAACCGTTTCTGCCTGGCCTGACACATCTTGGGTGCCAGCAACTTTGCTGGTGTGAAACAGTTCCAGTGCCAGCAACTTCATGGCTGACAAACCTGACCTGGAGGTGCAAAATTGAAGAAGCCCAGCTAAGAGCCACTTGCCAGCCATGGATTCTCTTGGAGCCAAATCAAAAGCTTTTGAATCCCAACCAATTGCACAATGGGGCTGGCTGATGATTCCTAAGTGGCTTACAATACCCGCTGTGCTGATATCAACACATCTCTTCAAGATGGAGTTATATTAGGAAAACCCCCGCTGGGCGAGGCGGGTTTTCTTAAAGGAATGAAATGACAGGAACATTTTCTACCTGATGTCTTTGATAAACAGACCTCAGAACGAGGATCTTTCTCACAGATTCCTTTCCTTTCTGCAATGTGGCAGCCCAGTGATTTATAACCTGAACGGACAGCTTTCTAGCCCCACTAGCTAGATGGAATCAGTGGAGACCCAAACCCTTCCTGCAGAAAAATAACACTACACGTGGTGTTCTGCTGCTGTTGCTAAGGCTTATGGAGCTGTGCTGCACCTTCATAGCAGAGTGTTGCTGGGTCAGAAGGGTTAAATGCTGCAAAATCAAATCCTTTCCCCCTATTAGAGAGGGCCAGAGCTATATCAGTTCCATGCCTGTGGCTTTTGAGTAGCACCTGCTGCCAGGCATTAAGGAGTCAGAAAGCCCTGCTCCTGCCACAGAAAGTTTCGGTCACAGGAGAGGTGCCTGTGGATCTATAAATCTCCTGCTTTAAGGCTGGAGTTTAAACATGCACTTTATGTCTTCACATATGTGAGGAGAAGAAAGGGAAAAATCAAGCCTGCTGGTGTCACAAAAATGCACATCTTGATCTACTCTCACAGGTGCCCTTGATCCCAGCCAGGCTGTTTTCAAACGTGTGGAGTACAGAAAATGCTCTTATGTGGGACATCCTTCTGGCAGCACGCACTAGCTGCTCTCCTCAGATTTATCAGCAGAGGTGCCACTGTATGGGAAAGAAGCGTGGGGAGTGGTTGCCACTTTGTGAAACCTTTCAGCCCTATGAGACCCTGTTTCAATAACTGGAATAGCTGCCAGCTCCTGGTTAATTCTGTTCTTAGAGGAAGTCTGCACAGGACCACTGCAACCCATCAGACTGTTCCTGCACCCCTGTGCCCAGGTCAAACAAGGGCAGGGAGTCAGCTACAGCTCTGAGCACAGCACAGCCAAGAAAGCCTGCAACTCCCCTTTTCTGGGCAAGTGGCTACTCTGTGAGGGAGACAGAAAGGCTTTGCCTGCAATTCCCCAGGAAGGTCAAGCTGCATCGCTGGTGGGGGAGGGATGGAACACGTGCTGATGTGTGCAGCAAGGTGTGACCATCTCCAAAGCTTTGTGCAAGGGGCAAAGATTTGCTCTTTTTCAGACACACTTTGGAGGTATCGCCTTCCAAGGGAAGTCAGATGCAGAAGAGATCAGAAGGACTGTTATCTCAGTGGCATTTCCAAAGGCAGACTGCGAGGTGCAGGTGCCCCCTGCTCCCAGAGACAGTGTTTCAACCACATTCCCTCTGCCTTTGAAGAAGGGCAATCTTAGGCTCTCCTGCTGACACTAGAGACACAGCAAGCAATTTCAGAGGAGCTGGGTGGGGGAGATAGAGCACAGCCTTGGATAGAGTGCCTCACGCTCCAAATGAAAGTGGATGTGATGCAGCAGGGGATGCAGAAAGGTGGTCTGTAGGAGCAGGGTATACAGGAGGTTTGTAGGAGTGCTGCTGCTGGCTGCTGGCTTACTAGAGGGCTGTGGCAGGTCTATGCTAGTGAGGAGATGATGATTATAGCTGGGACCAACTAGTTAAGGCCACCTCTTCTTGAAAGGGATTGTCAGGATAGTGCATCTCACGGCCTCTGCCTTACCTTGTTGTTAATCCATGACTCTTCTTCCCTCACCAGTGCACACATCTTTCCTCAAGAACATGTGAGCTGGATGAGTAATGAACTCAACCAGCCCTAATGAGCCATTACAAGCAAATGAGGCTGAGGAAGGAAGCCATAGCTTGGAACCCAATCAAAGGATTTGGCGCATCTCTATTATTTCCACTATTTACACACTGGCTGCTGCTACTGCTGCCACCATCACTCCTGCCCTGTGTTTACAGCTGCACGTTGATGGCCAGGTCTTGCTGTGTTGCTCCTTACTTAGACCATCAGCCTCTCCTGCACCCAGGCTCTGTGTGCTGCCAGCTTCTAGAAGGGAGATGTGCAGGAGAGGGATCCCCACACAACAGGGAAATGTGCAGCTTTTCCCTGCTGATCACCCATTGTGATGGGAGACAGGTTTGCTTCTCCAGATGTCATCTTGAAGTGAAATTCTGGGCAGAGAAGTGTTTGTGAGGGCAGATTTGCAGGGGGAACATCCTGTTCACTGCAGAGTCTCAGCAGTCACTGTGCAGAATAGGATTTCATGGACTGTTTTCTACAGACACTTAACTTGAACCAAAGCAGAATGAGAACCCATCCCAACCATGTGCCAAGCTCTGCTCTGAGCACAGCCCAGCAAGCCACAACTGAGCTTGTGCAGAATGTGTGTGTTGACACTGTCCTCCACTCTCATCTGTTATGTGGAACGCACGGTGCCATTTCCCTCCAAAAACACCATTTATCAAGTCAATTCCCACGGCTGCCTCAGCTCGTTCAGGCCAGCCAGGCAGCCTCCCTCCTCCCTTCACAGAAAACTGTCATCCTGCAGCAATTGCTCACCCTGCCTGCACTGAGCCCAGCTCAGCTCTGCTACGACAGGCTGTGCCCCCCTCAGGAAGTCCTTACCGTGTCCCCATCCTCCAGCGAGGCCAGCACGAAGCAGCGATAGCTCAGGTCTTGAGACAGAGGCTTGTTGTAGAAACCTTTGTAGTTCTTCTCATCCCCCAGGGTGAAGGTCTCAGGCAGCACATCCACTTGAGCAGCAATGTAGGGCTTGAGTCTGTCTGCCTGGCGCCGCTGCCGCCTGCTCTGACTCCCTTGGCTTATGGCCTCCAGCAGCTGGGGACAAACAAGGTGCCATCACTACTGCTGACAGCATGACACTGCCTTACACCGTCACCTGGCTGTGGCACTCAGCAGGGGTGAAGGGAAGGGAGGAGAAGGTGAGTGGGTTCGATTTGTATCTGGTGGTATTTAGGAACCAGAGGCAGGTATTACCCATTTAGGCATTGCTGGGGCATCTGCCTGCAGAACCTCACTGCAGGAACCCCCACTAGGATCTCAACTTTGGAAATGCTCTGAGTCCTGGGAAGCTGAAATGGTAAATGCTAGGGCTGAGACAGCCTGGCTGTGACTGTCCTCAAGTTATGTATCCCAATGGGCTGTGAGGGAACCAAGCCATGTTCTGTGGCCCAACTGTGGGTCTGGACAGCAACTCACACTCTCTACTGACACTGGATGTGAATTACAGCTGATGCTGATGTTTAGGAGAAAAGTGATGTTTGCTGTGTCTCTCACTTCTGACAGTGCCTCCGTATCTCACCTGCTGCTGTGTTGCAGGCAGAGCTTTGTTTAAACCACACAGAAGGGTAACAGATTTCATGGATTGTTAAGAGTAAAACCAACAAATTTCATAGTCACAAATTCATGAAAAAGGATATAATGCACAAAAATCCAATTGCGCTGCTAAGGACGTTTAAAGATCTTTTTTTCCAATGAATAAAAATAAACATCAAGTTTGGAAGAGAAATTCTAATTCAAAATGAAGAAGGAGGGATGAAATACATTTCACACAGAAATGTATCAATGCAACATGGTCAGGGCAAATGGAGAACATCAGAGGGCTAGGGACAGTGATGTACACACAAAGTCATGCTTCTGAGCTGTGCTTACTCCCCTGAGGAGAAGAAGCTGGGTAAGAAACCCCTCACTCTTTCCCCTTGGCAGCCTATCCTTGTCCTCTTATCAGTACCCACATAGAAGCAATTTGGGAAAATTATACCTTATCATTATAGTATCACAAAAAAAAAAGAAAATAAGAAAAAAAAAGAAGCTGGAGAAATTTTAGTTTCAGAAATGTCACTGTAATCCCAAGTGGAGAAAGCAGAAAGACAGTTTTCAGAGTGTGGAGTTTGCTTCCTACACCCATCTCTTACACCTGGCTGAGATTACAGCTGAGCTTTTTGGGGCAGAAAGTGCAGCTCTACATGCATGTACACAAAACCACAGGGCTCACAGTTGTGGTTAAGGTTGCTGGAGGCTTCTGCCTTTTACACATATAATACACAGAAAAAGACTGCATCAGAAAACTGCTAGGCCTGCAAAGTTCAGATCCTGAAAATTTAGAAAATTAATATTGCCTGTGCAGAATTAATTCAGCTGTCTTATGTACGTGCATTGTGCTGCACCCTTGACTGCAGACTCACAGACCATCTTATTCTTTAAGTCCCCTGCTTTGTTCAATACACAGGACAGACAGTGCTTAATCAAAGAGCAGATATTCCACATTTTTGTTTTCTTCTTTGCATTATGCAGCCTGAGGCCTTGTTTATTGCTTACTATTCAAATCCAGCTCTGAAGACAAAATTAATAATTTCCTCATGGGCTTTTCGATGGTGCTGATCACTATACTATTACAAGTACTTCACAAACATTAATGATCTTATCTTCCAAACACCCATATGAGTCAAGATAAAAGTGATTATCCCAATTTTACAGATGGAGAACAGAAACACTGCAACATTAATGTAAAAAATGTCCACTAAATTCGAATGTCAAATTGAAAAGACATCAGCTTGTTTTGTTTTTCAAGAAAACTTAATACTTTCTTTATAGCAGTGACTGTATCCAGCTCCTACTGACTTTCTCTGCAGCTGGGGATGCTTAGGCTTTGCAAATGAGAGCTCCAGGATCTCAAACTGAGCACTCAAAAAAACTCATAATATGCAAGACACTGGATGCTAATGAAAATTTTGGCTTAAATCATTTGCCTGAGGCTGGATGAGATGGAGACAGAAACTAGTTCTTTCGATAGCTTTCAATCATCTAAAGTTGAAAACCAAAGCAACCTTCCTCATGCTGCTCTTCTTTTCCTTGTGACATCTGTGATGCTGGAAAACTTCTGCAATGAAAATATGCAGGAGACCTGTGGGTGATGGTCCTCCACCACACAGCTGTGCTCCATTTGCAGAACAGAACCACAAATAGACATTGTGGAGCTGGAACCTCACAAAAACAACTGCGCAAATAAAGCCAAGGACTGACTTACAGCATCTAGCTGTTTGTCATTTCTGAGTGCTTCAAGCTTGCAACTTTATTCTCTTAATGGATCTTTCTGTGCATGATTTATTGGAATTTTTCCTTTACACTTTGGGGGTGGTGGGGTGTGTGTGAGGAAGAAAGAGCCCTTGTGTGGGAGTCTCCTGACACCTGCATATGTTCCATGCCTCAGGTGTCAGAGCACTTCTGGCACAGGACAAGCTGCATCTTGGGATAATGGCTGGTGAATGCTCAAAGCCTTTAGCAAGCAGGCCTGAAGGGAGTTTGGCAGGTTTTGTTAGATACAAGAATGAACTCTTTAACTACACTGCAGGCTTAGGTCCTGTCCAGAGATGGAAAAGCCTCCTGACAAAAAAGCTTAATAAACCGAGACCAATCATTTTCTCTCCTGGCTCGTTTTAACTATTAGCATGGTCATTTCATCTGAAAAAGGCTACAAGGACTGTACAACCTGTGACAAGATCTGTCCTGGCCCGAGCTCTGAGACACTCAAGTGTGGTCTCCCCTAAGGGGGCACACTCTGAGAGGTGGCTCCTCCTTAGCTTGACTCCAGCCTCCTTCCTACATAGTGTCATGAAGAAAGGCTGAGGGGGCACCCATCCCACAGCCCCCATCTCTGATGTGCAGCCTGCACCTGGTGTTGCACCCATTTTTCTGCCAGAAGGCCTGGGCAAAGTGTGCTGGGCTGCTTGGGAACCACTTCCACCACAGCAGCTGCTACAGGCTCCTACCTGGTCCAGCTCCATCTCATCAGGCGTCCGCCAGCGGGCAGTCAGGGTGCTGGTGCTCTGGTCTGCTGGCACAACCACGATGTAGTACCACCTGGGAAGGAAGGAAGGAAGTGTAAGCACTGGACCCTGAGCCATCTCTCTGGCAGGTCACCGAATAATGTGTGCCATATGACTCAAGGATGACCTACTCCTTTCCCTGCCAAGCAGCAAAAGGGCTCAGTAAGGAAAAGGCTGTTTCCAGCTGCACCGGAGAAGAGAATACTGCCATTAGCACTTCTTAGGATAATGAAGATCTACAGACTGGGTTCCAGAGGGTGGTGTAGGAGCTGTGAGAAGGACATTTATATAATCGGATTGTAGCAAGAACCCTGGGGAAATTGTGCTTCAGCACAAGGATACCACAGTAACGAATAAGACTTCCACAAACTCGCTTTTTTAATCTCCTTGAGGCTTTAGGCATTATTTATTTAAAGGATATTATACAGTGTCAGAGAGAGTCCCTCCTGATCCTCAACTGTATTTCTGCTGGTAGCATCTGGAGTATACCCACCAGGGTGAGGGCAAACTGTCAGAGATTTGTCTTAATTTTATTACACATCAATATTTGCTCAGAAAGAGACAAGACCGTGATCCCAGGTTATGGGTAAATGCCTGCCTCTGTACCACAGCCTGCTTGGAAATTCACTCCCAGGTTCCCCATGCTGGCAGAGGTCTGCCCTGCCTTTCTCTCCCCACCCCTAGCCCCCCACCCTGCCTTCTCAACCCAGGCATGGCACCTACCGAACTGGCACAGTGGTCTGCACTTTGGGAAGAGTCAGAGTGAATTTTCCTTCCTGGATGTACTTGTTTGTGGCGATGGGCTTGCTTTGCAAGACATCAGGAGCAGTGCGGATGGAGACGAGGTGCTGGAGCCCCCCTGCACTGCTCCCACGGTTCATTAGCACAAAAGAATAGTCCGTGTCTGGCTGGAGGTCACTTATGAGTTTCTTCATCGAGTGGCCGTCCACCTCCACACTCTGGCTATTGTACAGAATCTGGAACAGGAAAAGAACATGTTCATGCAGCTGACAGCTGCTGCTGCAAACTCACACTCAAAACAGCAGTGCTAGAGATGACAGTTTGGCTCTGGGCCCTCCCTCAGGTGGTTTGGCTACTGTATGCTCTGTAAACAGCCATAAATCTTCTGCTAAAGAAGAGCAACCCCCAGCAGAGGGTGAGCTGTGCTCCCTGTGCCTCACAGTGATGCAGCAGAGAGGGGTCATCTCAGCCTAGGTGGCCAGGACCAGCAGTGAGGCTGGTGATGCCACATGCACAGCTTTTCAGCACCTCCTTGGGGGAGGAATCCAGATGACTGTGCTTTGCCCCCACGAGGAAATGAATGGATCTTTGTTTCCTGTCTCACGATGCTACAACACGCAATAGGCTTGTGGTGTAAAATCCTGTCTGCTTTAAATTGGTGTCACTCCCATGTCAACCAGCTGATGCCTGGTTGGATGCTTAATGCAGACCATCCTCCTCCCAGCAAGGTGACTGGGGGGTTACATGCCTCACCAATGATCTGACAAATCCAGCACAGGGCTCACAAATTGGTACCCAGAACGGTGGCTCTGCAGGTGTGACACCCTGTCGTCATGGCAACAGATGCTGGCGCCACACAGCCGTGGGCAGGAGGTCGGAGCTGCTTTTCCCTGCTGTGCCTGCAGCGAGGGGCTGTGGGCAGGGCAAGGCAGAGCCACTGGCAGCTGGGGGCAGTGGGCAGCTCCCCATGCACAGCTTCCCCTGTGGAGCCCTCAGCTAACATATCTACAACCCCTGTTGTAGATATGCAGGACCCTCACCTCCCCCCAGTACAGCAGCCACGAGCACTGCTGGAGTAGCTGTACCCAACAGCCCATCTGCCCTGGGAACCTTGATCCTGATCCTGCTGGAACAACTCCTTACCCCAAAACCCTGGGTCCTGCCTCTGCAGAGCAAAAACTCACACAGTTCCCAGAGACAGAGACAAATGGGGTGTAGACAGCTAGAGAGGCCATAGGTTGTGTCCCAGCTGTGAAAAACCAGTGTATTTCTTTGTACCAGGTGACTGTCCAGCATGGCAGGGGAGTTCTGGATTCCTGACAGCATTGCAGAGACACAGCATGCCAAAAACTGGCAATGGCAGAGCTGGAGCATGTTAAACCATGCCAGTTACTAGGTGTTAGAGGCAGAGACCACATGGTAAAATGTGCTTGTTTCAAAAGTGGCCTTGGAAGAGTGAGAAGACTGCTCTGTGGAAGACTAATTACTTGAAATAATTTTTCACCAGCTGAGCCCACCATTCAGGCTGATGCTGGCAGCAAGGGAGGGACCAAACTTTCCTTCAAGTTCCCTTTTCATTAAGTACCTGAAATCTACAGAAATCTGCCAGCCTTCTAGGACAAGGGCAGCTGATTAGCACTTCTCTAATGTTCAGTGTTGGAGTTGGAAGGACAAGAGAGGTCTGGAAAGAGATCTGAAGGACAGTGGAGCACAAGGACCTGGCTAGGCCTAGAATTTGCAGCTTTTGTGTTATCCAAACAGCAATGCCCACATGCTTCAATCCTGTTCATGTCACTTTGCATGGAGGTCAGGATAGGAAAAGAGCTCCAGCTTTTTTGGTACTGAGAAGAGACTCCTAACAGATAACACAGCAGCAGAGAGAAGCCAGCTATGGAGAAGAGATGCAATCAATCTCATTTGTTGCTGTGCTTCAGTTTTCAGGAACGGACTGCAAAAGTGAGCACCAAGTAACTGAAGTAACAGGTTTGCAGGGACAAAGGCCCTGCTGCTGCTGCTCCACATGTGGGAAAGGCTGTCAAAGGCAGCATGCTAGAACAGGCAGAGGGAATTGTTTTCTGTTTTGACTCCTCTTAATGGTATTTATTCCTCAGCTTCAATCTCTTTCTCCAAAGACATGTACATCAGCTGAGTATTAAAATGAGTGAAAAATCAAAATGAAGAAATGCTTCTTGCAGCACTGGAATCTCAGATAAGTAGTTGCTCTGACACAGAAGAAGGCACACTAAAGACAGGACTACTAGACTTCAAATCATCTTAGAAGCTTTGCTGTCTGGATCAGCACCATCCCTTCCATTGACATTGCAATAGCACAAGTCTAGATACACCAGATGCCAGGGCGTGTCCTGGGGGAGCAGCCAGACCTCTTCATGTGCTCCCACACAGATTTGAACTAAACCAAACTTCCAACATTCAAACCCATGCTGAAAGGATGAAAAGCCCACAGAGTTCTGCTGCTTCTTGGATAAGATTTCTCATTATTTATTCTTCTCTAATAAAGGCATCACCAACTGCTTCTCAGTGTGCTCTAGGGAAGACACCCACCAACTGCCTGCACATGACCATGTGCTGGGGACAGAGTCATTTTCCTGGAGCAAGAGGAGGCAGAAGAGAGGGTAATAATTTCAGTTCAGTTTCCCTGCTTCCTCTGCACTGTAACTGTCCAGGACACAGCCTCTGATTCAGTGCTGACACCAGATGATGATTTTTATTGCCATGCACAGGAATTTTCATCCAAAGACAGTGAAATTGCCATTTGCAATGCTTTCCTGAAGCATCCTCTGCCATCCTCCTTTTCACAGCTGCTGCAGCAGTTCCATATCCCTTTACCTGCCACATCATATTGTCTTCTCAAATGTTATGCACCATTAGTTAAGGCCTCTACATAAACCTTACACTAATGTAAGGGCTCAGAGACAGTCATTCATGTGCAGCTGGAAGATGCCTGGAAGCTCAAGAAGGAATGCTATTTAGAGGTTGCATCATGGCCCACTGGTAACTATCAAAAGTCAGCAGCAAATCTGGCCCAAGGGTTCTGAACTGCCAAACAGTGCTGACTAGCCCACAGATTGCTGTAAAATGTCATCTGTGCTGCTCCTACTCACAGGAAAAGATTTGCAAAGCTAGGTGGGTCCAAATGTCACTGCTGAAGGTCTCATGCTTGATTTCAAGGCAGTACAGAATGTATTGAACTAAAAGATGAAAAGACATACAGTGTGCAACACTGGAAAAGACAACAACTTGATGGAGAAGTAGTCAAGGCTGGAGTATTTGCAGGCAGGAGTAATTACTACATTCCACAGGACACACTGTGAGAAAGCCCAGCATTCTCAGGGGTTATTTCCAAACCTGTATCATTATAATTTTCAAAATGCACTGTTCCTTCTCCCCATTTCTAAAATACCTTGTAATGCTGCCTTTAACCAATATATCCTCTGTCCCACTCTTAAGTTGAAGAATATATCTTAGGAAAATGCACTTTCCCCAAGGAGAAGGTTTTATCCATCTTGCACTTTCCATGAAAGCTCCAGAACAGCTTTCTGCAGGTGGAATAAAAAAAGGAATAGTGCCTCTGCTCCACCACAACTGCTGGGCAACATTTTACAAGGAATTTATCTCCTGGACCAGGAAAAGCTGTGAAAATTCCCCAAAGAGACCTCAAAACTTCATTATTGATTTGGCAGCAATGAAAAATCTTAAGGTCTCAGTTCATTCTCTAATAAAAAACGCACCAGTCCTGCCTGTGCTTCACTATTCATTGTCGGAACAATATCTACTTTAATTAAATCTGTTAAAGTAGAATATGACACCCTTTGGGACATAGATTTAGCATGAGACTGTTTATCAAGTGTAGATAATACTAATTGTTCCCATGGAGATTTATCTGCTATGCTAGTTACAGTATTAGGCTCTGGCCTCAGCATCCCATGTGCCTGAATTAGAGGAGAGAGGTGAACCTTGTTTATAAAAACATAAAATCCTGAAGGTTAAGGATTTCTTTCAACTGACACAATCAACGAGACAGAGCTGACCCTCTTAGCTCCTGGCCTTGACCCACGTGTGCCTGCAAGTCTGGGAATATTAATAAAAAGAAGGCACTACTAGAGAAATATCCTTCTAACACTCTGGTTGGCACGACTGCTCTAAGTTAGCAAGTGGCTAATGCCATCTCTTGTGTCAGCTGAGGGTTAACCCACAGCAGGGGCAGACCCTGAGTCACCTTGTGATAGCAATCACAGCTATGCAGCTAGGAGAGGAGACAGACAGGGAATCAGCATTACATCCCTGGCTCCTGCCTACCTCCAACCACTCCAGCATCCCTGTGTGGTAGTAATGCTCCAAGGGTCACTGTCCCTTTCCAGCACTGTGCTGTCAGACAGCAATGTGGACTTGGGGCCACAAGACAAGGCAAAACGAAGCACACTGGTTCTGCAGGAGAGTGCCAAGTAACAGGGCTCTGTGAAGCTCCTTGCAATCAGACATCTGAACACTGATCCTAATGCGCCCTACATCTGGGAGAGCTTTGAATACCACAAGGTCTTCACAAAAGCCTTGTCTGCTTCAGCTAAACTATGTTAACAAGTGCCTGCTATTGATCAAGGTAATTCAGCTTCAGGGTTTAAACAAGGAGACTTAGTAACAAGGAAGGGGAGGTGCTCACACACTTTGATGTGGATGCAGCTCAAGATTTCCCCTCATTCCCCTGGCCACGGATCCCCCACAGCTCATGCAGGCCTTGTATTTGCACTCGAGGCACAGCACGGCAGGGGGCACATGCAAGGAGAAGGAGAAGTCACACTACTTCCACCCTGACACCTTTGCAGAGGCAGCAGATTGGTGCTGAGACCGAGAAGATTATCTTCGATAGTCACATGTTGGTCTTGTTTCTTAATGGAGAGAAAATGCACTGAGNGTCTGCAGCCTGCTGGATGACACCACACCCAGAACTGTACTGGTGAAAAGAGAGCAGCATTCCTGCAGAGTTCCCTCTGTACTGACACATTTTGTGCCACTCACACCTCTAAGACCTTCAGCAAGTTTGATGCTGCCTCTTGCCTTCACTCCCTGAGACTGTGCATCTGCCCTGATGCTCTGAAGTAACACATGAAGGTGATATGGATGTTTGAGACAGGACATGTTGCACAAGGAGTTATTCTTAGTTTCATTCACTGGCTGGTTTTCAGACCACTTTGTCCTGCTAATTTCTTGGGATAAAATCAAATTTATAACTTTTCACACCTCTGCTCCATGTCAGGCATCAGGACAAGCTTGTGTGACCACTGTCATGCAGCTTCAGTGGTGAGCCTGACTGATAGGACCCTGTTGATGCTGCTATCCACTGTCCTGCTCACTGCTACAGGTGGAACTTCCTGTCCTTGAAATCCCATTCTTACCTTAAAAGGCACTGCAGATTTATAGGAATCAGGCACTTCCCAGCTCAGCAACACAGATGTTTTCATGACGGCATTGACACGGAAGTTCTTAGCAAACACTGAAATGAAAAACAAGATATTTGAGCACTGCAAAGCCAAGTCAGGAGGGAGCCAGGCGGCAGCTCGACTCCAAGTCTCTTTGTCTAAGTCAGCAGCAGAGGTCAAAGAGTTCAGCTACAGCAGAGAAGTAAGAAATGAGAAGAGAGCAGCAGCCTTTTACCACGTCTACAGTCTCCAGAGGAATTCTACTTTTTGACTATATTTTTCAGCATCACAGAAAGGAAGTTGTAGGCTGAACTGCAGCCTTTCTCTATCCCTGCTCCACTCACACTCCCTTGGCCCTTTGTCATGATCAAACAGCAGTGTTATTCAGGTACTGGATCTGCAGATGATCCTTCCCAGCCACCTGCTCCACTTCAAGCAAGAGCTTTTCATGTACAGATAAAACATCCAAGTGTGCCTGTGGTTGCAACTAAGGTACCACCAACACCCCTCTCCCACCCAAAATGGCAACTTTAGAAAATCTTTGCTGAGCTTTCCCTCATTGAACTAGTTTTAGACTAGGGAGTCACACAGTACCTGATCACAACAGTCAGAGCAGAGGGGAGCGAAGCCTCACGAACCAAAGCAAAGGTCCCTGTCCTGGAGGCAGAGCTTCCTGTCAGGGTTTGTTAGAGGGGCACTTACCTTGCTCTACAGGCATGGTCCTGGACTGGATGCTGGGGCTCAGTGGCCCAGCCCCCTTATTGGTGCGAGCCCTCACTTTGATGTCGTAAGTGGTATCAGGTTTCAAATTTGTCAAAGTGATACTCGTGTCCTTGGTGATGTTAGCCAGGTCCTGCTGGCTGTTTATGTCCCTGTATACCACCGTGTAGTTGACGATCTTGCCGTTCCTTTCTGCCAGGACCGGGGGGTCCCAAGCAACTTCGGTGGTGGAAGTGGTGAGACCCACCACACGCAGGTTCTGGGGGAAGCCGCTTGGCACATCTTCAGCAGTTGTGATCTCCTTCTCAAACTCCTCTCCTGGGCCAGCTCTGTTCTTGGCAGACAATTTGAAGAGGTATGTGGCCCCCTTGTGCAGATTAGTCACTGTGTAGTGATGGTCTCTCTTCCCGAAGTCTATTGTGTTCATTTTTTCCTCATCCAGACGTCTGTACTGCAGCCGGTAACCCAGCAGCTCCCCTACCATCTCCTTGGGTGGGTGCCACTGGATGAGGGCTGTGTTCATGGCTGTCGTGCTAATCATCATGGTGGGCTTCCCCGGGACTGCAACATAAACACACAATGACCATCTATAGCCTGGGAGGAGGGGAAGGAAGGACCGCTTCCGTGCTGCTCAGTCCGTGAGGATTGAGGAAAGTGGGAAAGTTCAGACAACAGGGTGAAGAGGATGACAGACAAGTCACAGGGATAGAGGCAGACTGACCCTAATCCAGTGGTGAGGGAAGCTGGAGCCAGCCCAGCTCTTGGTTGCCATTCTCCCATGTGCTGCCATTTAAACCGGAAATAAATTCAGCCATATAAAGCCCCAAAATTCATCCCCTTTTACAGGAAATGTTAAAGGTACCTCAAAGCATCATATTTATCTCAGAGAAGATTTGAATCCCGTCCTCCCAATCAGTGGTCTTCAGACACTCCAGCCAGTGCACAGCACCAGGCCGTGCTGGCCCTGATGCACTGTACCACAACAGACACCCTGAAGCCCGATTCCAGCGCCCTGGTCTGTCTGGAGGCAGACAAATTTCATCCTGAAACCTTGCAGTTTTACCATCTGCAGAGGCAGCGAGCAGAGCTGGGTGGGCTGTTTGCCATCAGAATGTATTTTTGTTTAGTTGAGAAGCAGATTCGTGATGTCAGTGTCGATGTGAGAGGTGAACACAAGCGTTGCACAGGATTTTTGCTTATGCTGCACAAGTCAAGGGTGTTGCCGTCACTGGTTAGAAACTGATGGCTTTAAATTGATGGTTTAATACCTTGATCTCCTTCAGTTAAAAAAAAAGATGCGTCTTCACATCAGCTCAGATTTGTAAACAAATCAACTGATAGGGAAGATACTCAGAATCAAAGGCATGGGGCCATTGATATGGGGAAAAAAAAAAAAAAGGGATTGCAGCCAAACCTAGCTAAATATCCTTGCAGTTTTTTGCAATGTATGAGCCCACAGTAGAGCATAAGAGAAAACTTTATTCGCCAGAATTATGCCCCCTTTTTGCCATCAGAGGGCGACACCAACGCTCCCCTTTGAGGTCATGCCTGCAGTCGAGCCTGTACAAAGGTCCTGAGGGAGGTTTGGTAGGTATTTAAGACATACAATTACATTCCCATCGCCAGTGCCATCCTCCTTGCACTCATAATGCAATGTCTAATAGCAGCTAGTATTAAGGGACACAAAGTGTTTTCAAAGCTGATTCCAAATATTAATCTTAAAATGTGCATCATACCATGGGAAGATCCACTGTGGTTTACAGTACAACACTGGGATGTTTAGAAGCTCTTCCTGTTTTTAGGACAGCTGTAGCAATTTGATGAACAGAAAATACATCATGGCAAGGCACCAGGGAGACAGCATTTGAGATTGTGACAGCGGAAACTACCTCTGGAGCTCCCCATATGCAGTGTGGAGGAGATAGCAAGCTGTTCCTTGTTTAAAAGCACCAGGAACAAACGCTCTCAGTTTGCACAAGCTGCATTCCTATAGCAATAAGTGGTAAATACTGCTCCTGTAGCTGGTGTGAGGAAGCAGCAGGATTATTGGTTGTAGGACGGTCTAGAGAGTGGATAAGACAGTATCAACTAGTTGGTACCACTGCCAAAGGCAAGCTTGACCACACATGGAGGGAAGTGCCAGATGACTCCTGGGTGCTCCTGCTCCAGGCGCAGGTACGATCTACTGAGAGAGCAGAACCAAACCGGCTGGGATCACCAGGACCTGGAAGTTGTGTCTGCAGCACTTCTATGGCAGATTTGTTGCATTCCAGGTTTTACCATGGCTCTAGGAGCAGCCAGGCTCAGCCGTGTAAGCAGTGTCAATGGCAGAGGGGAGCTGAGAAGCACCTCTTTAGAAGTCCTCTATGCCAGAGGCCCTTCCAGATGGCACTACAGACACCACAGGAAGCAAGAAATGGCACTTGCCTAAAGGAACAAGGTGAGGACAGGCCAGGACTCCAAAGCTGAGGGAGGGCCTGGACTTTCAGGCTTCCTCTTCCCGGGTCTCTGGACTATGCAGGTGAGCTCAGACCCATGAGTTTCACTGCTCTCTCACCAGCCCTGGTAGTGTCTCTCCATCTGTTGGCTGCACTTTGCTCAGGTGATCCAGTGGCAAAGCCTGCTAAGCATGGGCTGGAGATCACAAGAGTTTGTACCTCTGCAGCATCTCCAACCCTCTTGCTTCCTCCTGGCCTGGGCCATACTCCCCACGCACCTCTTGGGAGGTTTTACCACCACCCCCATGAGGCTGTGACACCTACTCCCCACACTCACCTGCCCCTGTGGTGGTGATGACTTTGGGCTTGCTGCGGGCACCATCTCCTTTGGTGGTGTAGGCAGCAACTGTGACGGAGTAGGTGGTTTCTGGCAGCAGGCCTCCAATGACTGTCTCCTGGGAGTGTGTTCACGAGGCAGAGAGGAGGCAAATGAGAAAAGCAAACACTTGTTACTGGAGTGAGCCAAAGGAAGGCACCAGGGTCAGTGCCTCAACAGCAACACACTGACAACATTCCCTAGCTCACACACTCATGCATCGTGCTCAAACACACATGTTGCACAGAGTCAGCAAACAACTGCTGCCATTCCAACATTCACCTGCCTCATTTCAACCCCTGCCTTTAATACTTGGCCTTTCCAGGGACCCACCAGCAACCCATGCCAGCAGCTCTCCCACAGCTCTCCCACAGCTTCTGCCAAGAGGGAGATCTGATCCAGATATGGTCCTGTGTGAAAGCTAAGGAAGACGGCTATGGAGCTGTGAACCAGAGCAAAAGCCAGTTCACCTGGCTACGAGAATCTCTTGGGGGCTAATTCCAGGGTTTTTAAAGTTGCCTCTTGCAGCAGAGCTGTGGGGAGCACAGGGAGGCAGTGCAGGGGTGGGGGGCCCCGGGCAGGGAACACCTGCATCTCTAAGAATTGTGTTCACCCTCCTTGCCAGGCACTGGGTTGAAGGGATGGGATAGGTCAGTGCAAGGCCCTGGCAAGACCTGGAGGGAAAACCTGCATTGTGGGAGGTCTGGGAGGGGGCGAACTCACAGGGTGCATCCTTGCATGCTCTGGCTTTTTCTGGGCAGGAGGAGGGCATGGCTCCACACTTCAATTTGAGATCAAATAGAGGAGCACTGCTCCTCCCTCCTGGCCTCCAGCAGCAAGGTCACTGGTGCCAAGCCTGGCTGGCCAGGCCTGAGAACAAGTGAGCACAGCAAGCTCAGCAGCTCCCAGCAGCTTGGGCAGGTACCCCTGAGCAGCATTCATCTGTGGGTGCTGTGGGAGTGTCTGGGCCATTAGCACTAATAACCCACTGGGTCAGGGAGCAAGGGATGAGCAGGCTGGAGAAGAGGCTGGGGAAGCTTTTGGGAAGGAGGCAGAAGCTCCGTGTTGGTTATTTACCCTTTCAGACAAGGAGAAGAGCAGAGATGGAGAGGGTTAAGTTTGAGCTGCTGAGAACAGGCAGCATGGGCACTGTCAGAAGCTGCTCCAGGGGTCTGACCACTGCCTGGGGGATCCTTGCCAGCTTGAGGGGTATGAGGGGTGCCTGTGGTTGCTCTCAGAGCGCAGCCATTCTCCCACCACTCACTCGCACAAACACCCACGCTATTAAACCTGCTGATTTCCAGTCAGTGCCGCCGGTTCCGGCTACCTGCCCAGGCTTACTCATCAAAATCACCACGTTACCATCGAAGAACCAGCCAGCCCAGAGAAGTATCAACAAGCACCAACAAGAACCCTGCCAAAATCACCGTGTGAATCAGAGTCCGACCCCAACTCCGCCCCTGCAGCAGATCTGTGTGCGGGTGAGTGGGCGCACAGTCCAACCGGTGCCAATGGACCCGCGGGGAAGCACTCTCACAAAACCTGCAGACTCTGAACGTCCCAAGAGAATTCACTCCTCCCAAACCCATGCAAAGAGAAATTCTCACGCAAAGGCATGCCACTGGGAGCGAAGCAAGCAAGCTGGGAGGAGGGGAGAGAGAGACGAGGGATGGATGAAAGAAGGTCTGATTGCATAATGCAAACACAGTGCTGTCATGACAAAGCCACTCCGAGCAAGAATGCTCCATATAAAGCAGGAGGAGAAACGCATCGTGCTGGGGAAGCTCACAGTAGGGCACGTAATTGAATTGCTGACTCTAAAAAGGTCATTTTCTAGTTTGTTTCTCCAAATTTGTATCTCAGAATTATGTGGGGAAAAATTGAATTTAACTGTTTAAATGTGATTGTTTTCTTATTACTATCTGTGTTTCAACCAAAGGTCATGGTTGAGGGTGTAGGTTATTTCTCATGACTACGATCAATGTGGTTTTAAAGATTATGTATCTAATTTTACCACATAACTTGGTGGGCCAGCTACTGCAGGATGAGCCTCCTGAGTCGATCACTTGAACCTGCCTAAAACTGCACTGCAACAAGCTGGAAATACAGATTATAGGAAATGTCAATTGCTTTTCTGCATTTAGGAGCAATCTAAATGCCAATTTTCTCTGGATTTGCTGCTTGTGGAAGGTTTCACAATGTAACTCTCCAGCCTCATTAAGGGAGTGAAAGGAATGTTTTGACAGTACTGTGTCTACAAAATTCACAAATCGATTTACCAAACCCCTCTCTTCCAACCTGGAATACACACAAGTGGTACTTACATGGTCGACGGAGTCCTCAGCTCTCCACTGACGAGAGAGAAAGGAAGGAGGAGAGAAAAATGGAGACAGAATTTTTAGGGGCAACGTGTAGGAAAGGGACGACAATGACAACAGCAGGGGTTAGCAGAACTGGGCTGGGGGAATTACAACACTTATACACAGAGGGTCACTTGACACAGACTGTGCCAAGGGAAGAATTGGCATAGAGCAATTTTTCACATGCTGCTAGCCTGCACAATGAGGCTGAGATCATTCACACAAACAGACAAAGAGCTTCCTTCTCACTTGGGTGGAGAGGTCACCCCTTACTTTTTGTACTTTGCAGTACTTTCCCCTTCTGGCTTTGTTTGCATTTCTCTGCCTTTTCCATGAGCAGAAGCAAGAAGTTTTAGGTTGTACCAACCAGGCCCTGGGGGTGACAGCGCCCCACAAGTCACTCACAACAGTTCTGTTCCCTAATCTCCAGTTTCTGTTCTAGTGATCCTCCAGCCACCGTTTCTTGTTGAGAGCCAAAGACTTCAACACACAAAAGAGAGGCACTCTCTGCAGGGAAGCACCAATGCAGCATTTCTACAGCTTCTTTTTCCTGTCTCATTTGCAAGAAAATGCTCTGGGGACTTCAGAAAAACAAAAAGTGCCATCTGTCATCAAACAGTGCAAGAGGAGCTGAGATCTCACACAGAGCTTCACACTAAGCTGCTCCTCTCCAGCAGTGGTGCATGGCTTGGAGAGAGGTTCAAACTTGTGCATGTACTGAGGAAACAGCTTCTCACTCCCAATTACACAACACCAAACAGCAAACACTCACTTGGCAATAGCAGCCCTACAGGGAAAGCCTCTACACAAACTATTTCCCACCCAAAGCTCACATGGATTCCTGGCCATGGCAGTTCAATACGGGCTCTAAACTCTTCTGGCTGGATTTAGGGTTGTAGGGCATCAAAGCTGCCTTGGGGTGGTGAGGCAGTGGAGCCTGGCTGCTGCCACACATGCCCACAGCAGTGTTCTTTGTGGTTGGTGCACCAAAGGAAGGCTTGTAGGGATCACACAGAACTCTCCCAGCCAAGGTGATGTGTTACAGCTCACGTTACTAACCCTGCCTGGAGGAAGTACTGGTCCATGGGCTCAAGAACAGAGATGAGAGGGAAGATAGGTATTACTGCCCCTGATTCACAGCATGAGCCCTGGCAAACCTTGCTTCTGAGCCTGACCTGCCAGCTGTGAAACTGCTCAGATACCAACTTCCTCAGGACCCTGGGAAGCTCAGCTAACACTGCTGGAGTGTTTGGGAACCTGCAAGTGCAACAGACGCACTAAAAGGCATCAAAGATACAACCTGTCTTTTGAACTCAGGCTATTTGAAGTGGCTTTCCGAAGGCTGCAGCCTATCACAGTTAGTACTCACCTCAGTAGTAAAATACACGGCATACTTTCAAAATATTTGCTATTTTATTCTCTAAATTCAGAGAGAAGAAGCTGTTGGAGAACTGTTCCTGTAAGATTTTATTATAGTTCACTTATTAGATGCCACGAGACTGCAGTACAATTATCCCCTAAACCATCTTAACACTAAATTTCAGCAAAGAGGTCAAGTTGCCCCTAAATACTCTTTATAAAGCCAAGACCCTCACTAAGCATTATGGTCACTGAAGGCTCTCTTTCCACACATATCTCAGTGCCATTTCCACTGCTGCACACTTAGCTGAACCCAAGTCACTGCTTTTCATGTCCCAGCCAGCCCACACCACGCTCAACAGCCACACACTCCACCCTGCTGACCTAAAAGCTGGCAGAAGTCCTGCCATAGGAAGGATCTGAGGCCTGGTACTCACTTCTACAAAAGCATGACCCTGCTGGGTGGAAGGCTTGTGTCTGGGAATACCCCAGCCTGCCTCCATGTGGCTACAGGAGCAGAACCTGACACCTCACTGCAAGGAACAGTAGAGCAGAGCTGGGCTCTGGAGGCCTCTTGCACCATAGCAGGGACTTTATCATGCCCTAGGATTTTAAACCAAGTGTTTAATGTTCAAACTCTGTTAGCTCTAATGTTTCAGTGGACTTTAATCTTGCATTAGATCAGAGTGAAAAGAAATGCCTTGAGATCTGTGCTGGAGTAACAACTGTGAAAAGCCAGGCCTGCACAAATACCTTGGTAGAAATTCAGTTTCATTACAAAAATTAAATCTACAGATCAAAACATTTCCTTCCTTAAACTAGCTCAATTGGTTCTTAACTGTTTCAGGTTGGTCAGTAAGACAAATTGATCTGAAAAGCCCAGGAGCAGTCATAAAAAGAACTGAGAGAGGACTATGTGCATGAGGCAGGATGGCTCTGGGAAGTGCTAAAGCTAACAGCGTGTATTTATGGCGGCTGCAATGCTTTAATGTTTCATTTTACACTTCAACACAGCATAGTCATGTCTCACCAGGGAATGGCTGTTTCCCTGACCAAGGTTCTTGCAAAAGACAGATTCAAGCCCTCAACAGTCCCAGTTATGGGAAGCCAATATTGGTTTTCCTGCAGATCCTTGTCCTCTCTGCTTCAGTGACTGTGGTGCAACAGTGGAACTCCAGCATAAACTCAGGTACTCAGTCAATGAGATGCAGAGGGGTCTGAGGGTATCAGAATTTCACCCTGATCCTCTACTGAAGTGCCTCTTGGATGATGCCTTACAGTTTTGTTCTACTTAGGAAGCAGAGACCATCCTACCTCCATGCAGGACTCTCACCTAGACAAGTATACATGTATGAGATGTTCCAAGTGCATTCAAGAGAAAGGTCCTTGATTACCACACAATGAAAGAGGGAGGTTGTAAATTCCTCTGTGTTGTGCCTGGGGTAGGTACTGCTCAGGGAGAATTGAAGTCTCTGCTTTCTCCTTTGATCTCAATCCAATAGCTTGAAGTGATTGCCATTTCTTCTTCCTGCTCTTCTGGAGCAAGCTGGTGGGATGTGCACTCAGTTTGCATGCTGGTTGGTGATGTGCTGCCTGCAGAGACCACACCACTCTCCTGTGAGCCTGCAGCCCTTCTTGTGGGCAGCACATACCTTTCCTGTGCCATGACTCTGTTTGCACAGCAGGAGAAGGTGGCAGGAGTTTCTTCTCTGTGTAGCCAGCTGTCCTCAGCCAGCCCTTGGAAGTTGTTTGGGCAGGCTGGATCTCCAGGGATGGAGGGATTCCAGCTCACTGCCTCTCCTAACATGCAGCAGCTGCCCTGAGATCAGAGACCAAGGAAATGAGGTGGGCCTCTGCCCACGCCTGCCAAGCTTAATGTTTGTGTCCCATGGCCTTGCTCAGCCTTGCTCCCTTGAGCTGGTGAAGTCTTGAAGTAGTGATGGAGTGCAGCTCCTGCACTGGGCTTCTTTCAAAAGACCCCTCTTGGTGCTTGGATGTGATTTATGCAAGACCAGGGCACAGAGATGAATCTTCTGCTATTGCCCACCATGGGACCTGGCTGAGCCATGACAGGTATGGCCCAGGCAAGAGGTGCTGCAGGTACCTGACCCAGCTCTGCAGCTGCACACACCCTGGGAGCTCCTCCACAGGGTAGGGTCACATTTGCTTGTCCATCAGGCTGTCAGTAGGAGGTAAAAGCTCAGACTGGAAGGCACACAGAATCCTGACAGAGGTAATCAGTCACAGGCGCAGCCACAGAGGGGAGGGGGAGGCCTCAACTCCATCACAGGACCTTCTTAACAACTGATTACTCTGCTCAGGCAGCAAGCTGTAAAATAAAATGTGATCTCTCCAGCATCAGGGCCCCCACGTCTCTGCTGGTGTTTCAGTCCTTTCTACTCAAATGGTTTTGAAAGCTCAGAGTCCATATTATCTGCATAGCTAACATCTCCCTTCCCCTGCCTTTTTCCTTTCATCTTCGTTTACTCTCTCTCCATTTCTCATCTTCAATACGGAAAAATCATGAGTCAGCTTTAGTATCAGTGTCTTCACACTGTCTGCAGGAAGCAGATTATGTGGTACCTACCTATTCAAACCAGCAGACAGCCTGGCTAGGCAGGAGGAGGGGCTCTGCCTACCTCTCCAGAGGTTTTCTTCTCTGATCCCAAGATTTTCAATCAGTTTAATTCTCTCCCTGTGCACTAGTATAAATGTTTGTGAGCGTTTATGAGTGCTGAACTGTGGCCATCTTCATCCTATGACCTTCAGGGGCAGGTTTTCCAGTGTATCTTTTTGTTTTCTTTCATAGAAAATAATTCTTCCAGGACTACTCGTTAAAGTTTCATCTGGCTGTTTGCAAAGACATGCACTGCTGTACTGAAAGATGGCAGCTCTTACAGGGTTCTTCAGCATCTGGAGCAGATGTATTTCATCACAAGCACAGGTCATGCCTGGCTTCTCACTTGGGAAATAGAGATCTCTTCTGCCAAGTCAGTGAAACCTCTTCCCTGCAGGGTCGTCATTAGTTTATCCCAAGAGTGACATGACTCTTTCAGAGTAGCTGCTTCTCTGCAACTATCATTTTCACTTCCAACCAAAAATTACAGCGGATGAGTTCAGCAACATACACAGCAGGAGAAAATATCACAGAAATCAACAACTTTCCCACATAAATTCACCAAATATGGAAGACTGGCAAGTGGCCTGACAGGCCAGGAAACTTCTAGGAACTGGCCTCCTTGATGCACACATTCAAACAAATGCAAAATCCAGCACTCCTTCAAAAGTTTCTGGCTCTGGCATCCTCATTCTGCACATGGGATTTCTTCTCTGAAATCTATGAGTAAGGAGTGAAAGCAGAACTGGCTGGGCAAGCATAAAATATTTGAAACACCAAGAAGAAAAACATTGCCAACTTCGCCCACCTACACTTGGGACCAACCCATTAACTCCAAACTCCAGCTGAACAACACAGTCTCAATTGTTCTAACAACACAGAAGAATTCTCCTGGCATAAGTGAAGGGCAGTAAGCAGTTTCTCTCACTATTAAAACAAAGCAACATCTGAAACATAAACAGAGACGTGCCTGACAACACTGCAAGGACCCTCAAAGTCTTTTCTCTCTTTTAAAGTTTTCCCCTTCCACATTATTACTGAGTTTTAGCCTTCGAAATATGAATGGGAAGTAAAGCTGCCTCCGTGCACTGCACCCCCCACTGACAAACGCATAAATGATTCACAGCTGCATTCAGGAGACAGATCAATTAATCGTTGCAGCTCTCCAGTATTTATACTGGGCATCATTCAAGCAAGCCAGCTCTGAATCAATTCCTCGTTGCTTCAACAGCACCAGATCCTGTTCTTCATTTATACAATTATCTTAGTTGAGAACAGCATGGCCAGGATGAAGGACCCCTGCTCCAAAGAAGAGCTGTATTTCATTGCACATGACACCAAAAACTTCCTGGACCTTGGGAAAGTGTCAACTACACATTCCTGGGCTGTGTAGAGTGCACAGCCATGCCTGGAACAGCACATGGGAAGAGGGCTGCAGCTCACAGCCAGTGAGGTATCCACGAGATGGCCAAAGTGTGAACAGATTGTTGTATGGGGATTGCAGAGGATAAAGTAATTTACAGGATATGTGGGCCTCCACCTCATTTTCTTTTCTTTCCTTCCTCCCCAGCCTTTCCCAGACTAAGTTGGCTTCACCTACAGTTTTGTTTCAAGAAGCAATGCAACACCAAGTCCCTGCCCTGCAAAAGCAGGAGGGAGGGGAGGCTTTGCTGAGCCAGGAGTGCTGTTCTGCCTGGCATGCTGTGCCCACACAAGCAGGCAGCCCCCCGGGTGNGTGCTTGGCATGCTGTGCCCACACAGGGGGCAGAGCCACCCCCGTGCCCCACAAGCAGGCAGCCCCCCGGGTGGATGCTATCAACAAAGATGCTTTTCCTGGAAAATAATCAGCATCACAAAAGAAATAGACTCAAGGGTTATTTAAAACTTTCTGACCATTTATAAATGGACTGGCAAAGTGCAGTTTGCTCCAGCTGGAGTCTGCACAGGATGTGGCAGGCAGAGAGGTATGTATCAGGGAAGGGGTAAGAGAGGAACATCATCTAATTCATCATCTTTTCTACAGTAATCCCTTCCTGATTGAACTTTTTACCAATAATTAGGCCACAGTTTAAGGATAAACTGTTTGCCTTGCTCAGGCAGGCTGAGTCCCACGCTCTGGAGCTGCAAGAGGAGGCCAAGAAATACTTGGATCCAGCCAGCCCGCCCTCTGCAGAGAGGGAAGGTGCCATGCCCACCATCTGGTGGTCCCCACACTGTACCTGTGCTTCTGACAGCATGACGTCCTTGATCACTGGCTGCCCTCGGGGCTCGTTGTTTTCCAGCTTCACGTAGGTAACCTGATACCCGCGGATCTGCCCGTGCTGCTTGTTGGAGATGGGCAGCTTCCAGCTCACCCGGATGGCAGTCGAATTCACAGACTCCACCTCCACCTTTCGCGGTGGGGCACTGGGCACTGCAACACACACGGGACAACAGTTAGCAGGTACCACACAATCACTGCCACCACCTCTCACTTCTTTGTTACCTTCTCCCCACCTCATTGCCAGGACGGCCCCACTGGTACAAGCTTCCTGTACCTGCCCAGGACATCACACTGCAGTCTTTAAGCATGACCACATCCCTGATCTCTTCCCATTTGCTGCTCTTAGTAGGAAAGAGCATAATTGTAATATGCAGCATCAACCCTAATAAAAGTCATTGCACTGAATCAGACCCAAGGTCCATCTATCCCTCTCATCTCCAGCAGCAGGGGAGAAAGAATACAAGAATACAGCAGAATATAAAGAATACAAAGACTCCCTGCAGCTCAGGGTGCCCTGGGGCACAGGCAGGGATTTAAAGCCTTCTTTGTATCTTGCCTGACACAACACCTTCCTGTCAGACCCATCTAAATGCACTCCAACAGCCCCAGGTAGCATGACTGGGTGCTGAGTCTCTTTTGCAGGGAGCCCTGGTACCTGCCACCAGCCACAGCACACGTGCTTTTCCCCTGTGACAGTGAGAGGTTAATGAGGGGGAAAAGCACCATCCTAAAACAATAACCCAGAGCTCAGAGACAGCAGTCACTGAACTCAGCCAGATAAAGGAGCCTGTGGGGATTGTGACAGCTCTGGGGACTGTATTTCATGCACGGCTAGCTGAATGCTTTTTGATAATAAAATGAAAAATTACACTGCCCAGAAAATATCAATTTTCTTGCAAGGTGAGGCCCGTTTAAAAATGTATTTATACCCTATTTACCATTTGGAAAAATTACCTCCTTATTATATTTTGCTCTTGCATTATCTGTGACAAAAATGTCAATTCTAAAAAATTAGCTTCTCAGTTGCTCCTGGAAAGCTCCTTCTGGCTGAAGCAGCTGGGAGTAGAGGTGTGTACTCTCTGTGGAGGATACTGATGCTACCCAAATGCCCAGTACCAAGTGAAGGACCTGGGTCTCATCCTATCACCTCATCTGCAGGACCCTTTTCACCTTCCACTGCCCTGGGAAAATCCGGAGGTTTGGAACCTCATATGGCCCAATTCTCAACGCAGCAAGAAATCAGTATTAGACAATTAGGGATGGATACCTGACAAGCAGACGTAATGAGTACTGCTATTTCAACCAACTAAATGGGAACAAACAGCTACCCAGCAGGTAAGCACAGTTTTTAAGCTGCAGGGCAATTCATTATTTTTCCCCAGATGTCCTTTGTAATTGTAGATAATTTAATAAAATAGAGAAAGGAGGAACCGAGCATTTTAGCACCATGAGGCCAACTCAAGGTATGGGAATGGAGGGGGCTGTGCTTGAACAGTTACCCCCTTCTGCCTCCAGCAGCCCATGCTGTAATCCACAATTCACTTAGTGCAGTGACCTTGCACAAGCCACAGGGCTCTCCTGCCCTGGCAAGACACCTGCCCACACACACAGCTGGGAGTCCAAGTGGAAAACAAGATCCTCCCTGGGAAGCAGACAGAAGCTGTGTGTCAAGCTCCGCTGGCAGGAGAATGCAGGAGGCCCTGGCAGGACATGACATGGGGATGTTGCAGGGACACAAAAAGATGTGAATATGAGCAGACCACAGTGTTTCGAGGAACTCTGTCCTACCCCACTATGGGAAGTATGTGCCGCATCTGAGATCTAAACAGGGAAAGTTCAATTTGTTTTCAGACCACAGTTTAGCATTTCTCATTCCTTCATCATGGGTATCTGCTGAGCATCAGCACGTCAAAGGAATATAAAATCACTCCTGACAGCTAAGCTGGAATGTCCAACCACACTACCCAAAAACTAACTGAGAGAGCTTGTTGCGACATTTCTGGGGTAACAGCTTCCCCTGGGCTACAATTCTGCTGAATGAGAACTGAAGCAAACAATACAGGCAGCAGGACACACAGAGATGTGTTTGCCAGCCCAGGAATGCAGTCAGCAAGCATTCCCAGATGCCACTTTCAGAGCCATGGAGACATGGGGCACAGTGGCAGCCCATTTAGGGAAACTCTAACATGTCTGGTTTCAACTTCATACACCGATTGGGCAATGCAGAGATCACGCTTTCTTTGCCTGGACACTCCATCTCTTTCTTCTCCCATTAAATCTGCAGCTTTCTTGGGTCAGCATGAAGCCACGGGAGCTCCTACTGTCACCCTGAGCTCTGGCACTTTCAAAGGAAATGGCTTAAATCATGATGACATAACTGACAGCCCTGCTAATACAAAGCAATTTCTCTTTAAAGCTGTCGTATCCAGTAAAGTGCTCTGTACGTGTGGTATTCTGACTCTTGAGTGGAAGAGCAGCTTTATATAAGCTTTGGCTTGCCTGGAAGCTGAAGCAGGAAGCAGCTTTCCTGCAGTATCTACAACTTTCAAATGGATTGCTTTCCCCCTCTTTAGTTTGCTGGACTTCAGGCCAACAAGTAAACTTTAAGTCCTCATCTCATAAGAGAAGCCGCTGGCTAGGAGAGCTCATTCTACCTTCAATAAAAAGGAATCCACCACCACCCACTATAAAACCACAATGGAAAGCAGAGCAATGCCTCCCTGCATGCACAGGAAGCACTGCTGACACAAACAGGACCCTGAAGGACCACGGTGTGATGTCTGACACAACCTGGAGGCGAGCAAGGGCCAGCAAAGCAACTCCCTAACCCCACTCCAGGACAACTGTTGAGATCTGCTCCCTGGGGCATTGCTCCTGACAGCCTCTGGTTCTGCTTGAAAGGTGCTCCCAGGTCAATGTCCCTGCTCCCTTTCCCCCCCTTCCCAGCAGGTCAGTTAGGAGAGTCCTGGTTAACCCATGGCAGTAGCTGAAGGAGCTGTTCAGCAGCACCTACCGTCCTCGTCAGTGCGCACGTGCACGGGGATGCTCTCCGGTCCTGGCCCCACATCGGTGTGAGCCCTTACCCACACCTTGTATTCGGTCCATTTCTCCAGGTCCTTGATCTCCCAGCTGGAATGCTCCCGTCCAATGCCATCCACCACATGCTTGGTGCTGTCATCTCCTTCCACTGCCTGGTAGGCAATGGAGTACTGGGTGATGACCCCATTGCGGCTCTGGGCGGGCGGCGGCACCCAACTTACCCGGATGGTGGTGGAGCTGGTGCTTACACACTCGACCTCTTGGGGTGGGGCAGAGGGGGCTGGGGATAAATAAATGAAGTGGGGAGATGAAGGGAAATGAATGGAAGGACAAACCAAAATGCACAGGGAACTTTTACCCAGCCAACGAAGCGCTCAACGTACATGTGGACAACTGCCTGACATCCTCACAGACCATCAAAGATGGCACTGGGGGGGAAATTTGGATTTGAGGGCCAGATGAACAGCGTGGAGATGGAAGTGCTGTTCTGCATCAGAGAACATCTCTCCCCAAAGCAGTTCTGGACGCTCACTTTACCAAACACAACAAGTGGCATTAAGGGAAGGGGGGCATGTGGAGGGTGAGAGAGAGAGACTGGTAGGGAGAAGAAAGATCTTTCAGTGAAGATCTGAAGCAGATGGAAACCAGAAGAGGTAGGAAGCTGCAGAAGGCAAGAGTGGCAGAAGGGAAGCTCACTCACCAGATTGTAGGAAGGCTTGTGAAAACTCACTCCTAGACAAGCAGAGGAAACAAAAGTGGAGAATGAAAGCAGGTGACTGAGGTTGGAGGCAGTTTGTCCTGGTAGGGTTTAAAATCCTGACCATCAGCTGTATGCTGCACCCTATCCAGGTGGGAGTCAGGCACCATGTGGGAACAGGAGATAATGTAGTTTTGCTGCTTTGCACATGTCCCTGGAATCTGGGACTGACTGCTTCATGCCTGCCACACTGGTTACATGCCTCAGTAGCTTCCTGACCTATGGATTTGTACAGTGGAAGGTAAGCAGGTCTTTCCCCCTCCCAGGCAAAAAGTCACCTCCAGTTTACCTTAACTTCTAAGCCCTGGCAATGTTATCTGTCTACAGGAGGAGGAATGGGATCCAGGCAACAGTTGCTTCTCATTGGGATCATCGGGAGAGAAGTCTATCCACAGCAAAGTGGAGAAGAGCAGTAAAACAAATCTGGGCAGGGGGAAGAGAGATGAGGAGAGACGATCTGGACAAATTAAAGCATCTCTAGGACATCAGCCTGGTTCATCCCCTTCTCCAGCCTTGCAGAACTGCTGCCTGGTTGCACCAGGGCTCTGGCAGCATGGGAGCCCTCCCATGGCAGCATCAGCCCCCTGTCATTTGGCCTCACTGCCCTGGGATGCTGCAGACAGCATGCTTGCACAGAAGGCAAGAGTGGAAGTCTGGAAAAGCAAAGGAGCCCACATAGTCAGAGAAGGAACAAGGGACATGGCTCCATCCCTGGGTGCTCATCCAGAATGAAATAGCCCTAAGCAGAAGGGGCAGGACATCATCACAAAAAAATGCATGCTAATGCTCTAAGACTAGAAAGCTGTGTGGCCAAGCAATAATGGAGTACAAAGTATCTTCCTTTGCCACGGCAGGAAAGTCAATTTCCATTCTACACTGCACCCAGAAACATAGAAATGCCTGAAAAAAGACTGCTGCCCTTCCCCATGCTGCAGTCCTTGCAGCCACCAATGCAGCAGAGCCAGCCTTGCAGGGGCACAGGAACAACTCTGCCTGCTCACTGCCTGTGCAAAGGTGAACACAACCTACATCACTCCACATGGCAGCAAGGACCTCAGCTCGTTCAAGCACTCAGCAATGGTGCCTTAGCTTTGCTGGGCACAGGTTGGCAGTGGCAGAAGATCTGGGAAAGCAGAGCACAGCAGGACCTCCCAATGCTACCAATGACCTTTGCTTGCTGGGAACAAGGCCCACTTGTTTGCAGAAACAGTTGCAGGCTGTAGGTAACTGTTAATGCTCACTCCTGTGCTCCGAAAGCAGGGATTGTTCCTGACGCTTGGGCTCAGATGCCAGGAGAGATGAAAGATGGAGGAGAGTAAGTAGTGATGGAGCTGGAAGAGATGATGCCTGAGCAGTCAGGCTGCTGCTATGGGAGCTACACTGGATGAAAGAGAAGTCAAAGCAATGTGTGGAAGCAAAGAGTTGCCTTTGTGAGGGAGGCAGCACAAGATCAGCCCTGCCATCTGGCATAGTGAAAAGGGAGCAGGGGTAAAAAGTGAATCCTCACACTCTTTTGGTTAATCAGCAGAGAAATGGCTGGGAAGAGAGTAGGAAGATACAGCACCAAAGCAACACCTACAATGGAGGGTATGATGTAGACAAAGGGCCTGGTGGCATCCTTCAGGCAGGACAGGTGAGACATGAGGGGCTTGGAAAACCTTTCCTTTGCCACTGTCTGCAGACACCCTTCACAGAAGAGATGTGCTTTGAGAGAACCTCCACAGCTTCCCTTGGCATGCAGCAGTGAACTCATTCTCCAAAGGCAGCTTTGGATGGCAGTTTGGGCAAGTCAAAAGTTGGCTGTTGACTGGGTAAGAGTCACACATATGATATGCAAGGCAAAAACTCAAATTACAAGCCAAAAACTCAGATTAACACTTAAATAAAGCAAAATAAAACTTGATAACATGAGCAGGATCAACTTAAAATGCACAAGGAGTTGAAGTGTCCCTCCTGGGGCCAGCAAAGAGCAAACTGGGTGGCCAGCATGCACCCACACATGCAGATGTACCCACACACACACACTGTGCAAACCTCTGCTGCCTCCAGGCTACTCACAACAGCCTCCCCCAATGGACCACAGCAACTCTGTGCACCCATCCAACCCACCTGCTCCTTAGGCTAGGGAAAAGGCAGACTTAGGACCCACCTTAGTATTTCAAGGGAGAAAAGCATTTTAATGCCAAGGCCTAATGGGCACAGAGCTGATGCTTCTCTCTTGCATCATTCAACTTGCCTGAGGCACTGCAGACTCCTGGAAAACTCCCCCATGCTCTTCAGGCCCTCAAAGCAGCACTGCTTGTGCTTTTTGCAGGGTGCCCAGCAACTAAGTGAGCAGCTTAGCAGGAAAGACAGCCTAGAAAGCCACTGCCAGCTCAGGAGATGAGGTCTCAACTGTGCTGCTGAAAGGTTCAAAAGGGCATCTCTCTGGTCTTCCCACACAAGCATCCCTACTACTCCTGAACAGAGGTGCCACAAAAAAAGCAAGACCAGAATACTTCTCCAGCCCATTAGAGAGTGATTAGTGATCATGGGCCTCCTACCTTCCCCATGACTGGTTTGTCAGGGACAGGAATAGAGACTGAAGAGAGGCTTTTTGGAAAGCAGTAATTTGACTGCTCCTGCAGTTTGTGTCCCACCTGAACATGTCAAGCTCTATGATCTAACAGCCCTTCTCAGGGTAACCAGATGGAAAAGTGCAGGAAGAAGACCAATTTGAAACTGGGAGCTGTAGTGTTTCTAGATTAGTAAATTCTAAGGCCAAAGGGGATTAATCCAACCATCTAATATGAGGTATGGCTAAGACCAAAGGATTTCTGCCCAGAAGTTGTGCACTGTGCACACAACTTCTGCCAAGGTAAAGCACAGCTTTCTGAAAGATCTACTTGATTTTGAGACTCCCAGTACTCAAGGCTTCACACTGCATTGGGACTGTTCAGACTGTGGTTTGTCACCCTCACTGAATGGCTCCGCAGTAACTGCCAATGGCTTCTGTCATAGAGTGCCATCAGAAAAACTTTTCAAGTAGGAGCCTGTAAACCAAGACCCAGGTCACTTCTTGGATCAATCCAAGAATTCTTAGAATCCTTCAGTGTGAAGAGGGTTTCAATGGTCAAATCAAGGTACTCCTGCAGCTAAACACCAAATCTCTTCCAGCCTATGCACGTTTCTCTGACTAAACAGATACCAGAACCAGTCAGCAACTGCACTACTGGCCAGTGAAGTGACAACCTTAAAACCACACTGGAGTGAGATGCCTTGTGAGCAGACAACAGGTAGTGTAAGTCATGATGTCTGCCTTGATGAGTCCATGAAGCAAACGTTTCTCTTACTTGGACTGTTGTGAGACTCTGAAGGACTCATTTATGCATGGAACTGTTCTCTGATTAAGTGTGTTCAAGGATAAGAGCATTCACTGATGGAATTAATTTACATGGCAGGAGAATTACTTCAACCTTTGCCTATCAACACAAAAGCTATCTAAAACAGGTATACAAAATCCCCATATTCAGAATTTGTTCTCAGTGTTCAAATATTTATAACCGCATGATCTGAACCTGTCTCCATTTTCATACCTGTCTATAGTTCAGCTCTAAGACATCATTAGCTCACTTAACGAGGTGGAGGAATGCCTGGGACTGGTATGTTAATGAAGCTGAATTCTCCTCAAAGAGAAGGTCATTCTAAAAGTGAGCAGAGCTGCTCTTCCCTGACAGAGCTCCCTTTCTAATGGCCATCTCACACTCCTGGTTGCTGTGCATGCTGCTGCCCTCCCTGCAGGGAAGGCTGGCTGCCTGTGCCAACTGCTCACTCCACATCGTGAGTAAATCCCAGACAGACGGTGCTAACGGAAATGTCTTTTTTCCCTCTTTTAATGCCCTTTGCATAATGGCAAGCCCAAAAATCGTTAGTGAAAACGAGCTTATCACAGGGCCCTTTGATAGCCCTAATCTGCTTACGTGCAGCACTTTGAGCTGCCAATCAGAGCAATGCAAACTCCCGCTCTGTGATCACACAGGGCAGAGCCAGGATGAAAGTGATATTGCCTGGGTCACCTCATTATTGAGCCTCTCTATTAACTCAACTGCAGTTTCCTGTGGTTTCCCCTGGCACTGCAGTCCCATGCTCACATAATCACCCTTGCAAACAGCCACTTCTCCAAAACGACTCCTCCAGCTGCCTGACAGCCACAGACACACCTGGCCTCATAGGATGCCTCATCTTGCAATTAACTGTATGGACCAGGGATGGACTCCTGTGTAAGCAAGGCAGCTGGAATGAGGAGTGAAGGGATGAAAATCCAATGGTTTGGAGACAGTCACATTGAGAGCCAAATACCCATATGCTGCCTGTCCAGACAGCTTGTCTGCATGGGAGTAAATTCATAGAGATGCACAAACCCACTCAAATCAATCTCTCCAAAGCAATTTCCCAGCCTGTTGTACTCCTCCATCAGTTTTTATGAATCTACCCTTAGGGAAAGACAGCATGATCAAAGGGACATGAAGAAACAACTTACCCCTTGGGTGCACCCACGCTGCCAAAGAACCCTGATCCAAACCCCAGCTGACTTCCCCCATTACTCCCTTGAGTAAACTGCATGCCAGCATCCCTGCAAACCCACAGGGGCAGAGGCACTGGCTTCTCTCTGCCCAGGAGATGGGAAATGGACTGTTTTTGCTTTGTCTCCGGCAGCGTTGAACGTCAGGCACTTACTGGATTGGGCAGTTCTGGCTTCCACCGTGGGGGTGTAAACTCCTACCCCCAGCTCTGAGCGGGCACCCAGACGGAACTTATACAATGTGTCTGGTTTGAGACCTTCCACGGCATAGGAGGAGGTTGGGTCAAACTCCACCTTTTGCTGCCAGAAAAAAAAAAACGGAAATAGATTATTTGGTGTAGTTGAAGGATACAGAAAAACTGGTGTGCAGCCATTCTGGGCCCACAAGAAGTCACAGCCATGCTGTGAAACCTGCCTGCAGTCCTGCAGGACTCCAAAGCCTGGAGCTTCCTGGGTGACACACCAGGACTCTGCAGGGAAGCAGACCCCAGTCACAGCCAGGCTACACTGCCTGGTGTCCAGACTGCACTCGCTGGCCTGAGAGCTTTGTGGGAATGCTGGGTCCAGCTATACAAGTTCAGACAAGGGGCACAGGACACACAAGTTTGTTTTCTCCCAGCAGACAGTGTATTGCCTGTGAAACAGAGGAAAGCCCTTGTCCTGTAGCAGTCGGGATCTCTAATGCACTGAAACACTGCTGGAAAAGGGCTTGTTTTGTTGACACTTCACCTGAAGGGCACTTATTTTTGGCAGCTCTCATGCCACTAAAATAAGAGGTGAGGGAGAGGGCTACGGGACATTGTGATGCTGTCATGGCACAATTCTTGCTATGCTTGCTGTCTTGAAGCCAGCACTACCTTTGATATATCTTGAACTCGACTTCCTTTAGGGACCTGCAGTAAATGTGGAAGGGGTCTCTCTAGGCCACCTTCAATCTGCTTTTTACATCTAACCGGTCCTGGGGCCAGAGAAACATGTTGGAGGCCATTTCAGACCTGCCCAGAAGAGCTACTCTGTACAGGCACCAGCAGTAAGCATGCCTCAGGGATGCTGTCTTGGCATTCTAAGCCTTTCCAGTCCCAAACCAGTCAGTACCTACTTTGCTGGCATCAACAAGCACTGCTGAAGTCACACAGAAACCAGAATACCACCTTCCTATTGCACACTGACACAAAGAAACAGTTCTGTTACTGCCCTGGCTCAAGCACACACCCTTCCCAAGCTGACAAACTGCCATGTCCAGCCCCAAGAGCTGCCAGGCAGGGTTCTCACCTGGGTGCCATCTTCTCCTTCCCAGTACAGCAGCTCATATTTAGTAATGCGTTCCTGAGAGGCGGGCAGCCATGTCAGCAGGATGCGGGTATCGGACTCTGCCTCTGCCTGGAAGTCAGCTGGCTGGGCAGGAACTGGGGAATAAACACATGGTAAGTGCCAGAAGAGGCGAGAAGAGTTCCATCACTTAGCAAAGTCAGTGTTTCACCTTGTGAGGATCCCCTTTCACTTCTGCCAGAATATCCCTTCTCCCCTGTACTGCACTCTTAGAACATCTCAGGCCACAAGCAAGCATCTCTGTCACTCAGGTGGGTGACTATGCGGATCATGCTCACTCCCAGACCCTGCCTGCATCCCATATCCCTCCTTCCACACGTGCGGAAGAGTCCAGCAGTTGCACAGGTGCTGACATCCATGTCCAGGACTTTGCATCTCATTTTTAGCCACTGTACCTCAGACAGAACTGTGGGGTCTGACAGCTTCCATCCGATGGCTGTGGGGTGGGAATGCCCCCCCACCCTCTCTGACATGCAANTATCCCTCCTTCCACACGTGCGGAAGAGTCCAGCAGTTGCACAGGTGCTGACATCCATGTCCAGGACTTTGTGTTGCGTTTTTAGCCACTGTACGTCAGACAAAACTGTGGGCTCTTACTTGTACAGAGATTGACACCAACTCCCCAGGACAATCTGACAGCTTCCATCTGATGGCTGTGGCATGGGAATGTCCCCCCACCCTCTCTGACATGCAATCATTTGAGGACCAAGTGCAGTTGTGATGCCTGGAGCAGGTCAGACACCGCTGGGATGGCCATGGAGCCTGGCTGCCTCACTCCATACGTACCCCCTTGCTGTGTTTTGACCTGGATGATGTCCGAGGGGGGTCCGTCGCCCACCGAAGTGAAGGCCAGGACGCGGATGCTGTAGGTGGTGCCTGTGATGAGGCTGCCCACAGTGGTGAGGTGGCTGTCGTCCGTGTTGTGTTTCTGCCACATGCTCAAGGGCAGGTGCGGGTCGGTGGTGTAGTACACGCGGTACCCTCGGATCTGCCCATTGGGCTCCTCCGGCTGCTCCCACTGCACCAGCATGGTGCTGGCGCTCAGCATCCGTGCCTGGACTTTGAGGGGTGGGCTTGAAGGAGCCTGCTCTCCTGTCCGGGCCTCGATCAGCTCGCTGGGGGGACCCCTGCCGATGTTGTTGACTGCGATGACCCGGAACTCATACTCTGAGAAGGGGCTGAGCCCACCTATGCTATAGCGGGTGGTTGCCACACCATCCACCTCCTGGAACTGGCCCTCCAGGGATTTGGGCTTGTACTGGATGACGTAATATGAAATGGGGTCAGAGTTGCCTGAATCCCAGGTGAGAGTCACGCTGGTAGCTGTCGTTTCAGTCACTAATGGCTCTGTTGGAGGTTTTGGCAGTGCTGCAATTGGAAGGCAGAGAGGTGTGATTTAAATAATTCAGTCAGCTCAAACCTTGCAATGTGAACAGGGATAAAAATGGAGCTGCCACCTCCCATTAACATTCTTCTTTAAAAGGCAGAAATAATTTCATACTCTATAACATGCATTTTTGTATTACCATATATTGCTTGAAGTGGTTCTTAATGGAAGGATAAACAGAGCAATCATGTTATTAGATGTGCTTGACGCACTTACCAGCAGCAGGCTAAATAAAAGTAATTCAACGGGGATGCAGGAATGTTTCTGTCATGGGGGTTTACCCGGCAGTGGGAAGGTTCTGAGCTGGGCTGGCCCCAAAAGCCAGGTGCACAGCTGATTTACAAAGTAAAGCAATCAAAGCACCAAAGTAATCTGGAGTTATACTCTTGCTTCCAGAGAGGCAGTATCTTAGCCCACAGGGAGTTCATGGACAATGCTGTTAGAAGGGTTGATGGGTCAATGTAAGTATTACAGTACATGCAGGAGAGATACAGCCAGAGAAATTACCAACTTTCACATCCACTATTTCATTGGGTGGTGTGTCAAACTGCAACCAGACAATAAACTGTTACACAAGAACTCTGACAATGACACCTCTGAAGTGTCAATGAGAACGCAAGTACTGCAAGCAAACATTTCCAGATTTGCCATTTTACCACAAGAACAAAGAAAAAGAATGAGTGTGTGAGAGAGAGAGATTTGCAGAGTACACAAATACTTTAGTACAATGACTGAATTAAAGTCTAAAGTAAGTTTAAACCTCCTACAAACCACTCTAAAGTCATTAGTGACTTGTAATGCAGCTGTGCTTGACAAGGAACTAGGGAAAATTTACAACCCAAATTAAGATTCTCGAGAATTTCATTCTTTGGCAAAGCCATCTCTTTTCTAGTTTCCACATGGTTCAGCTGAAGAAAGCAAGCTCCTTAGCACAGGGCATGCCTGCTCTGAGTACCAGAGAAAATGTCTTCTCCTGTGCTACTGCAACATGAATATTGACAAGATTATCAGGGGCTAATTTGGCATAGGAGAGGAGGGCACACAACCCACAGCCAGACTCCCCACCACTACCCACGGAGGACTCAGGGAGGGCAAACCTAACCTGCACAATATTATGGCCTGAAAAAACATATTTCCTACAGCATCCTAGAAACTGGCAGCCTTCCTCAGTCTGTCAAGGACAGATGAAACTCCTTTTCTTTTGAAGAGCCACAAGTTTGACTCTTGACAGCTGTTGGGTGTGCAACCTCCATATGAGCAAGGGCAGGTCTGGTACCTTCAACGCACTTAAGTGCAATCAGTTCTGTGTAATCTTGCTTCTCCTGTCTATGCTGAGAATGATCTGCTTGCCAGGAAGCACAGGCGAAGCAACACTGGGTGAAGGAGTTTGGGACAGAGGCACTAGGATACCCAGAGTAAAGGTGTAGAAAAAGCAGACAAGGACACACAGAAGAAGGTGAAGGGACAGAGGAGCTGAGCAGATTGCTCCCCATCCTGGGGCATCCTGTCAGCCAGTGAGGGCGAGGCAAAGGCATTCCAGATATGAAGAGGCAAATACTGTGAACCATCAGTGCAATGGTGCAGTTCCCACCTCTTCCCTCCAACACCAAAACACCATCTCATCATGGCCCTTTTTGCTGCACCCTCTTGTGTATCTACTACAGCAAGGCAAGCACTGTGCTCTGTATGAAGAGAGAGGCTGGAAAAGGAACTGACGAGCAGGTGTTGNAACCTCCATATGAGCAAGGGCAGGTCTGGTACCTTCAACGCACTTAAGTGCAATCAGTTCTGTGTAATCTTGCTTCTCCTGTCTATGCTGAGAATGATCTGCTTGCCAGGAAGCACAGGCGAAGCAACACTGGGTGAAGGAGTTTGGGACAGAGGCACTAGGATACCCAGAGTAAAGGTGTAGAAAAAGCAGACAAGGACACATAGAAGATGGTGAAGGGATAAAGATCTGAGCAGATTGCTCCCCATCCTGGGGCATCCTGTCAGCCAGTGAGGGCGAGGCAAAGGCATTCCAGATATGAAGAGGCAAATACTGTGAACCATCAGTGCAATGGTGCAGTTCCCACCTCTTCCCTCCAACACCAAAACACCATCTCATCATGGCCCTTTTTGCTGCACCCTCTTGTGTATCTACTACAGCAAGGCAAGCACTGTGCTCTGTATGAAGAGAGAGGCTGGAAAAGGAACTGACGAGCAGGTGTTGTGAGTAAAGGGAGCTGGGTGCGGCTAAGGTTAAAAGCATCCTCTGACTAGCCAAGAGAATTTGTTGTTATCTCCAGGTCAGAGAGGGCTAATACTCAATTCTCTGATTTGTTCAAGGAGGAATTCCATGCTAAAGGTGGCCTTAGTGCAGGAAGGGCCCTGCAAGAACAGACAGATTCAAAAGATGAGGAATCTGTGGTCATCTGAGCTACAAATCAACTGCAAGCAGAGAAGGAAAGGGATACTGTTCTGATAGGGCCCAGATGGAAAAGGCAGGGCACCTTCAGCCCCCTGTTAGTGGGTGGGCTATCCTATGGGCAGCAGTCAGCAACAATATCCTCTTTGGGGCGAAGTTACTTGTGAAATGTCAGCAGAAAGTACAGCTGAAAGACAGCAACACAAGAAAAAGAGAAAGAGACAAAGCAATAAGGGAAGACATATACAGAGAATTATGCAACAAATTTCAAATGAACACATATAGCTCCTCCCTGCAGGGAGGGAGGATGCTCATTTTGTTGAGGCTCATGGACACTTCACATTGCTGAGATGAATCTTCTTGTCTCACCCTTACTGCAAGAGGCCATCTGTGCAAACAGCTCTCTGACTGTTTTGCAGTTTTACTCTGTTCATCCACAGACCCTGCCCCAAGACAGCCGATGGCCCAACATGGTGCTGAGCTGATCCTGCTGATGCACAGAACAAACCAGATATTGCTGAGATACACACAGATTCAGTGAGGTTCTCTCATGGTGCAACAGGGACCTGGCCTGACACAAGCTTATCTACCATGCCACTTGCAGGGAGAGTGAAAATGACCTTCAGAGCAGATATCATCATAGTGTGAGCAGGAAAAAACAATGTTGTGGGTTTGGAAAACCTCCCTTGCAAGCTGAAAAGCCACAGAAGAGAGCAGTCAACCTGCTTGCAGCCAAGAAACTTTGGCAAAGGGCTACACTGTCAAAACTCAAGTAGGAACACTGCAAGCAATAATTCCTTACCTTTGACAGTGATCTGGGCTGTGGCTTCGATCATGCCAAGGGAAGAGATGGCCACGCAGGTGTAGTTGGCAGACTGCACGATGTTATTCAGCTCCAGGACATTCCTACCGACGGGCATCTCGTCCTCTTTGGTCAGTTCCTCCATGCCAGCCATCCACTTCACGTAGGGCATCGGTGCCCCTACTGCCACACAGGTGAGGTTCACGCTCCCCCCAGGCATCACCTCGTGGTTGCTCGGAGGGATAGAGAATCGAGGAGCAACACGCCGCACTGAAACAAGGAGCAGACAGCTAGTAGGGCCACAGAACCAGCAGAGAGTACTCAGCTGCACTGCAGGGGTACATGAGGGGCAGTCAATGTTTTTGCCTGTCTATCCCTCAGGACAGATAAAATGAAGTGCAAAAGCTGTTCACTACTTTGCCAAATTGCGCACACTTTGCTCTCCTTCCTTAGCCACTGGCATCTTATTAACAGAACTCATTAAGAGATGGCTCAATCCATTCTCTCCAAACATAGCCTTTTGAAATCATATTACTAACATGAAACATTCCTCCATTTAAATTACATCCTTCTAATTAGAGAGCATGCACAAATGCCAGTCACACACTTCACGCAGGGCCCACTGAAGCTCTGCAAAATGGAATCACCTGCTCAATTTATTAGCTCTGGAGCAAAGCAGCCCATTCCCCAAACCTCACAGGGTTTGGGCAGGGGCAGCAGAAGGGTTTCTTTATGAATTAGCACACGTGTGCTGCTAAATAAAATATAATTCCTTTCAAAATGTAACTCAGGTTCTACCTTGGCTCAGAAAGAATAGTCACCCGAGCTGCATGACATTGTCAGGGCCTGAAGAGATCACCTTGCTGGGCAGGAGAGAACTAATCCTGACAGATGTGAGATCATATCCATTTTGACAGAAGAGAGCTGGGCTGGCAGAACCTTTCCCACCTTCGTGGCAGCTCTTTGGGAGATGTATTCCTCCTTATTGCATTGCACAGCTTCTCTTCATATCAATCCCTTGCTGGGTATTTCATTCAAGACTTATTTGTAAGCAACTCTCAGCTACAATAAAGCTCTAAAGCTGCCTGCCATATGCATTCCCGTCAGGAAAATGACACTGAGAAATGAGGTCCCTTCCTCAGTGTTAGTGTTATGGGCCTATTTAAGCAAGGGTAGAGAAACAACTGTGCTCAGTAAATCTTTGTCTCCTCTGGGCAAGCTCATTTTAGTCTGTAGTTAAAAAGGGAAAGGGCCTGAATGTGTCTTGCCCAGCAGCTCTGCTCTCCTCTGGCCTCCTTCACTGGAAGGCAGCCCCTGAGCAGTGGCCAGGGTCACGACTGGCCGGCTCCAAGGAGCCTCTCCCTGCCAACTGTGCTCCTCCATCAGCGCGCTGGGCTGGTGGGGCAGCGACTGCCGCAGCGCTGCGGGCAGCTGGGAACGGGGCAGGAGCTGAGCAGGGCCAGCTCACAACAGGCCATGGCCAGCTCCAGGGGCCATGATTGCCTGGGGACTCACAGCTCTGCTGGCTCCTGGCTCCTGCCGCTGCAGCACCTCCGCAGACGGTAAAGCTGCTGACAGCCCCGTGAGCCGCAGAGGTGCCAGCTCCGCTTGCCAAGCTGGCTCTACCCAAATCAAATTTCACTAGTGCTCTCTTTGATGATTCATCCCCAAACCATGAAGATTGCAGAAATAGACTGAACACAGAAGCCCCCACACTTGCATGTACAACAGAGCTAAGACTTTGTGATAAATTAGACAATACTGTCAACATCGTGTGTGTACTACACATTGTCTCAGTGACAAAACAGGGCTCATTAGCTCCTTACCAGCCAGGGTAAGGATAACTTAAGGATAACTTCCTCTGCCCTTTTTTTTTTTTTTAGTATATAAATCCAAAGTCTTGCTGGATGCTTCTTTTAATCAATTATTAAATCTCAAATCAATACCTACATGAGCAATCACCAGTGAAGTGTTACCTGACCAATGGGGCAGTGCTCCCCAAATGAGACAGAACTGAAAGTGTACTCAAATACTATACAGTCATGAGAATACAGACTTAACCTGATGGACATGGCAATGGTTTAACATGATGGCATGTATTTCCAACCAAAGCATCCCAGCACCATTCATCAAGAGTCAGGTTTATTTTCCAATGAACATGGCGTCGAATTATTCCACGTAGAAGCTGTTCAAATTCTGTCCCCGTCAAAGGACCAAACCCACCCACCCAAGCTGTATTAAAACAGAAAAAAAAAAGAGCAAACCTTGAGGATAATGCCAGAGGTGTGCACAGAGCACTCACACACATGCACAAGGCAAACAAGGCTGGCAGGCACTGGAGGCCACTACAGAGTCACACAGACAGTAGTGGAAGGGCAGGACAGGGAGAGGGAAGGCGCACAAGGACTCACATCCAGGGACCAGGGAAGACAAGACACTGGAGGACACAAGGCCATGCAGAAAGGTCAGAGCCCAGCATGCACAGATTTTCACTTCTAGCCCTGTGAGACCAGAGGCAGCACAGCCTGCTGCAGACTCCCTTGCACCCCACACTGTTTCCCCATGTCAAGCGCTTGCTTTCAGGGTCCTTCTGGGGCTCTGTGAGTCCCATTGGTGCTGTATCACTCTTGGTGTGTCCTGCAGAGGCAGGACCTGTGGGGGCAGTGCTGTCTCTCCCGAGGGATGTCAGCAGCTGACCATGGCCTGCTCCCCTGCAGGGAGGGGACAGGCACTTAACTGGGGCTCAGGGCCCTGCAGCAGTGCTCTGCAGGGTGATGGGAAGTCACTCTCCCCTGTGCCACACACATGGGAGCAGCAGAGGTGGTTGGTTTGTTCCTGTGCCTAGAAAAGGGACGAATGGCAAGGAAAACTCTCCTGTGGATCAAACTGTACGAGACCTCCTCACCAGCCTTGATATGGGCTGTGCCTCCAGCCTGTGGATGCCAGGAAGTTGTGCAGAGCCTCAGCCCTCCAGCCTGGTGAAGGATGAGTGGTTAAACAGGCTTCTTGTGGTGCATTTCTGCAACCCAGAATGGCTGAGCCATCTTCCCCTCATTTGCACGCAAACAGAGCTGCTGAGATGGGCTCGCTGATCTGCACCAGAGAGCAGCAGTGCCCAAGGCACCCAGCTGCTAAAAATGGATGCCCTGTGCAGGGGTCAGCTCTCTGCATGGGAGGTGGGAGAAGGTCAGGGCAGTGCCTTTGGTAAGAGATCTGGCCCAGACAGGGCTCTGTCAGGAGTATGTGCAAAGGAAGGGACAGGCTCCAGCAGCCTCCCATCCTCTTGGGGGATAATTGGCAGCTTCTTGTCCCAGTCAGTATGGAGGGAGAAGGGGAGATGCTGTCAGTTAGCATTAGCAAGAGCTGGCACAGCTCTCACAGCAGCTTGCAGAGCACCATCGACACATTCCTCAGGCTCAAGCCAGCAATTTAAGTTGCTTGCTTTTCTAGCATAAGAGTCTGGTAATAATTTCAATCAGTGTAACTCCTCAAAAAGCAGCATTCTTAGAATTTCTGTCCAATTTACAAGTCAAATCACATGGGTTAGCAGAGTCCATGATGCTACCTTAAGTGCTCCAGAAAATTTTGTTTTCTTCATTTTTTGTAGCAATGAAATTTCCCTTTTAATTACAATTTTCTTGTCTAGAATTTGCAATATTTTTTAATCTTCTTTTTGGATAAGGATCAGAAGAAGGTGGTTTGGAGATTTTGCAAGAACAGCACAGGGAAAACTATTGTGAATATTAAAATTATTTCAATGGACAACAGTATAATTCAGGGGTTTAGTTAAATCTGCAGACTATCAAAAATGAGATTCATTATAATTCATCCTGAGAACAGGCATGGTAAGGGCTCTGTGCTAGTCCACTATTCTGCATATCTCCTCATTGACAGCATTCCTTAGGGAGTGAAGTGAAACTCGGAGCAGTGAGCAGTGAGTGCAGTGCAACCTGAGCCCATGCTCTGGATCTCACAGGACCGGGAGCAAAGACAGTGTGGAGTCTGGCTCCCCACTCACAGGGGGGACTGCTGGGGGGAAGGAGGGGAGAAAGCAACACTAGAGCCACAAAGGTTGAGAAACGTTAATAATTCAGCATGCACTAACATGCACATTCCTTGCCTTGTGAGCAAAGAGCTTCAATCGATTGCCTGGCTCCTCTCAGCACAGGAGTGGCGGTTTCCACACGTCTCAGGTTCCCTCCGAGGGTGAAGTTACTCCTTTGGAGAACCAGGGACACCCTCCTCCCTGCTGCTGTCTGCAAAAGCTGTAGGCTCTGAGCTCAGGGCTCTCAGGCTGGTGCTGTTAGTGCCTCTCATGTGCTGAGACACTGCTGGCATCCAGTGAGGCTCTGATAGAAACACAGCAGTGCCAGGAGGATTGCCCAGGCTTCCAAAGTCGTGCAGCGCTGCTAGGGATGGGGAAACCAAATTTCCAAATTTTCCTGCTGACTGCCTTGGCCACAGTACAGCTTAGCAGATGACAATGCTAGCACCCTTCCCTCTGGTTTGCAGAGATCCAGACACCTCTACTTGCCTACTTCTGCTTCAGTGTTTCCTTTCAACCATACCTGCCTGGCATCTTATTCTGGGCCTCATCTTTCCCTTCCTGGGTGCTGCCTCATGGTGATGGAGAGCTGTGCTTGTGCTCTGCACACTTCTCTGCTCCTCTCTGAGGCAATTCCAGCTGCTCAGGTCCTGCACCACTGTCCTGACACCCTCTCCCCTTTGCTTGTCCTCTGAGTGAGGGAACAGAAGCCTGAGGTCCCTTTTGCTCTGAAGGAGAACTGGGACTGCCTGGTCTGCTGCTCCTCCTGGTCCCAGCTCAGACAAGGCAAGGTCAAGGGGCTCTGCTCTAACCTCCCAGCTGGGATGAGCAGCAGTGTGTGATGCAGGGGCACATCTTTGAGAGTGTGAGACTGTCCAACTTCACTCTCAAGCCAGGCAAGCTGAAGGATCCCTGGTGCACAGGGTGTGTTCTTGCCCTCAACAGGCTGGTAACCTGCCAAAACTCCTGCCTTTCTCAGGAACCACCTCCTCCAAGCCGGAAAGGAGTGAATTTAGGAGCAAAATATCCCCAAATATGATCACTGGTCTGCATGGTTTACTCATCTGTAGACATGTTTCATCTCTCCCCAGTGCTATCATTTTATGAAAGGACTTCAAATGGAAAGGCAGTTGCTGAAGTCTCACAACCTATTGACAGAACCAACAGAAGGAGAGGAAAAATTGGAACCAGAAAAAATGCATTTACAGTCTAATCTTGTGCTCAAACAATGCTGTACTATTTATGCTCCCAATGTATCCTTGAGTGCTGACATTTTATAGACAATTTCCAAAACAGGGCCTTGCCATTTTTGGATTATATTTCAGCTATAACTTTTAGGTCTAATTATTTGTGCTGACAACCACATATAAAAGAGGATATATCATTACAGTGGTGCAGCACTGGAGACACATCAGCATTCAGCATACTGACATACTAATAGCAAAGTAAGGGAGAGCAAGATTGTGGAGCTCTGCAATTTGCATTCGCTCTCAGAAATTTCTCTGATGAAAATAACACACCATTAAGGAGGGGAATAAGAGAAAAGATCCACTGTATCAAGATAAAATAACTTGTTAATAAATAACCTTGTAGCAGTCACAGAGCAATAATTAAATGCATGGGTTAGCAGTACACAGTTTTAAGTAAAGCTGGAAAAATGTACGATGTAATTATCGGTGCCAAACAAATTATAAGCATGGCAAATCCCAATGGAATATTTAGAAACTAATTTCTGGTTTCACGTTAAATATTTGTGTATGAAGGTATTTTTAGTGGAGTGGGAAGGAAGGGCCAACACAAAAGAATGAGAAATTCTTCACTCCTGCTGGTTTATATCCACTCTCAGCTGCCTCTCTTCAGCTAAACCATGTGGCTAAAACATTTAAATGCCCTGTCAAAGGTTTAATCTCCAGAGATGTCTCAGCCATCACAGCAGTGCTGCAAATTCACTGAAATCTGGGAGGCTTTGGGTCTTGGCTTTGATTTCCTTTCTTCCTTGTTCTCATTTTTCATCATTGTCTTGGGCTGAGGTAATTTTATCCTCTACAAAATCTATTTTTAGAAGGTAAACAACAAAGGTCCCATTCCTCAGTACAATCTAAATGAGAGCACGTTCTAAGGAGAGAAATGGGATCGAACTCAGAGTACTGAAAGAACTGCTATGACAATTTGTTAAAACTTGTTTCAGTGATGGTCCTAAGACAATTCATCCAGCTGCCTGATAGTTTGTGTGAGACAAGCCAGGATCTCTTCCCCAGGCTCACCTGGGAAGCAGCATGAGCAACCCTCACCTCCAGTGTGTGTGGAAGGACAGACCCCCATAGAACCTAGTCAGTGAAGGAATCATCTCTGGAAACTAAATCCAGACTTCTGTCAGAAATACCAGCTTTCCTCAGCATGAAATCATGAGTGCCTTGAGCTAGGTCTGGAGCTAGATTTAATTTAAAGGCTGGAGTTGCCTTTCACTACGGTCCTTTATTCACCTCTGGCACTCTGAGAGCAGCAGGACAGAGCAGAGCAAAGCATCAATCAGGTTTTGCTGAGTGGCTGAAGCTCCTGTGCACATCACCATGGGCCTCCCTAAGCCATCTCTGGTATGGCTGGGGTCACTGCCAGAGCTCCCTGCTCTCCTGCCAGCAGTAGGAAGACCCAGCCCCAGACAAGGAAGGAGAGGCAAACCTGCTTGTGTAAAGGGCTCTTGTTTCAGCATGGAAAGAGCATGGAAAATGGGCCACCCCAGTGCAGGGACTGCTGAGGAGCAGGGAAGTTGCCTCAGCACAAAGGATCTGATCTCAGCCAGCTGCCCCTGCTGCCTTGTGGCAAGGGAGAGCAGCATGCTGGGTTCTCCTCCAGCTGAGACCAAAAGTAAGCCTTTTCCCTCTAGAGAAAGTTAAAACTTTTAAAGCTTCAGGAGGAATTAAGGAACCCACAGTCCCTAGCAGCTTGTAAGGGGACTGATCATTCTGATCTCTGCTTCCAAAGACTGTTCTTGATCTCCAGCCAGAAAGCAGCAGCAGTTTAGAGGTATTACACTTGCACCTAGCATGAAAAAAGGGTTAGAGAAGGACCCCACACAGAGCAGCATGCACTTCTTCCTACCCTGCTTTTGACAAAACTGCCCTGGCTGCTATTTGCATGCAAAATATATTCTGTGCACTTTAAATCTCAAGCAACAAAGGCATGCAAGCAAAGTATCAATGCCATCACTGGAGTCACAGCAAACAGTAAGCAGATTTAACCAGGCACACTGTGGCTGTGCCTGGAAAGGAGCCAGTCTGCAGGGTCCCCTCCCCTTTTGGGGATGGCTCTCCTCTCCCTACTGGAAAAGTCCCATCTGACGTGGCGTACTATAGATGGATAAGAAGTGAAAAGGACCAACCTTCTCGCTGATCTGAGAGATGAAAGTTTGTTTTGTTTGATGGCAGAGTGCGATGAAGATGAGGAGGGAATAAAAAAAGACAAGGAAAAACACAGAGAGTAAAAACAGGCCAAGCTTCATCTGTCCGCACACCACTGAAACGACAAGACAAGACTACAGAGGTCAGCCATGGCTTCCCACCACACACACACCACTCCACGGCAGGGACAAGACAGGCTGCACTCACACTGCTGTGGCCCAGAGCAGGGCTGGCCCCTCTGCCTCCCTGAGCCACTGCTGGTGGCAGGGCAGAGGGGACTGTACATCCCACACATCCCCACATGGAAGGTGCTCCAGGGACGGCCCCGCTCTGGGCCAGATGCTGGACACACAGACATGTTTATATGTGCAGAACACACACACACAGAGCAAAGGACTTCAGCCATCACACACGTACTCCCATACACCCACTTCAGCTACAGAGATGATGGCAAAGGCACTTTAAACCCATTGACCACACACTGAGAAGACCATATAGGTATATCCAAATTTTATAAAGTATGAAAGAAATGCTCCAAGTGGTGAATCGAAATATCTTCTACCATGAAGAGCTGTTCCCCCTCTCCAAACAAAGAGCTAAATGCAGCAGAGAGTTATTAGACAAGTGACAGAACACGCAGTCTCAGCTGGGCTCAGTTTTAAGAGCCTTATTGGAACATTGTGCTGCGAGTGAGAGATGGACAAGAAACCAGAAGGACAAAAACACCCAGAGAATTGAGCAGGTCCCAGTTTTTGTTCCTGCGGGAGAGACAGCAGAAGGTTAGTTGCATTTTCCTTATAGACAAAGGAGATCTTATTTCTCTAGCAGGAGTGACCTCACTGCAGCTACGGATCTGTGGCATACCAGCTGTAATCGAACCCTCGCTGAGAGAATACACAAATGGATTTGATAGTTAAAGACTGCTTATGAGTCACATTTTTGATGGGGGGAGGAGAAGGTGGGGGAAGGAATTTGCTTTCCAGCAGAAACACTGCAAATTAGAGAACAGCATGTGGCATTATACAGTGCAACAGTACAGTAAGCCATTTCCAGCAGTCAGAGGATGGGATTTTAACCAACTCTGACACAGTACAGGCAAGGCAACAAGCTACCAATAACAGCTACCACAGTGACCTACGGAATGTAATGGAGCTTGCTGCGGAACAGCAAAACACTTATTTACATTTTTTCAATTGAACTGATACCAGGAAACTTGAACCATCCAACTCAGAGCTTAACTGGCCCATAAGCAAGGCCCACTGAGTGAGGAGCACCAAGATATCTTTAAAACAAACAACCCTAAGCTTCAAGTCCAGGTTTCCTCTGTCCTGCTTTAGAAAGGGGATTTGCTTCTTGGTCTACAAAACCTTAGCATAAGGCTCATTTGATCCTGTGAGACCCTGTGATGGGAGGGAACCTCTTTATTGCTGCTCCCTAGCCAGCATTTTATTTCCTAATCTAATGGAGCGTATCACGTCTGCATGGCTTCAGCAGACAGTGAGGGGCTCCTGCCTTCTGCTCAGCTCTTCCCAACAGGGAAGATTTGTTTCCTGCCCTTGTTCAGGAAGGACAGTGCTTCTCGCAAACCAGGTGTGCTTGTGGAAGGCTGCATTTCTGGAAAGCAGCATTAACATTGCAATAGGGCAACACAAACTCCCGAGTACTGCCAGCGTGGGATCAACTGGGACTGTGAGACTGAAGGGCAAGAGGCTGGTGAAGGGTGTAAGACTGAGGGAAGATGCTGGAACAGCTACAGGAATACCTGTGCTTGCTGCTGAAGCCCCCAGAGCCAACCCCTGCCCTTAGGAGGGACTGCTGGACCCCGGCCATACCAAGGGGACTCACTGTGGTGCCACTTGGCCTGCCTGGGGGCAAGGTGACGGGTGCTGCTCCAGCTAGGGGACAGCCAGAAGCTTTGTTTTGGGGAATCTGGCATGGATCACACTGCACCAGTGGGCATGGACAGGAGTAGGCTCCAGCAATGGCTTTCCACAGGTGTTGACACTTCAGATTAGAGCTGGAAAGGTGAGAAGACACATGTGAAACACACTAATTCAAACAGATTACTTTCTGGTTTGTCAAACAGGAACAAGTTTAGGACCTGCTATTCGTCATTAATTGCTGGATTATCTCTTTATCTCATTTTATATTAGTGGCTTATAAGCAATAAAAACCAGTAGCAGGCTATTTTGGAACAGCTGTAAAGCAAGAGGGAACACCTGGGCAGAAAGCTCTCTGCTCTTCCCTTAGTTAAGGCTTAAACAGCTGCTGCTTTATCTGAGATAAACCTGATAAATGGTAAATTGAAAGTTTAATCTCCTTACAGGTTCCATTCACATGGTCCCTTATCTCCAGTTCTCTATCCATGTCACTCCTAAGGTAAAAAGCATGTTTTATCAACAGTTTTTCTGCTTTTTTACAGAACAAATGACTGAGCAGTGATGGTAAATAACATCTGCCTCCTCCCCATGCAGGGACAGAGGCAGAGGGTTTAAGCCTGGGGTTACCCTGTGCAGAACACCCCAGCTCAGCAGGCACGGGACTGCATCCTCACGAACCTGAACTGCCTGGCAGCTAGGCTGAACACTCCAGTCTCAGGGCAAGTCAAGTGACAGCAGAAAAGCCATTAGAGGATAGCAAACTCTAGAAGGTAAAAACGGGGCTCCATTTGAGATCCAAGCTGAAACAGCAAAGAAGCAAAGAGAAAGGCCATTATCAGACACATCTGCCAGTCCTGACTGTCAGACGGCTCTCATGCTCTACAGGCAGAAATTCCTATGCTGATTGAATTTGGCTTTTATTCTGCCACAGATCTGCTTGTCTGTGCAGCAGCAACAATACTCTAACCACAGCAGCTTGTTGCAGAAAGAATGAATTTGGATTTATGGGAGGCTCTGCTTTTGAATAGTCTTGGTCATTAGCTACCTGAAACAAGGCAGGGGGCTGTGGCCAGGATATGAATGCACAGGTCTAAGAGTTTAGATCACTAGCTCAAACAAAGGAACACATTTCCAAAGCTTTTCAAAGTGGGAAGCTAATACTTCCCTGAAAGCATCAAGAAAGTTCATTATCCCAACTGGTACTGCAATTCTACTGGGAACTGCCAGCATCTGTCCTGTGTGAAAACCCTCTGGTGCTATGGAAGGCATTAATATAAAGGCCAACCCAGACACTTTGGAATCCAAAAGACAGAGAGGTTAACAAAAACCCAGAAGGGGATGAACCTGTTCCTGCTTATCTCCAAAAGCACATCTTGTGTCTCAAGGATTGCACATAAATCAAATTTTATCCTTTACAGCTTTTAGTGGTCTAGAGGAACAAAAGGACAGATTGTCTTTTTTACGCCAGATTACATGAGAATAAGACAACCTTCCATTATGTCCGATGAACAATGTTCTCATGCCACAGTGATGAGTATATTCCATCCTAGAGAGACAGACGGGATGCTCAGGGTGCCCAACCATCCTTTCCCATTCATAGTGCACACACATGCGTGCACGAATTCAATTATGAGCAGAAAATCTCAGAGCACCAGGGATGTATTTCTTAGTCCTTTGTGCAAGTGGATATGGAAGGGGAGGAAATGGACATTTAGTTGGCACAGATATGCAGGCCCAATTGTTGTCTGTGCAGGTCATGTGGGGAGGAGGGGTAAAGAGGTTTTCAAGTATGTTTCTGTGTTGCATTATCATACACTGAGCCACCAGTCACTCTCCTATTTTCCATAAAGGTCATTTTACAAATAGTAAGACTTGAGCCTTGCAATGCACTTTGAACCATCAAAGGACTTTGCAAGGAATAAAATTGTTAAGCTTATTTAGTTGAGTTCTATAAAGCACATTGGAATCTTTAGATGGAATGTGCCAGCTGAAGGACAAGGAACTATTAATTATTAAACCATGATCATTACAATATTACAGCACAGCAGAACACTCATAGAAACACACTGGCAGTGAACACACTTCCTTGCCAGGAGAAAGCATGACAAAAATATTTGTAGTAATATTTGGGGAGGAGAAAACTTGGCAGAAGCCTTCACGAGCTTCTCTGGCTCTGAAGCCGGGCAGCTCCGGTGTGAGGACACACAGTGACAGCAGCAGGAGCCACAGTGCTGGTGTCACTTGTGCTGGCTGTGCTGGCCCCAGCCAAGAGGCACTGCCCACACCACAGCTGCTCTGATGTGGGCCACAGCTTCAGCACAGAGGAGCACTCGGGGGCAGAGGAAACGGAGTCAGAAGCACTGAAATTCCATAAAAAGGAGCACGCTTCCTTCAGCAGCATGGCTGGTGCGTGCTGTGCTCCTGTACTGCAGCGTTATCCTGAGGCCAGGGCTGTGCAGGGTGTACACAGGCACCCCTGGCCCCTCAGAGCCACAGGGCAGGCACACACCTGCCCAGGGCAGCAGCCAGGGCCACCCAGTCTGATTGGACTGCTGGTTCCTGTTCCCTGTCACCCAGGGATCTCCCCCACAAGTCTCTCCAGTCTCTGCTTGCCTGTCATCACTGCCAGGCCCTCAAGCACTGGCAGTGCCCCTCTCTGGTCAAGTATTGTCACCCCCATCGACCCTGAGGAGAGGCAGGTTTAACAGAGCACATTGCCAGAAGTGTGCATACAGCTGTGCTGTAAACAAATGCATTCCCTTGTTATTTAGCCATTCTTCAGACATCTTCAGTTTTGGTTGCTGACTGTTCAACCACTGTCCTCAGCTTTTACTCTTCTCCTGGCAATAGCCTTGAGCTTTGACTGCTGTTGCTATTTTAGCTGCTTTAATATTACATAAGCAGAAAATGTTCTTTTTAAAGGCGTCAAGCCTTCTTGCTCCAGGCCCATGTCAGTCATTCAGAATTATTATTATTTACACAAGGTCCCTGCTGCAGTAAGTATCATATAGCCACAAGTAGCCATTTCAGTGAGCTCCCTATGTGTCTGAGCCCAAGCTACTGCCAAGCTCTCAAGGGTAAAACCCTGCAGAGGCCAGAGAATTGCAGCTAGGGACAGAGCAGCAATCCAAATTTCATTTTGGGTGATGGCTACTTGGTGAAATTTGGCAAATAAAATTTCAGACTCCAAGCAGGGTTCCCTGCTGCCAAATGAAATACTAGCCTGGCCTTTCAAAAAGCAGATCAAGAAAGCACAGATTTTTTGCAGTAATACCATTTCTATTTACTGCAGTCTGATTTACTAGTTTGCAATTTGGGGACAAAGCAGATAATTCAATTTTAAATGACCTTTTTTTTTTAAAAAAAATAACTGTGCAGCTCCTTCTCTACAGTTTGTGTAGCATTTTGGGCTAGAGAACTGACTGCACTTGCCCCACTGGGATGTGCCTTGAAGGCCTGAAAAGCAGCACTTAAGAAGAGTAAACTGGGCAGCAGATTTCTCATTTGATGTCAAGTATACACCCAGGGCTCCTGTAAGTACTATTCTAATGGCACTGGCATTGTCCACTGCTGTAAGCAGCACTGGGGAACACTTCTAGTGAACTCCACAGTGTATTCTTTCACACATCCTTCCTACTCATCTGCTTCATGTGTAGAGAAAAGAAAGGGTAGAAAATCCTTTCATACAGGGAAAGAGGAAAATAACAGTGCTTCTATTTTGGGGTGCACTACACAGGTCACCACCTTCACAGGCATTTCGTAGGACAAGACTTGTGGCTGAAAATGCTTCTCTTGGTGCAGATGTCCCTGAAGCTGTAGGCAAATGAAAAGTGAAATGTGTTCCTAAAAAACCAACAGTATAGGTGAATCAGTGCAATTACACTATACTCCCAATGAGCACGACAAAATGATACCACCTTTTTTTTTTTTTTAATACTAAGTCCAATCTGCCTTCTACTCTTAAATCAATTTCTTAAATGTCTTGAATCAACGTCTTGAAACTTTTGGTGTTAAATTAGACAGTAAGCTCTCTGGATTAGAGGAATCACATCTTCCATGTTTCTGTTCTCTTCCCTTCTCCCTGCAGCACCATCAAGTCCCAAATCTAATCATTGTTACAATACACTGTGGTAGATGTAACCATGGACCACAAAGGGATGAGTGTTTCTTCATAGTGGTAAGGATAACATCCAGACCAGCACTGGCAAATGTGCTTTGGGTAAAGGGCAGGATAGGAATATGCCACTGTGCTCCCTTCAAAGTCCCTGCTATGGGCCAGATACCACCTTGCCCTAGCACACTCCTTGCTCTTGCTTTCACCTTGCTCTTGCTCCTGTGATGGCCTGGGTGTTGTGTGCCACCCTCCAGCAGTGGGAGGCAGCCAGCTCCCAGTGCTGATCCCAGCCCCATCCCAGCTCCACAGCAGCAGCCAGATAGACCCAACAGTCCAGAAGTAGAAGGCTTATGAGGGTTGCTTTCCAGCACACTTAGTAAGATGAAAATAATAGCTCCAAGGAAAATGCATCCATTTTCCTTTACAAATCCCTGGTGTGGAAATGTTTTAACTTTTAATGAAGTCCATCTGTGCAGAAGTGCTGGCTCTAAAGGATTTACAGAGACTAGACACTGGTGTAGCCTGCTCCTTCCTCCTCCTGTTTTTCCATTGATATAGAAAGCCCTGAGCAGTGCCCGGATACTCCTTCTCAGCACCCAGCCTCTTCCTTTGTTAGCATGAAAAGTATAAAGATGCTAATGAGCCAGTGCTTTCTAACACAGCCCACTCACAAAGGATTACCTGGGAGGCTAGAAAGGGGAGAATATGATCAAAACCATAAATCCCAAGAGTCAAGAGACAAACAAACATTTGAACTATTAGAAAAGCAATAGGCTGTAAATGAGAGCAGGCAAAAGCAGTCCCAAGATCTACACAGACTGGAAATTAGTGCTGCTGCTCAGCACTCAGTCATGCTTCCCGAGGAAGTGGACGACTCTGGGTATTCACAACAATGAGTCAATCATTACAAAACCACCAAACAGTGGTGGTGCAGCTCACAGACTTAATTTCCATTGTAATTTATCATTAATTAATGCCCTCTCTAGTAAACATGCAGGCACTTTCTAAAGACCCTACTGCCAGTCACTGATGTGTCTAATGACAATACTGTAGGACTACCACAAAAAGAAAAAATCAGGGATTTCTATCCTGCATCCCAGACCTGAGAAAGTAAGATATTTCTGTTTTTTCCTTGCATTAAAGAAACAAAATACTGTTCTCAGTTTGAGTAACTTTTTGAAGCCTTTAACTAAGGCAGTAACACTAAGACCTTTTTTTTTTTTTGTATTTTGTACATAAAACATATGCTATCAGAAACTGTAAGCAAAAATACCATCTAAAACCTAGTATGCACAGGAAATATCAGCTGATAACATGATCATGATTTATGAGGTGTCATGTCTTAAACATACAGAAGGACTTTATCAAAATCACCTAAGTTGGAGATTCACATTGTAACATTATGCACAAGAAAAAGGCTTGTTCCAAACATTTATGTGTAAAAAAGTGACAGTTAACAGCAAAATAGATGTCAAAGAACATGCTTTTGTGGGTGAACATGAGGGTCCTCTCACATGTGCAGGCCACCCACAGCCCATGCTTAGCTCCAACAGGACAGATGAACCTTGCTGAGCACAAGCCAAGTGGAAAATCCAGTACACTCCTCAGTCCTCTGGGATTCATTTGCTAAACAAAGAGCGTTCATTAGTAAGAAATTGTAAAGATGTTAAGAAGAGGCTTTTCTACCTCTTGAAGCTTTTGTGCCTTTTACAGCCACAGGTCTATAGAAAATAGAACATTGACATTCTGAGCATGTCACAGGAAGCAAAAGCATCCCAAATACTGCAGCAATACAGCTGGATATCCACACAAACCTATGCAAGAACAGCCAACCTGGTAACTAGAATCCTTTCTCTCAGAGAGCAAAGGGTCAATCTGGGATGAGTTTTAGTACATCTTGCCTGAAAAATGAAATTGCAAGAATACAGGGAATTTAAAATCATCCATAAATACATTGTGAGAGTGAAATGAGTGATTCCACTGCATAGATATAGCTTCATCTTCTGAATATGCTTAATTGGATACTTCAGTCTTCCAAAAACTCTTATAATCCAAATCAGGCTGCAAAATAAAAAAAGCAGTCCCCCATAATAAGCAACAAAAACAAAGCCAGAAGCCACCCCTAGAAGCAAACACACAGCATGGGAAGACTTTAATATTCTCGTGTCCTCTTTCCATACTAACCAATGCATACACAGCCTTAAGATTGTATTTTCTTTCTTTAAATCAGAGGAAGGAAAAAATGAATATGAGATTTTATTATTAGTCTGTTGATTTACTATATGAAAATAACATCTGGTTCTAACTTCCTAATAAGCACCAGCACAAGAATATTCTTTCTTTCCTTGGGAAAACCCATAACTACATTTCCCAGGGGTTCCTGACCAATGACTCTGGTTCTACAGAGTTTCATATGAAGCAACACATTTTTTTCTTGCTGAAATTAACAGAAAGTGTACAGGGAATTTAGCACTTGCTTCTCTCCAAGCTAATTCAAACACCTTCAATGTAGAGCAACAAAACTGCCAGGAGATTATCTTAATATAAAACCTAGTTATTTTGGTATGTTGGAAACAGTTTTAAATTGGCAACATAGCATAACCATTAGAAAAATTGCTTTGCATGAATTGTGGCTAATTTCCAGCAGGTTCCCAGTGTGAGCCATTAATACCCAGAGGCTCAATCACTGATGCATATAAGATGGATTAGGACAACTCCAAAAAGCTGTTCAGTTTTTAAAGGTACACATTCCAAAGCAGAGGCCTAAACATTGGCTCAGTATAGCTGAGCACCTCTGGCTGATCAGAGCATGACCAGTTTTACACTGCTCCACCAAAGGTTAGTTTATACTGGAACAATTAAGCACGCCTTGATCCCAAATCAAGATAACTATGACACAGATGTTAAGGAGCTCAAAAGAGAAAGGAATTCCCATTCTGCTCATATTTCAGTATTTTACATAATACCATATAAACAGCAAAAACAGATTTGCTTTGTGAGTCAAACACAACAGGGATCAAAGACATCATTGAACTTAACTTGCTGTTTCTTGAACAAAAGGCCCCATCACATAATCCACAGAGCAATCAGGGCACGAAGGCAGGGAATGTTCTCCTTTCACTGAAAACTGGAGATTTTGGGAAGGAGGAGAGTGATCTCCTTGGGTGGAAGCTGCTCTTACCTCGAACATAAAGGTTGGCTGGGGCAGAGTAGCGGGTTCCTGCGCTGTTGGTTGCAACACATTCATATTTGCCTTGGTCTGACTCCTCACTGTTCTCTATTTGCAGAGCTCCTGTACACAAACAAGATGAAACAGACAATTCAGGTTATGGCAAATCTGGCAATCAAACCAACAGCCTCTGAAAAGGAAGGCCATGCCCCACACTTTTAAGGTATCTTCCTGGATAAATATTTCATGATGTTCCCCGGATCCACAAGGTCCCAGCATGCAGCCAAAGGTACCCAGTCTGCTGTTAGAAACTTGTGAAATTGATTACTGTTATTTTTCTAATGTGCAGGGAACCAATTGCTGATTTATTTCTAACCATCCCCACCACTTCTATTTTTTTGCTTCAATAAAGGAAGAAAACATACACATACACACATATTAATTACAGCTTCGTATGGGACTCCTGCCCAATAAAAGGACCTTTAATAAGTCTTTAATCAAAACAGGCAAGCACAAAGCACACTTAACTGCAGCTGTTTCTTATCTGATCCAAACAAAGCCTAGCAAACACTCAACAAATTACAATCTTCCTGCACAAATTGGCAGAGTCCCATCCCTCCCACCTCACCACTCTTCCTTGGTGATGTCTCATAAAGACATCTCTTTTTGAGAAAACGCTCTGCCTTTCGTCAACCTTTTCCATGTTAGTGCTCTCTGTATTTTTTCAGATTTCACCATATACAATATAAAAACATTAGAAAGTTAGTCTGAGACACAAAAGATACACACCAGTGCAAAACACCTGAATTGCTGCACGGTGCTCATGTGAAGGCCACCCTACCCTTGTCCCAGCAGTGCCTGCTCCTACAACTTTGGGTCAGGAATAGCTACTTATCCCAAGCTACATGTTCCTTGGGACAGGATCTCATCCCATCTCCAAGGTGCCAAATGCACGAGGGGCACATGCAAATAATGGCAGTAATTGTCAGGGCACACAGAGTAGCAATTTACGTGGGGAACTTGTACAGTACCAGTGATGTGGAAGTGAGCGATGGCCTAAGCTGGTTTTCTCTCATCTACTCAGCATATTCCACTGGTGTCCAGCAGCGCTCAGCCTGGCAGTCTGGCCTTTCATCCAAATTCTTGCCCAGCACAGGTGACTGCACTACTGGTCACACCTGAACTCCCTTAACTGGGCTCCATATGCAGATGAAAAGACGGAGATGCAGAGGAAGAAAGAAGCAGGATGCATATGACAGCAATCTGGCACTGCAGGAGTGTGTGGCCTCTGGCCAGACATTGAAGTGGCTGCTGCTCAGCCTGCTTTCCCCAGGCATTGTGGGAATAATTTTTTAAGTGCCTCCAAGTGCTCAGATTCTGCTGGTTAGTACTGCCTGCAAGAAGGGAACTCTGCTCACAAACCACATACCAAACTAAAAAATGTTAACCCCTTTGCTTGTAATGATCTGAACTCATTTCTGCCTGCCACGGTTCAAAATGACCACTGAGAGCCTCACTGAGAATAGCTGCTGAAATTGCCTTCTCCCTTCTTGCTGGTTCAAGCTGCAGAGGTCAAACTCAGTTTTTCATATCATCAGAACAGAAGAAAAACTAATGTGAATCAACCACTGCCACCTACATTATTTAGAAGGATAAATTGAGACTGTAGCATAAGCCTATATGTCATGGGGAAAAATGAACTTCCCTGGGTTCTGCCATATAATAAAAATGATGTACAGAGCCCTCCCTATTGTTGCATTAGTGCTGGAAATGAGGCTCCAGCTAGACAGAGAAAGCTCGTTTGCAAAAAGTCTTTCCACCTACTAACAAAAGGACCTGCCAGCTTGCCTGGCCACAGCACTCTCTGGACACCCACAGGCTGAAGCCTACAGAGCTCTGCTGCTTAATTCAGGGAGAACAGCGAATTTCTACGCCCTGTCCGGAAAGAACATCTTCAAGCAGACAGCAGCATGATAGGCAGTGGAGCAGGACAAAGTTTCCCAGCATTGACAAGATGCAGAGAATCTAGAAATGGAAAAGACCTATTAGATTACCTCGTGCATCCCTGGGGGCCAGGGCAGGATTGCTCCCTGTTGTAAATGTACTTGTCTTGTGTCCAATCCCATTTTAAACGTGCCAAGAGATAGGTCTTTCACCACTTCCTCAAGGAATTGATGCCACTGCCTGGTTATGCTCTCTGTCAGGAAGATTTCCTCAGAACTCCCCCCTTTGTAATTTCTGCTCATCACTCCTTGGGCATGCATGTGCTGCAGAGCTCATTCCAAGTGCTTCCATCAAGCTTGTCTGGGAAAAGTTGTCTGTTGCAAAATATACCTAAGCTTAACAAAAACCCCAACTGGCAGGGCTGGAAAGCAGAGCCAGCTTCAAGTGAAAGTAGTGTCTGCCTAGAAAAGTAAGAGCCCTAGATAATTCTGCCATAAACACAGACCTTTTTTTCTGACCCTTTTAGTCATTTAATACACATCACTGGTATTTTTTTACCCTTTATACTCATGATCACCATGCCTCTTAAATGTCAATCAAACAATTTTTCATCTTTAGGGACCTCAATAGCAGAAAGAAAAAAGAGAATGAAGAAAATGAGGGGAGTTTCAAAAGAAATGCTGTTATTGCCTGTCAACACAGACCAATTTCTAGAATCATACTATAAACATGCAACGCATCAGCAACTGCCTACAAACTGTGCATGGACACTGGGCAAGGGACTCTGGGTTTGTCTGGGTTGGCACAACTCTTCAAACTGCAGAGTGTCAGGAGAAAGACAAGAACTTAGAGCGGAAGTTAACACATATCTCTCATACGAAACAGAAAGAAAATAGGTACTGCAATAAATCATCATTAGACAAACATACAGATCCTGCAGCATGAGTGACAGCCAGCAGAAACTGGATGGATCATGGTAAACTGATGGCAGTCAGCAGGGCTGCAGGGGTTTTCTTGAAGAATAACCTACAGCTAAGTGATGGATCCAGGGAAGTGTAAGGTATCTCAGAATGCAAAGATTTATGAATAAAGTTAAGAAGCTCAGAGGTTTCTAGAAAGCTGGAGATAGACATGCATCTGAGACTTGGGAAAAAACTTCCTATAAAATGCTCTCAGCCCTAGTTCAGTGATCCCAAAGAAAAACATCAGTCTCTTGGAGGGTTCATGTCGAGGCTGGACAGGAAACATGGAGTACAGGAAAGTTAAGAGCTGAGTTCTGAGTAGCATCTTTCCCTGAAATTCATGAAAGCTGCGTCTAAAGACGCTCAAAAGCACAGTGAATTCTTTGCCTTGACAAGTGCAAAGGATCTGATTTCTATTCCTAGCCCTGTCAACATCTCATAATCTTCTGCGCCTCTGCAAACCAGGGCTAGGAAGGCTGATTTACTTTTATTCATTACTTCGGGATTTATGTTGCATAAGTTGCTGAGTGAGGTCTTGTTCACACAGGATGTTACTGCAGACTTCTCACATGGACTCCCCCAGCGCTCCCGTGCCAGGTGCCTTGTCCCCTTTGCGTGGCTGAGTCCTGGCGTGGACAGCAGGGCTTTGGAGGATGCATGAGGACCATCTACCACCAGGACACGGACACAAGTGCACAGAGGAGCAGTGAATAGCTTGTTTGGGAGCTTGGGGGGCTCTGCAGCAGCATGAGCTCATCAGAGTGAAACCTGTCCCTGCTGAGCACCACTCAACCCCCACTGCTCCTCTGCAGCAGGGCTCCAGAAAACGAGGGGAACAATCCCTCACCACACTGCCATGTCATGCCAGCCTTGCTCGTGCCTCAGACCTGCTCCTGATAACACATCTCAGCTTACCACAGAGCTGACAGCTCCTGAGAAAAAACCCTGGCTGCTCTCCAGTGCCAGGGAGAACAGTGACAAGGCAGAGTTTTCCAGAGCTGAGGGCAGGAGTCAGCCCTGCTGACTGACAAGCATTCCTTACTTGATATTCCTTATTCCTCTTTACTCTGTGCTGGTATCTCCTTGCCAGACTTTCCCTTTCCTCTCCTAGCTTTTCTTTTGCTCTTTAACTTGGGCACAGACAACAGCCCTGTTAGCAGCTTTCCAAGATACTTATCTATTCAAATATACTGTGCTCAGACAGAATCGTTAGTTGCAGTGACAGTGGTTAAAAGAAGCATTTAAAAAGTGCCCTGCACAGAGAAAGCATGAGGAAGGCAGATCCTGATAAGGGATGCTTTTAGACAGTGCTGGGTACTGTTGTGCCATGGAGGGCTTGTCACTCCCTTCTCCAAGTGACAACCCAAATGTGAAAGGCTCTGAGCTGCCATACAAATAGATCTCTCTGAAATCCTGCTCCATAGCTCACTGGAAGCTTCTGCTTTCTTCTCCCAGAGAGTACCACATGGAGCCAAACACAACAGCTCCTGGGGCAATGCTTTTCTCTATCAATTCAGGTTGCAACTCCCTCCCCAGCAGTGGGAACAGGTCTTTTTCTCTATCAGGGCATTCACAGCCTCAGTCCTCTGGGCTCACAGCTGGGGGACTGACCTTTTGCCCTGGTTATAAAATCAGACATGGAATTAAACGGTCAGAGAAACCAGGCTGCAGATACAGCGCTCATCTAAGGAAAGGACTTGCAATGCAGACATAATGAACCCAGCTACCTGACTAGGGCCCTTCCTCTCAGAAAGGAGGTAAATTTAGCCCACCTGCACACTGGAGCACATGGCTGTCCTAAAACCCTCCCCCTCTTCTTTCCCCCTGCTTCCCATTAGCTTCCTTCATATAAATACTACCTCACTTCTTCTCCAGCACTATTCTTAGCACCCTCTTCAGCCAGCTCCCTCTACAACAAGTGTTCAGGTGTGGGTCCCACTCCCTTTTGCTAAAAATTTCCTCCTAGGGGAAGGAGAATTTCTCTAATAAAATCTAGAGAGTTGTGCAGCAGGGTCAGAGACAATCTCAGACCAAATAAGGACTCATAAATGTGAATAAGGTGGACAAAAGAACAATGTGAAGCCCTGACAATGGGAGAGTTGGACTTTGACATCCTGGCTGCTGCCTGAGATAACAAACATTTGCTGTGAAAAAACACCAAATCATGTGAGAGTCACTAAAAATGAAAATAAGCATTTCCCATATTCACTATTTTTGGTAATTTATAACAGCAGCATCTCCCAGCTGTTATAGAGGATTGTACCTAGACTCCACAAGCTATTGGCATTGCCAAATATGCAAAACAAGGTAACTACAAATGTATTTTCATTGTTAGTGTTCATTATGGTTATTATGCCTGCGAGGATGGGGATTGGCATGCAAGGGGCCTGTTCTGGATGGCAGCACTGCTGAGAAATCACTCTCCTGAGCACCAGAGGCAGCTGCTGATAGTACCTGACTGCTGCCAGGAGCTGGACTCAGGCAAAGAGGGAGGAAAGGAGACCCAACGTTCTCGGCAGTGTGAGGCCTCCTCTTAGACAGGAGAGTTTCAGGATGCTCTGATCTCTCACTAGCAGGTGCAGAGAATCTCAGGGGACTCTGCCTCAGAAGCAAAACTACAGCACTGTCAAAAGCACAGTAACACCTCTGTGTGCTTCTAAAGGGACATGAGTCAAGCTGAATGTGACAGTAAGAAACACGGCATTACAAGCATTTCCAGACACTACCCCACCCTGCCTCCCCTGACACTTCTGCAAGCAGAGCTCATTTTAAAATTGTTTTTTCTTTTGCTTTCTTTTGGTGACTGGAGAAGCTTGAGAAACAGGAAGAAAATCCTATAACACACAAAGCACAACCAAATGTACAAACACATACTCGAAAAAGAGACAGCAAAATTCTTTTACCTTCCTCTAATCTCTTTGGATAGTTTTACGCTCCAGCTCACAGGACAGTGTTGAAATAATGGAGCTATATTTAAACCAGTTCACTTGGGACTGGGAAAGGTTTCGCTAATATGGGTGTTTACCTGGCTTCCCAGACAGCTCCTGACACCCAAGTGAGCTGATCTAAAGTTAATTCAGACAGACCTCTGCTACACTGACGTCTGCAAGGAAGAAATACTCTTATGTATAGGAACCTCTGATATTTCCTGTGCTGACGGAAAAGTAACAAACAAATCTGACTGAAAAGGGATATAATGCCTGAGATGATGATATTTCTTTACCGCCTCATGTGTATCCAGTCTAGTGCCTGCTCAGTCCAGCACCCACTAGGAACACAACTGCATTCTGCTCTCTCTTGCAGCCCAGAGCAGGAAAATGCAGCCAGGTTTCACTGGCTGAGCGAGTTAAATTGCAGAGAAATGCTGGAAATGAACACCTTATATTCCACCTTCAAAATATAAACGGGACAGAACTTGATTGAACATGGATTTGCTGATACTATCTGTGGGTCTCCTTAAGAAGCCAGCTCTTGCCTAATCTGACAGGCATTTGCCAGTTCTATGTCCTTCTGATAAACAAACAGGGATTTCAAGATTAAATTACTATCTGGGGTAGTCCCAGAGGGGTAAAGAGTGATGCCACAAATGGAAATTCTGAATTACGGGTGGAATTCCTCCCATTTCAGGGAAGCCAGAGATGTCTTGGACAGAAAGGACCAAATACATGTAGGTAAGGACAGGTTTAGAGACAAAAATCTCTTCTTGTTTGGAGGGGTGCATGGTAGCACTTCTCATGTTATCCTCTGTCTAACCATGCACTGTTCCCTCCAGGTGGATTTGCCAGAAATGTCTTGGATACCATCCCAAGAACTCCAGACACACAACTCCTAGCGACACAGTCACATCAGCAATGAAATCAAACCAAAACCCCCCCTTCCCCCCAAACATTATTACCAAAAGGGTTCATTTAGAGTAATTAGTTCACCCTTCCTTTCAGACCAAATTAATGGATTCCAAAGCGTCAAACTTACCTTAATGAGGAACAAGAGTGCAGCTGGGTATAGAACATGGCAGAACAGTCACTTCTACATGGACACAACCTCACCATCATAAAAGCACTTTCATCTAATCTGTCATTATCTTTAGAAATTCAATGACCTCCATTTTAAATAAAAGTCATCAGGCTGACAGAAATCCTCTAGGAGAAGCCAGAGAGCAGCACGTGGCTTCTGTTTGCTCTCACAGAAATGTCATCTTTGACATTCAAACAGGACACATATATTTTAAATAATGTCAAGAACACTCTTAAAATACCTCATCAGGACTCAAATGGGGGTGGGAAGGGGGTGGGGGTGCGGGAAACTTATGAGATGGATGGTTCTTTTCACAGAGATGCCATCGGCTCCCAAGCAGGACGTATGGAGCATCCGTGTGGTTCTGGTGCTGAGTCACCAATGTCATCAGCCAGGACGGGCGTGCAGCAAAGCGTGAGGGGGGCCCTGGGACGGCTGCACACGCTCGGCCGGGAGCTCAGAGCGGATGGCGAGTTAGCATTCCATCTGTCACTTCATCTCAGCTTTTGCAGCGGAAATAGGAGATGAAGAAATAGTTTTAAGGAGTTTGTAACATCACAGCTGTCAATCTCCAGTGTTCCAAAGGGAGGAATGGCAGATATGCAAGCCCATTCATATAAATATAAGGTTTTCAGTCTTTTTCCCTGACCCAGATTTGCTACAAAGGCAAGTTAATGCAAATACGTATCAAATAGCAATTCACATTTACTCTAAAATCACTTAACAGGAGCTGAAAACATTAACCCCCAGCAACAGAACCACTTCCAAGAGTAAGATTATTAACTTCCAGCAGTGATTCAGGGAAATGGGGGAGGAAAAGGGAGAAGGGAGAAAACTGAATGAACAAGGTTGTGTTGATTTATAGGTAGTAGTCATTCTGTCAAGAAATCCAGAGGTCAATCAAGAAGGGCAACCAAAATCACAAGAGAATTCAGAAGGGCCTTAGCACATAACACTGATTAACATGCTAAAGTTAATTTAAAGAGACAGCTTTGAGTGTTTAGGCTAGAAAAAACAACACTCCAATTGGAAAGTCATTACTGGTGCACACAGGCTGCGAAACTACCCAGGGACTGTGCACCAGACTGGGCTGGGCTTAATTAATGAGGACTTAAACAACCAGATATGCTTCTGATTTATCTATTTAAAACAAACCTTAATGATGGAAAACAACATCAGAATGTCCAGCTCAGAAAGGGGGGTCTGGGTCAGTGTTCTCCATTATGCCATCACATTAGAGGGTGAGTGCACTTAAAAGAGAAATATGAGGAACACAAAGGTGCTCCTTATCCCAGAGTCACATTCGCTCAACCTTTCAAAAATTTTTTTCTCCTTCCATTTAGAGTTTCATGACCATCAGCAGCAGCAGCACAGATGAATTTGACTATTCTCTTGTGAAAATGTTACCTCCATACACTTACACCAAAGCAATCCATCTAAAACCCTCAAGACACAAGACCTCAGAAGGTCACAACTGTGTGGGAAATTCAGAGACTTTCAGGAGCTGCAAGAGACATCAACTCTCCTGTGGTGGAGGTCTGGGAGCACTTCCCAAACTTTTGCAAACTTTCCATTGAATAACCCCCTTTCAACAGTGCAAAATTGCAATGAATGAGTCTACAAGAAATTACGCTAAAACCCAACTGAAATAAACACACTAGTGGGAGAGTGCAGATGAGTGAGAGCACTGGCAGAGTTAGGGCTGAGAGTCAAAGCTGGAGATGAGAAACACCGGAGGAGAAGGGACAAGGCAGACAGGTGATGGAGTGACGTGACAACTGGAGGCACATTTCAGCATTCTTACCTCTGATCGGTGTACCACCTGGTGAGGTAATTTGAATGCAAATAAGATTAGAGAGAAGCATTAGTACAAAGAGGAAAGGAAGAAAATTATAACTAAAAAGCAGAAAGTTTTTTTAAAGCTAGAATTTGTATTAGCGCGACAGGAATAAACAAAAAGAAACTGATGTGCAATAAAAGTCAGAGTGACACTCTCAGGAGGTTAGTAAAGCTTATTGCTTTCAGGAGTGCAGCATCCAGCCCTGCATCTCACCATTAACACCCCCACCCTCATGAACAGGGGCCAAACTAAGCTGCCGAGGTGGCACTGCTGGCTGGCCTCACCTTGCATTCACCCACACCCCTGTCCAAGCAGCTGAGATGGAGGAAACTTTGGGAAGATGGTGCAGTGCCCCTTCACTCCTCGTACAGCACAAGGAGGGTGTATCCTGGGGCTGTGTGACTGGGACTGTGCTGGGCAGGAGGGGTGGAAAGCGCATGGTTGCGGGCACTCGGTGCAATCTGGCTTTGAGGTTAGAATGACCAGTGGGACAAAATCTGTTCGCTTAAAGACATTAAACTAAGAGGAAAGTGTAATAAATCAGTTTTGAGTCATTCTCCACATTCGCAAAACCCTTGCATCAGGCTCCCTCTGGCAAAGAAATTGGTGTCACGCAGAATTAACTTTACATATAGAAATATTTCGAAATGAAGTGGTTTCTGGTAATGTAGCAATGGCACGCTAGCCAGACCTCTGTTGTTCCTGTCTAATTTGGACATTAGCAGAAGAAAGGAATCCTTACCCTCTTTATAAGGCACTGGAGATAATTTTACATGCTATAATGAAGAGTATCTTATAAGGAGGGCTTCTCTGGGAGTAAGGTTAAATTATCCTGTTGCAACAATCTATAAAGGATCATTTTATGAGGTCAAGGTATTTAGCAAGTGGAGGCTCCACTGGTCAGTGTCTTCAGTTCAGTGCACAATCAATACTGAAGCATGATGGAGAAGCTCCAGTTGGGAAAATTGGCAGGGAACCCTTCTAATTCCCACTTTTGTCCCCTTGGTCTTAATTTGCACATATGAAGGCTGTTAGTATAAGGGAGAGATTCATGCAAATTGAATCTGTAGGCAGTTCATGGTATGTGTTGGTTTTATGCAGATTTGTAGGATCTGAATACCAAGCACTTACCAAAGAAAACTGAGGAGTTTAAACAGACAGAAAAATAGGGTTAAACAGGACACAGTGTGTCAAATCATGTTCAGTGTATTGATTAATAAATACCAGTATGCATACAAGAGTGTCGTGTATCTCAGATTTACAGATCATTCCATTATCCACAACAATGATCACCCAATGGGAAAGAAAGACAGAAAAGAATTTCTGTAAATACAAAGAAGGCATATTTTAAGCACATTTAACTTGCCTCTTAAAAAGTAATTACAATATTTATACTTATTCTTTTTCTTTTCTAACTACCCTTCCTTTAGGCAGAATCCCTTTTTTGAAGCAGGAGTGCAATTCAAACTACTCATTTTAGCATTTTCCTCTGCCAAGATCACATTATCCCATTTTAACTTTATGTCTTGTTATATTTTCTGATGTCTTCTATCCAGAGATGACTGAAGCATCAGGAAAAATCTTGCAGTGACTGAAGCTGGGGGTAATTTCTCTCTTGGAATAATAACCTGCTGCTTACTTATGTACATTAATAACTACTGCTACCCTTAACAGAACAGTTATACCCAGAGATACTTGCATGGAATAGCACAGCCATGGGAAACAGGGTTATTTCTCTTTGCTTGTTTGGAAAGTTTGCCAAGTGATATTTTTGTCCTTTTTCGTCTAGGGCATTCCTGCTCTGGTATGTTGTATGTCCCCCACCCCATGCCTTCCAGTTTTCCAAGTTAAGAAAAGCATCACCACCATGTGTCATTCCCATGGGAATGGTGCAATGACTGAGTAAAAGCCCAAGGGGCCGAACACATGACTTCCTTATCTCTCATCTAGCTGAAATAGGGTTTGTTGCTCTGTCCTAGAACTGAAAAGATTTGCAGGAAATCTTTTTATCTACTCCCTGCAGAGGCTCAACCCTTTCTCTCTTATGCAATTGTCTATACAGAGCTCTAGAAGCGACTGCATACTTGAAGCCGATTCTCTAAAATGTTAAATGTGGCCAGTTATTATTTTCATGAGTTAAATCCCAATCATTCTGGCTTCTGAACGCAATTCAACCTTTGTGGGAGCAACACAGAGGCTTGCTGTATTTACTGCAGTGTTTGTTCCATGTGTGTCTCACCTTTGCAAAGGTAAGACGTTCACTTTTAACTCAGAGGACACCATTACAGAGTGTGCACAAGGCTTTTCAGTTGGACCCCAAATTTCCTCATCCAGAAGCAACAAACAGAAGTTTCCCTTCATTCTTCACATCATATGACAATTTATCTCTGGCTGTTGTCCTTTTAGAGTGTCCCTCAAAGGGACAAATCACATCACACAAGCCATAGTGTCAATATAAGAGAGTCCATCAAGTGATAGAGTCATTACTCAAATGGTTACTGAGACCAACTTGTGCCCTGTGATCACCAGGCTGCTTTATGCAAAGGACATCCCAAGATCAAACTGCAAACTCAATTCCTTGTGTTAGAAAGGTTTGAAACACTAATAAGGAAGGAGAGTTTATTTCCTTTTCATGATAACTGAGTTACACCCCATACATTCACCTCAGTCAGGGACAAGTGCTGACCCTGATATTCTCTGTGTACTGGAAGCATCCAGTCAAGACACCTAAAGCAAGGAAAAACATAGCATGATACACTGGAAAACCCTCTGAGGTTATTTGTGTCAGCACTTCCCAGTGTGGAGAAGTTCTGTTGGAGAAGGGACCTCACTTCGCTGACAAACTTACCACAGGCTTACCAACATACCACTTCCTTGTAGGAACCTAAGGCACCAAAAAATCAAAGCAACATCAGCAGAGAAACCAAGGCTCATGCTAGCTGCAACTGAGCTCTAGAGCAGTGCAACACTGAATCCCAGAGAACTCTGACAGTGCTTTTGGCTACTTCCCAGCATATGTTATGTGGACACTCTTTTCATAAGTGTAAGACTATCTGCCACCAGATGCCACCGGGATTCTGAAGGTGTTCCACAACTGCTGTGTGCATCTCACACAGCAAGACCCAGGTATGCAGTTAGGTTCTTCCAGGAGACAAAACTTCAGATGTCACCTGGCTGTTTTTGGCCACTATATTGCTTCAATCCTCTTCCAGTCAGTTGTTTCTGAGAGAGCATCCATATGTGGGTTCCCTGATTCTTTTGGATAAAACCATCCAATCTCCATTCTTTCAGGCTGTCCTTACTTCTTGTCCCAAGTCAATGCCTATCTCATGCCTGGACTTGAAGCTGTTGCTTGCTAAGAGCTGAACATCTGCTGGATACTGACTGCTGGGTATTATCAGTGAAGCAGGATTTGGACATCGCAGCCACTTCACTGGGACAAAGAGGCACCACCTCTCTCTGCATGTTAGCTCTGAGCACGCTGGGTACTCCTTTTGTTTCCAAGTAGAGTGCTCCTACTGATAGGATCAAGCCTAAATGAAAATGCTTGCTGGTAACTCTAAGAGCCCAAATGCAGCAATGTGATAGAGTGAGCCAGCTCCCACTGCTTCTGTGTTAGAGGCACCTTCAGTTTTGCAGAGAGTGACTGAAGTCACCTGCAAAGTCTTCTCTAATACTTGCAGTTAATTGCCTGAGAGCAGCACTAGGATTGAGAGCATGGTTCTGTAACTCAGTTAATTGAAAGTGATTAAAAGAGAATGATACTTTTTGTAACACCAAGTTCTCTATTAGATGAAAGATAATGCTTTCTGAATTTCTGGAGTTTCCTTACACGGCAAAGACTTATGTTAACAGTCAGGATAGCTATTTATTCTAATTTGACATTTTGTTCATAGGTTTTCTGAAGAGCAAGGTGGAAGAGCAATTCTTCAGCTATGAAAATCACCGGAGACATTCTAGAGTTTTGAGATTATGAATTACAATTGAGTTGCTTTGAAGCCCTCAGGAGCTTCTAATCCAAGAATCTGTACAGAAGAACTGTAAAGCATCAGCACAATCTGACCATACTGAGAGAGCTTCCACCACATTATTAACTGATTCTAAAACATGGTTAGAGGTGCAGAATTGACTCTGGCTGCCAGAAGTCATGTGTGTCACCACTTGCAATACTACAGTGCCTGAATAGCTTTAAAATCAGTTCAGCCAAATAAATTTTAAATGTCTTAGCATGCTGGGGAAGTTTCCCAGCCCAGAGCTGGCCTTAGATCCTGCATCACTGACTGAGAGGCAATGAGTGAAGCTACACACCCAGGGGAAAGAACAGGGAGTTGTCCTAAGACACTGCACTTGCAGAACAGTAGCCTCCTCACAAGAGAGGCAGGGAGTATTAGCAAGATGAGCCAGGGAGAATTTGCTACAACCAGCATGAGTCAGAGACCTTTCTTTTGCCTTGATCTGGGAAAATAGAGATGAAACCCTGTATTTATTTGTGTTCTCATCTCCATAGCTGTTAGCCTAACATTTACTTGCAAAACTACCCACGAACTGGACTTAAAAGAGAATTAAGCTTGACTTGGGAAGAAAAACTTAAGCAATGCTGAGAAATAGTTAAAAAAGTCCTCCAAAAATAGGGTTATGCTGTCAGAGGGTGTAACAGGAAATATATATAATTACTAAATGAGGGAGAATAGGATACAAGTCAGATTTATAAACTGTCCATTTGCTCCTGGCAGACACCAGTTTGCTGGGGTTAAAAAAGCCTGCAATGGTGGCTTAGATGTCTTAAACCACAATCTCTAGTACCTTGACAGAAGATGAACAGAACTCTTGAAACTGATGCTCAGAGCGCCCTGGGGCACACGATCTGCCTGCATGCAAGTTCAAAGACCTGCCTGAAGCCCCCAGAGCACTGCCAGCCCACATAACTGTGAGTGTCAGAAGAGAGCACCTTTCCCAAATATGCTGCTTCTTTACCTCTATTTATACATACCATACTAAGAGCCTGAAGAAACAGAATCCTCCCTCAACCCCCTCTCTACGTCAGACTCCAAAGCTGCTTTGACCTTCGTGACCTATATTTCATACATCTGAATACTAATGTATTGTGTACTCATTGAAGGTCAGACACTATATGCACAGTATTGGGCTCACAATGTGCTGCAGCTATTTTAACTATATTACATCTGTCTCGCTTTTATTGGGTTTTAATTAAACGAAATTAAATGAGCGTATATTTAGATTGAGATAGTATAAACTGACATTCATGCAGATACATCAGCCTGACTATAAGATATGATCTTAATGGAGCAGAGACTTGCAAACTATTAAACTCTACCATATAATGAGGTATCTATTTAAATACTCTTTTATTTGAAAAGCAATTCTGTCCAACTATGGTGTAGTGTTGGACAGCTCAATTAACACCTTGCAGAATGAATGGGAAAGTGCCCAAGCCATCACATTGCTCATACAGGATGCTGCAGTCACCCAAGTGGGACTCAGGCACTTCAAAGTGCTGGCTCTACTTTACGTCCACTACAAATACAGGAAAAAGCCACAAATGCAAATAGGGGTTGAATCTCTGGCCCATGAGAATCTGCAAACTTCATGTTCCCCACTCATGCCAGGGTGGAGAAAAGCCTTGGGAATCTTGGCATCACAGCATCAGATCCCTAAAAACGAAACTTCAAACTCATATTTGGAAGTGTCTTGCGCTGAACTGCAGAAACCTCCCATACTACATTAGAAAGCTAATCAATTTCTTTTGTGAGTCTGAGGATGTGTGCTGCTCATTGATTTCTAAAAGGTTCCCTTGACACCTCCCTTGGTAATTACTGTGTCTTTCGCAAGCAGACAACTCCAGAGTTTGAATCCCAGGTGAAATATTCAATTGAGATGTTGCCGAAGAACAGCAAATAGGAATCAAAACTTGGACACTGTGACAGGCTTTACTAGTTTGTTTTTAAACTTTCCATCTCACCAAACTTGTGAAGCAGCTGGTAGAGAGGCAGCCAAGTGCCTGTGAAAAGGAGGCTGGAGAACGTACAGCAAGTGCATCATAGGCTGCCTTGCTGCTCATTTATGGTAATTTCTGATGCTGATTTAGTCAGCTACGAAGTGAAACACATCCATGTGCACTTTCCTATTGCTGCTTCCTAAAGCTTCTCAGAATAATTAACAAGTGTGATATTTTCTTCCAGCACAAACAGATCAAGATTAAACCATGTTGTGGGGGAGATAAGTTAAAGGTCACTGGGAAATTTCATAAACTATAAATGCATTAGTATAATTAGCATTCACTGGTACATCAAGGTGGGATCAGGAGTGTCAGGCTGGGTTCTATTTGACTGAGAGTGATGTCTCACTTACCCACTCCTCCAAGTACAAACCTACTTATCATCCAAGCATCATCAACTGTATGCAGAAGGCTCCTGCTATGGGGAAATGTTTCAAGATGTTCACCTTGGTTAGAAGAAGATGGTGATTCCCTGGCAGCAGCACTCATAACAAATGGTTTGTTAGTGCTCAGAGATAATCATGGCCTGGTGAGGCAATCTGCTTCATATTTAAGCATGAGACCTCTCTAGAGTGAAGTTGTTCCAGCCCTGGTCCCTTCCGTACTTTGTGTAGGGCACTGGGGGCTTTTTTCCCCCAGACTAAAGCTGCTGTGTAGTCATGCTGTGCATTGTTAAACAGCCACTCTAATTCACACTGGGGAGCTCCACTTCATCAGTGACTAAAGCAATGTTTTATTTTCTTTAATTCTCTAACGGGACTTACAGTCCTGGGAGACTGAACAGCGCAGTAGAAAAACAAGAATTCTTTACTGCAAGGAGTGCATTCTCAGCCACCCCCAAGAAATAAGCATCCGTATTTCAAAAGCTAGTATTTGGCTTGTCAAACAAAAGAATCAAAAAGAAATGCTTTATTTCAAAACTGGGTCCACCTTCCTTTGAAATCCACAGAATTGCTGCTTTTCGGATTTTCCTTTTTTTTTGTGGTGTCACACTGTAAGGATGGCCACGGAAAGCAGAGCAGTGTCTTGCAGAGTCTGTGTAAGGAGTAAAGTCACACATGACCACTGACTGTAAAATCTCAACCAGTATCTCATTATCCGGATTTGCACTGTGCTCCTACTGAAAATACCTGGGACCCACTGAGTTGGCAGTGAAATGTCTGAGCCTACCAAGGATTTGGGGCAATATCAAGGCGGTCTATTGAAGAAGATATCCCGGTGATGTTCCAAAAGGCATGTCCACTCTAACGTCTCCTTTTAACAAGCCACGATATCCTGACAGAGAGGATCAGCTCCAAAAACTGTTTTTACTTCTTAAAAGAAACAAGCTCAGAGCAAATTGACATTTGGGTTTAGAATTGCATTTCAGGGAAAAAAAATAGTAGCAGCATGTAAAGAGAAAAGGGAGGAAGAGTGAGGAGGCTGGGAAGGCTTACTTGCTTTGCTCCCTTACCCGAGCGGAGTTGCTTGATTCTCCCATTGCTGGTTGCAGTGTCGACGGGCAGGAAGTCCTTGAACCAGGAGATTTCGGGATCAGGGTTGCCACTGGCAGCACAGAGCATCGTGGCTGTGCGGGCCTTTTCCACCACCTTCAGCTGTGGGCCCATGTCGATGGTTGGGAAGCCAGCTGGGAGGTGGTCTTCTGCAAGAGGGAGAAACACACAAGGTTAAAGAGAAACACTCCAGGGTAGCAACGGGATACAGTTCCAGTGACAGCAGTGCCACCCTACAGCATCTGTGCCTCTGCTGGAAAACAGCAGCCTGACTTCCCTACTGAGAAGGTTATCAAGCCCTTAAAGCACATTAGGCTCTATAATGAGCATTCATTACACCAATAGAAGCTTCCACTAAATTTAACTCCATTTAAATCAATTGCCTTGGGAAATGCCCATAATTTTCATTGATACGTAAGCTCCATCCATTGTTGTTAATAATTCAGTAAAAGCAGGTATTTGACTCCTTGTCAGGAGACTCAGCTGAAGATAATAGACAAACACAAAGCCAAATAGTTTGAGGCATCTTGAAAAATAACAATGAAACAATAAAACCCCTTAGAAAGGTCCAGAGAGGCCCATTTTACCTTTTTCTTTTTCTGACTAGCAACATTATGTCACATTGGCAGGATAGACTGTAACTTTCTTCCTCATGCCTCCAAATCTGATTCTGAAGGCTTTTAGAAACTAACGAATGTAAAGCTAATGAGCCACACTCTGCTCATGAGCTGCCTGGCCAGGCAAGCTCCTGGAGCATTTTCTGGGCTGTAGAGAGCCAGAGGCGTGCGAGAAACGGCCAGTGCGTGCTCTGGCATGGCTTACTACAATACTGTGAAACAAAGCACTCCCTAAAACTGCTGCAATCATTCATACAGTAGGTAGAAAAACAGTTAATTGGGTTTGTTGCTGCAGAGCACTCAGGTAGGCTGGGTGGAATACATTAGGCAGCCTTCACTGATAAGCCAAGGCATGCTCCAACATCGTCATTCAATAGCAGCTGCAGAACTGAGCTCATTTATTCATTCTGTGGCAAGATGTACTGTACTCTGTTAAACCTGAACTGCAATCAAAAGAACATACTTTTGAAGAAAAAAAGGAACTTGAAGAACATTAAGAAGCTTTTAAAGCACCAGAAACTCAATTATTTTCAGTATTTTTCTTTTTTCCCTGCTTTAAGGAAACCTTAAGCAAACTTCTTTGGCAAATCCGATTCTGCAAGGCTCCCAGCTCACTGCAGCGTTTAAACAAACAAGACCTTATCATCTTCCCAAGTCCCAGAGGAGTCTGAACTTGCTGCAATCTGATTTTTCCTGCTATCACTGCACATCTGTACCCCTCACTCCTCACAGGAAGATACTAGCAATAGGTCACCTCAGGTGCTTCCTTCTACCTCTTCTGCCACATGTTGTGCAGCATGAACACGGCTTGTTGGTAGCTAATCTTGCATGTCTGTCCACCTAAGATCTCAAAGATAACTCCCAAGACCCTTGACTTGTTTGCAAATCAAGACTGTAGCACAAGGCAACACCTGTTAGAAACAAAAAAATGCCTGGGAGTATCATTTAGATGAGAGCCACTGTGAAAGAGAGTCACTTTTTCTACTGGAAAAAAGGTTCTTAATGTTTATTAAAAGCACAAACTGTATTTTGTCGCCCAGATCGACCTCCTGAGAAGCCTCTCTCATCATGAGCAAACATAAATGGAATTTTTTTTTTTCTTTAATGAAAGGTACTATGAAAACTAGTTCCTTTTAAATTTGCTCTCCATTGATTTTCAGAGACAAAAGATACACAGAGCTTAACTGGAATGACACCAGCACCAGCATTCAAATAGCAAGCAACAGAAGCACTCAGTGCTGAGCAACCACAATGTATACTCCTACATGGCTGAAAAGAAACGAAAGAAGGATACGCACAAAAGTACAACATGATATAGACTTAAAAGCAAAGGAAGATACATAGAAAAAGCAGTAAATAATGACAGTCCCTTGGATTAAGGCCAAGTTTGCCTATAGTGCAGTGCCTTACCATTAAGGGTTTTGAAAACAGATGTTTACTCTGGTGAAGCTGAAACCTTGAAGTGATCTAATCTAATCACCACGATTACCATTGACAATCTTTTCTGGTTTGCACAAGATTTTACAAAGAATGCACTAAGTATCACCCAATTAACTTCGTCCAAAGTGTGTGTAGAGGCTTAGCACATAGCTAAAAGCAAACCCGAAACCAGCATTTGTGCTAGAAATCTCTTCCTGTCTGCAGTGATCTCTGACCACAGATAGGAGAGAGACCAGAGAGACCTTCACAGTGTCTGATCCACAGGTACATGACCAGTCTGCTGCACTGGAGTGACTGCTCAATCATAATTAGCAGTTTGTGATGAGCCACAGACCAGTAGAAATTACACCATCTAACCTTGACTTTGCTGAACACAACAGAGAGACACTGATTACAAACACCCAGCAGCAAAGCTGCCTCTGCTGTACTAGAACCCTTGACTCTAGCCTTTTATACACTCCAAAGTTAAATGCAATGCTGCTGCCACACCATCCACTCCCTGCAAGACCAAGTCATCACAGAGCCCAGGTGAGAACACTGGGCACTCATTAGCTGAACACAGGGCACAGGTTACCAACACTCGATGATCCTCAGTACCCATAACCCCACATTGTGCTGGACACAGACAAGCACAGCCAGCCACGCAAGGTTCATGCAGTGCACAGTCTTTTCCCTCTTAACTGCATACAAGCCCCAGAACTACTGTGGCAAATGACAGCAGTAGAGAAATGGCACATCCTTCCTAGTCAGAGCCACAGCACATTTCCTGGGCTAGCACTGATACTGGTACAGCCCAGTTTCCATACATGCCTGGAGCTTGAAACCCCCAAACTCCAGCAAGCAATGCTGGCATGCCTGCATCTACCAGGCAAGGACTTGCTTGATCCCTTGTCAATCAAACACAGAGGCAGTGCTGGTGTTTAAGAGCAGCAGTGTGACTCCAGAGGGCTGCAGTCCCAGGTCACAGCACTGTGTGATGAGATGCCTGAAGAAACCTGACAGCTGGTCTCTGATGACACCTCAGACACCCAGAGGCTGGAGTTCACCTGCTGCTTGTTCTGTGGTAGCTTCAGGGGATGTGTGCTGGGGACAAGGTCAGAGCAGCCGGGGATGTAGCTCAAGAGGAGGACAAGAACCTTCTCCAGAGGTGGTCCAAGGTGTACCTGTACCATCATGAAATGGGGAGCCACTCCAGGTCCCCCCTGTATTGTGTGGCTCTGGCAGCCCCCCAAAACCCTCCTGGATAAGAGTGGCTTTGGAGAAAACCTGAGCTGGTCACACGGAAGAGCACAGCCCAGAACAAGCCCACGCCTGCCCTGTCAGCAACACTCCTGTAGAGATAACAGGGCTTCGTTCCAGCCGGGCTTGGCGCTGCTGATTTCACTGGGACAGCGAGGGATGTGTCTGTGTTCAAACACTACAGACCACGATAGGAGTTCTGAGCTGTTCTTGCCGTGCCTTGCCCTCAGGCAAAAGTCTAATCTAGGTATAATTATGAGGCTCAGTCATGCCTCGGCTCCTTTCAGCCCTTGCTTGCTGTACTAACTTGTCTGCACACCGGGCTTGTCAGTAACAGCCAGCCTCCCATTCCAGCCAATATGAGGATACTCCTATTTGAGAAAATGAGGTTGTCAGCGCTTGGTTTTATTCAAGGATAGCCACTGTGCCTTCAATGCACATTAGAACAGGCTATGAATCTGCTTTCAAGTGCATACCATCGAAACCAGTTTTTATTTCTGTGTTTCAGGTACTTTGGGAAGGTAGACATTAGGTTAGAGCAAGAAAATCCAGGCACAACAGGATTTTTGGGGGCACTGCAAGGTCTAACTGCCTCCATGGACTACAGCAGCAGCAACAGAAATGACAGAGGAAAGGAGGAATAGAGGAGAGAAGCAGGAGGAAAAAAGAGGGAAACAGAGAGAAAAGAACAAATGAGTGAGCTCTGCAGTTAAAAACTGAAACTTGGAAAATCCACAACCAGGCTAAGGTCTTGCTAGCAGTAGTCACCAAGGAGACAGGAATGTCCCTCTGGCATCTAGCATGACAGCATGGGCAGAGGATATCTCCTCTCACTTGACAGCTCCCCTTGCTAATCTTCTTTCTGAGGTGACAGAAATATAACCCTTGCTCTCATACAGCTCTTTTGTGCCACAAATTTCTCATCTTTAAGGGAAAAGCTAAGGTAAGAAACCTTTCCCACAGCCCCAAACTGGAGCTGAGACCTCCTTTAGAGCAGCTACAATTACATGGCTTGTTCCTCAGCTCCCCAGAAAACTACCTTTCCTGAGGATGCTGCTGTGAGAGACATACCCCTCGGTGTGTCCTTATTTTCTGCATCACTCAAAATATCAAGTGATGATAAGGGACATAGAGGGAATTGCAATTTACGTCTTACAAGAAGCACAGATCAGCCCCAGCATGGAATGGTGTGTAGGTAACAGCTGCTTGCAAAAAAGGCCTGCAGAGGAGTCTGTGGTGAGCACAGCTGCTGACAGCTGAATCCTGCAGGATTACCCCCACGATTTTGCTGAAAACTTGTAATCTCTCGCAGGACAGAAAAGTTGGAGGAGTTGAATATCAAATTGCTACCAGCACAAACACTGTACAGCACTCACTGCTCCTGCAGCAAAGCACTTGTGTTTTGAGGGGGTCATATCCTGACCTGGCACCTGTAAAACCTTCCCCCTACCACTGTTTATTTCCTCTGCGTCAACGTAGGAAATGGTATTTTAGAAATGATAGTGCAAACTGTAAACATGTTTATGGGAGTCATTTGTCACATTCTTCTTCCTATAAAAGCCAGGCTTGCTTACTATCCTGAGTCCAATTGTTCAGACTGCTGAGGGAGAGTTAAAAAATGATACCAAATATAATTCGAAAATAGGAAAAAGTAGCTTTTCTATACATTACAGCTACAGCTCAGAGGGAAAATCTCTTGCAATCTATCAAAACCACTGCCCCACTGGAAGGGGTGTTCTCAACTCCTTTCAAGTGAGATATTAGGTCTTATCCCCATACACGGCTGGAAATGGCTTATCTGGGCCACTGGCTGCCGCCAGCCTGCATCAGCTGAGGAACTTCCAGATCAACATCAATTTTAGGGACTCGGTAGGGATGATTAAAACACAAAGCTGCTTTGTTTTCAGTTCTGCCAGCTATCTGAAACCACTCAGGAGTGTGTGGTGCTAGGGACAAGCCAGGAAATGGATTGAGGACAGAGAGATCTCTGATAAATGTGTTTGACTGTGGTCAGCTCTGCACAGGAGCAGGATACACAAACCAAAAGCTATTTCACATGTTCTCTATCCATTTGGTGAGACAGGCTGGGATCACACCCAGTTCACATCACCAGGGCTGAACTGATCCTGCCCAGATGTGGTGGTTTGATTCACCGCAGCACAGGATATTGCAGGGATAACCCTTGTCTACAGACAAACTCCTTCCTGATGGATCAATGGAATTTGCAAATGTCGCAAGCTTCCAGATCTCCCTTTGTGACACAGAAACGCATTTGCAAACGCAAAATTATCGGTGCAAGGACGATAGCCTGGGTAGTCGGCAATATTTACTAATGAAAGACGCAAGCCAGTAACATTGTGAGCAGACCACAAAGCAGGACATCTGTTTGCTTAATAAACAGCCCTGATTCCTTCAGCACAGGTTACATGGCACAGCTATTCAATTACCGCAAGACAATCAAAAGCAGTCAAGCAATCCAGCGGCCCAGAAGAACGGCATCACTTTGCATGATAAGAAAACCCTGACATCGCTCTGTTCAGGTTCAAGGGAAGCGGCACAAAGAGCATTTCATCAGCCATTTTGAGGCAATGCTCTCTCTCTGCATCCTTCTTACACAAGTCTCTAAAGAGGTGCACCACAAATATTATCCAAATTCATGGTCTCCGAAGGCTGCCCAGCGTTGGGGAGTGGCGGGTGGAGCACCCTTGTTCGAGCTGGCTGCTGGAGCCAAGTCTCATCCAGGCTAATGAATACCCCCTCGACATTGGCACCGCCTTATAATTGCCTAAGGAAAAGGTGGGGCAGTGAAACCAACCTGTTTCAAAGGCAGCACAGCCTCAATTACTGGGTTAGTAAGTATAAAACAGTTTCAGGCAGGCAGAAAATACAAACAGTCATCTATTCATGACAAGGCTTTTAATGACAAATCTGCTGGCTTTGTATGACATCATGCCAACGTGACATGCTGCAGCCATGTACTGAAAATGGGGAGAAGGGCACAGATGAATGGGTGGGTGTGGAAACAAGCTCCAGAAGGACTTCTCTGTTTCACAGTGTAACCACATGAATTACTGCACAAGAGCTTACAGTAAACAAAGTATTTGCTATCTCTTAGAAAGATCACAGTACCAGCAAAACAGCTCACAAAAGAAGGAATCTGAGTCAGTTCAAAACAAAGAAAGTACTGTAAGGAAAATTCAAGAAAATACAAGACTAGACACGGCAGAAGAGGATAAACTGTCAAGCAGATTCCTGCTCCAGGGGCTCACAGCGTGGGAGCTCATGGGACCTGCTTGTTCCAGTGCTTATGAGTCCATACAACACCTGATGGAGACAGTGTTACCCTTCCAGTGCCAGAAGGGCACTGCTGACATTGTCCTCTCATGTCTGGACAGCAATTATCTCCATTTACAAGCTACCAACACTTTCTCGGCGGTGTAGGCGGCCATTCCCAAGCACCTGTTTATCCCAGAGCAGGATGGCTTTCCAGAGGCAGGTGCTCCCAAAAGGGTAAGACAAAGCAGCACCTCCCAACTTGCTCCGATGAGGAATCAGGCTGTGCTCCTGCCAAATCCCTGCACTGCTTCTCTCCACACACAGTGCTAGGGTAACACACAGCCCCTCCCAGGGCTGAGCACCCCACATCTGCCATGCTCACCAGCACTGGTGAACAGGCAATTCCTCTCTCTCCTTCACAGATAACCTTGTGCTTGACAGATGCAATGCAAAGATGATTAACAGCTGCTGAAGCTGACTCAGAGCTGAGGTTAAGTCACAAACCTGGCCAAATTAAAGGTATGCACCCCCACCTCACTGTTGCAGTTCTTAGTTTAGGGATCTTCCTAAGTAATAACAACTTCTGCCCTGTATTGTGTCAGCTGGGGAGTTTGCTGCCAACTAGGAGACCTCAACCCATCCTGGAAGAAAACAATTATTTACAGCTTGATCAGATTAGATTGCAACAGTCAGAGGTGGCATTTATGAAATCCCTACTACCACAACATCCTCCTGTCAACCCAGCTACCTCTTCTGGCTTTCCATTCTGGTTTCCTCATAATGACAGTCACACTTCCAGCCTTGGCCCTCAACTCAGGTTTTTCTGAGACTGAGACACCAAAAATATCTAAAAGAATTAAAAAAACTCCACAAGGAAGATTATAGCAGAAACTTCCCTGCTCAGGCTAAACAAACTTTATGCCACAGGGCAGAGCTTCTCCAAGCTGATGACACAGCCTCACAGAGCACTGGGAAGTGTGATACAAAGCCTTAGGATGTGAGGAACAGCCTGGACCTCCTGCTCCAAGCCTGCGAAAAAAAAGCCCCTCATCAGCAGTGTCCACAAACAGCTCAAAGCTGAAGACACATCAAAGCAAGCATTTTCCTGAAAGACCAGAGAAACTAGTTGGTCATGTTAGTGAAGTACTAAAAAGAGCTTTGACTGTATGGCACTGAGAGTCATTTAAGGGTTCAGTGTATAGCACAGCAAAAACTACATCGAGAAATGTCAAAAATGTGGATGAGAAGAGCTTGCACAGAAATAGAACATATCTGCAAGACTCCCTGGCTGAGCAAGCACCCTTTTTTAAGTCCTTGTTTGGCAAGGAAAAAAAATAATTTATTTCCTCCCTCAAAATTACAGCATGATTTCAAGTAGGTAAAAACAGAGTTTTCTGGGTCATATCCAACAGCTGATAAATAAGGCTAGGCTCTTTCAGTAACTACTACAGAAAAAAAAGCCCCTCATCAGCTGGAAGTATGCACTGAAAAAACTCACAGAAGTTCTTCAAAAGCATGAATTCAGTAGGGTTTTGCAGCCAGCTATTAAGACTCCATAGTAAAGGAACAGTAAAAGTCAACCACGCTGTGCTTTCAGGCAGGACTGTGCCATTTGTTAGTACCAGCTGTTGAATATAACTGCCTGTAGAACTGTTTTAAAACCATTGTTGCTTTTTAATATTTTATACTGAGAAATACAACATAACTATTGCTGCTGCACATTTCCTTGTGACAGAATATATAAACACACCCCCACTAAAACACACCCAAAACTTCAATCTTTACAAGGAAAAGCATGGCAACAGCTCTTACTCGCAGAAATCATTTATCAATCCACTGCATTTTTTCATACCACCTGCCCTGATGTGAGGTGTTATTAGCATAAAGATTTTCAGTTTTAAGATGTGCAATCAATAATGCATTACCATATGCCATTAAATCCAACGTGTGGTTAAATTAATAGAGCATTTGACTTTTGATCCATGTATGTTTGGTTGCAGTTCAGTGCAGGGAAAAGGGCATGAGAACGGAGTTAATCTGACAGCAGAGCTCTCCCACGCTTTCTAACATCAAGTTTCAGATTAAAGTGAAGCATTCCTGTTGCCACTCAGCTGGAATACTAAATCTGTTCATTTCCACTTCACAGGCCAGAATGCAAGATTTTCAGTCACTAAACTCCTGAAAGGGCTAGATTGTGCTAAAATCTGATTTGCTTAGTTTCTGGAGCCTGTTGCATCACTGTCAATCCAGTGGCTTCTCCTTCTCTGGGGAACACTGCAGCCTGTCAGAGCATCACTGGCCAGCACGTCTCAAGCAAAAACTTTGATTAAGGATGTGAGCAAGTTGTGTGTTTTGACAAAATGTCTTACTGAAAAAGTCTTCTTTTCCAGCAACTGTTCTAACAAGGGAAGGAAAAAGTATTGTTTTTCCTTGCATCTAAGCTACCAAAAAAGGAAAGTATTCAGACAACATGGATGAGCAATGACTGCTGACTTTTTAAGGAGGGAACAACTTCCCTCTTGTACTTTCACTCTCCCCAGGATTCCCAAACAAAGTCCCTTGAGTATCAGTAACTGGAAGTTAGCAAACAGCACAGGGATTGAGGGCACCCTGTCAATTTGCAGACCACACCAGGCTGGGTGGAAGTATCCATCTGTTGGAGGGCAGGAGGGCTCTGCAGAGGGATCTGGACAGGCTGGATTGACTGGCCAAGGCCAACACTGTGAGGTTCAACAAGGTCAAGTGTTGGGTCCTGCACTTGGGTCAAAACAATACCATACAGAGCTACAGGCTGGGGGCAGCTGGGAAGCTGCCCAGCTTGGAAATGGAAACGTAAAAGCTGTGCTAGGGATGAGCTAGAGAGTTGTTAGAGAAAGCACAAAAATACTTCTGGCATTCACAACCAGCCAGAGCTTTAAAGGAAAACAAGGATTCCCTCTGGTCCCAAAGAATGCCCTCCTGAAAAACCTTTTTGATCTCTGACCTCAAGGACTAAAATGAAACTTTTTAGAATCATCCTCCAAAATTGCCAAGCTATGGGATGGAGTTGCTCTGTGGTGCCATGAGACTTTGAATCCAAAACCAGCAATCAAGGTGTGTGGGTGTGGGAAAGGAGGATGAACACAGTTCTTAAAAAAGCAAGGCGCCTCTGCAGCCAACAAACTGAAAAGCATCAGTCCAAGTACTCAACAGCCTGCTCTGCTGTTGGTAACTCCGTATCACCTCTTCCTTTCCTCTACATCCTTCCTCCAGCACCATCCCTTCCTGCCTTATCAATAGATTCTCATGAATGTGGTTCTGTCTGCCATTTCCTTACTTGTAGCAAAGCGTGTTTTGAACAAATGCTCATAAATCATCTAAAACAGCTAGCAAAAACAGTACATAGAACCAGTCCCAGTAAAGGCCAATACAGTAAAACACAAATTAAATTTATAGTCCAAAGCATTATTTCTTTATAGTATTCAGAAAGAAAATAAGCTTTAAAAATCTCTAAGAAATATTCACATATTGACATAAGGTAGCTCCATGGTGCTGATAAAGTTTCTTCGGTATCTTTTTTCCAGAGAAATTCTATTTTCAATTAAAACAATAAATGTGGAGTTTCAGTAGGCTTGTTCTGTTACAGCCAGCTCAGGCACAGAGGGTCTGCTAGCAAAGAAATCACTCCAGAACTGTAAAAAGAGCTTTAATTTAACCTCAGCACCAAACAGAGCAGTGATACGGCATCTCTGCTCTCCATGCATAAGTTTTAAAATACTCCATCACAGAAAATATCTTGGGTAAATAACTTTATTTACTTGGTGGGGCACTGACTTTTTCTGAAAGGGAAAACGTAGCAAGCCCTGACCAGAGTCAAAGACAAAAATATTCTCTTATTGTATTTTGTCTTATGTTAAACTATCTCTTTCTAGAAAATCCATTGATTGCACTGCCTCCAACATCACTTTAGCTGGAGACTCTGGTTTCCCTAACAGTCTCTCAGAGACAGTGGGATGTAGAAAGGCCCACAGCCAAAGACCCACAGTAAACCAACAGCTACGTGCAAACACAAGTAAGACATTGTTGCCAGACAAGTGATGGTTTTTAATGCTGGGATGATGTAATTGCTCAGGGTTTAACAGGAAACATACTCTTCTTTTTACAGATAGCAAGTGTTGCAGAGGCTCAATATCCTATTTACTGCTTTGCCACAAGACCCATCTTTTCAGAAAGATGTGCAATAAAAGGAGTGGCTGACAATTTCAGCCAAGATTTTAAACAAATCCCCAGTGCAGGCCCTCATGAATTAAAGAGCACACAACAGATAAATGGAAAGCTGGCAATGAAAACACATCAAGACCAAGTGGATGAAAAGAAAAAGGCACCTTTTGGCTCCTGTGGTACTCAATCTTAATATACCCAAATGCAGGAAATCAGCTGAAATTCCTTTGCTGTTCAGGGAAAATGCATTTCCTAACTTTAGGCATAATTACTGGTAGTTAAATGCTCGTTTTATCAAATGACTACTACAGAAACTGTAGCTTTCCCCTACTTTTCCCTGGCAAGTGAGGAAGGCTGCACAGTTTGGTGGTGTGGAATTCTGACTTGTCAGGTGGAAGGTTGTGTTTTCTTTAAACTTTCCCTGACTTTTCCCCTCAAAATGTTACATCTGTGAAATACAAACCAAGAAAGCTACACGGATACCTGGATTTGGCAAGCTTCAGCTTCACTGTGCTGGAAAATGAAATTAAAGGGAAGCTTTAAAAAGGTTTCTTCCCTCTTGAAAATGGAAGGATTGTTGGCCTTGAAGTCTTAAAGACAACCTGCTATTTTGCAACTGCATTGTCATTCCAGCTCTTTAGAAGGATCCTTGCACCTAGCTCCATACATTAATGACTGAAGGAGCAGCTTCCACAGTACCTATTGAGGTTTCCTTAATTCTTACTCTTTTTGATTTGGGAAATCACAGATGGGGGTAAGGGGGAGGTAGTCACTGTAGATTTCTCAGGATCTACTCATGCAATAAAGTCAAGGTTCAGAATAAATGAAATTGAGAACAGCTATAAGGGGACGCTGTACTCCTGCGCTAGCCCAGTATTGTTTCATTCCTGACTGATTGGCAGGCAGCATTTGACAGACAGGGGCTAAAGCTCCATGGAGTTGCAGGTCTCAGAAAATTATTACAGGGGGAATTGAGTGCATGAATTAGTTTGTCTCCCTTGCTCTGAACCATCTTTCCTTCTGCCCCTCACATACACACCGGCTGCAACTGTTCCTGCCAGCCCTTTTTTGGTGTTTTGATAGAAGCCACATACAGCCTGGCTTGCAAGTCCTAAGGACTCTCCAGGCCCATATTTCCTTAAAACCCTCAGATGTTTACAGAGCTTTACAATACAATTACTGTGTTTTTTTTTTTCATTTCCTGGCATGTATGAAGTAGCCAGCCCTGCTGTGGGACAGGACGTGGCACCTCTGCCCCACTCTGCAGGTACGTGCAGCGGTCACTGGCTGGCCATGGCTGAGCAGTCCCTCACACTTCCCACATTTTCAGCATGGAGGTGTTGCACCTGGAGCCACGCACTCGCAGTACATGCTTTTGCTGCTGCTGCCAACTCCGGAAAAGTGTTGCTACATCTTTCTTTAACCCAGCTCAGGTTAGACCAGATTTTCCGGTACAGATAACAATTGCACTATTTACATTTCATACACCTGAAGGGCAGACACCCGGGCTTTGCTGGAGCAGATGTCTTAGGAGGAAGCTCAAAGACTAAAAAAGCATGTAAAAGCCACAGCTGCCTCTCTGACCTGCTTCAGCACAGCCCAGGTGATTCTGTCTGCACAGACTGCCCAAGCAGCTGACAGGCACCGAGCTGCTCACTGCAAGGTGTCAGGGACGATAAAGCAATGGCACAGAATGATTTACTGCTGGGCAAATGCTGGCTGGCAGTGACCACACACGCAGGGGTCAGTGCTGCCCTTTATTAGCATGTCAACCAACGCTGTGCTAGCACACGCACGGACTACGCTCCCGAAGCTGGGTATGTGAGCATGCTTGGGTGTAACTAATTGGAAATAGGCCCTGAATTCCTAATAACCTAAGTTATGGTCCCTGGGATTTATGCCAAATTAAAGACAATTAATTCTCCTCTCTTGATTATTACACACCTTAATAGCTCTGTCCTTGAGTCAGTTCCATCCTTGATGTGCAGAGCCCTTTAGTTCAGTTTCTAAAATCTGATGCGCATGAAGAACGGGTAATAAGAAAGTTTTGTATCAAATCTGAGTTACTGTATCAAAATCTCTCATGTTTTACAACAGCAAAAAACACAATTGGATTCAAAGCCTACTTCAGATCGTAGATTATAAACGTATTTGCTGCATAGCCTCTGCACTATAGTCTTTAGAGGCCTTAAACAATTCCACATTTCCCTTTAAGATCTTCTTTTAAAATACCACACAGCAGTATATACAGATAATCAGGACTGTTTTCATTAAATTATTTCAGTGAAGTTCACTGGCTTTATTTGATATACAAAAGACTATTTAACCTTCTCCCAAGACACTCTACTGATGTAATTACAAGCAAGAGATGAGGCATGGCTTTCTCAGCTGCAACCACTAACAGAAGAGAAAACTTTCTGTTGGCAGAGGCCGCTATAAGTCTTTCCTATGGGCTGTCAGAGACAGGTATCTCCTTGCAGATAAAAAATAATGTGAATCCTTATTTCCCCAGCTCACTATACAGTGCATAGGCCACAGGTGTCAGGACAATTCAGCTGGAGGAAATGTGCTGGCACTCCTGCCTTAGGCATCCTTCATGCACCAAGTAAACAAGAGTGTGTGTCCCTTTTCAGAGTATCAACAGCAAACTCTGCAGGGCAAACTCTACTGCAGTCCTAGAGACATAGATGGGATTTTCAGAGCTGCTGGGGTGCCAATCTCAAGCTTGCCTGGGACAAGAGGACAAACTTTCCAAGGATAGAAGTGGAATTGGCTCAATCTCAGCTGCTCATTTTTACTGAGCCAATATATAAAATGCCAGGAGGAGACACCCTGCACAAGGAGTCTCTGATGGTGGAGATGATCACGAGGGGCTCAGATTCCTTGGGAAAATAGCATCTTTCCTTTCAGGCAGGGGTTTTTAGACCCATGACCAGCCTGAGGGAAAATAAAGCAGATCCTCATCCTGTCAGTGAAACACAGTCCCAGGCTCCTGCAGACAACTCTCAGTTCCTCGTGAGCAGACCAGTGGCTCAGCATCTGGAGGAAGATCTCAGGGGTTTCTCTAGGAGACAGAAATGGCAGGGAAACCACAAACCCATGCAATCTGACCTAACTGCTCTTAAAGCTTCACAATGCAAACAGGGCTCTCCAGCACACAGAGAGGCAGCTGTTGGCATTTTCACCACATCTCCCCAACAGCAGACCTGAGGCAGATCTCTACAGAACCCATGCATTCCCCGTGACAAAGCAGGAAGGGAATGTTCCAGAAAAAGCCATGAATGTTGCCATCTGAGAGCTGAAAATCCCAAGTTTCATCTTGTTTGTTGAGTCCTTGACACAAAGCTAATACAACTCTCCAAAACATTTAATTTCCTAGGTTTCTTCTCTTTCTCTCGTTTTTGTTGAACTCTGCTCAGCAACATAACTGATTCCATGCCTTGTGACAGAAACATGCATCCTAAAATAATGGAAAGAGCTTGGGAGAGAAAATCTCTAAGGTAATGTGAGGCAGGGAGAGCAAGAAAGCTCCCCCTCAACTTGTAGCTTATGAACAAACTGGTTTGCTACAGAATGGCAAATCAACAGTTTCCCTGCCCACGCACTCAAGCAGCAAGCAAAACCAGAAAAATAAATGAAGCACGTGAAAATACAATTTTTATGTGGTACCATGAGGCAAGATTACACTGGATAGTCTAATACTTTTTTTCAGAAAGGTCAGAGAGCCCTCTGATTAGAACACCTGAGAAACCCTGGGTTGGGAAATAGGGCCCTACCAGCCTGGGAAGCTGAGCCACCACAGGCACAAGCTTTGGACCCAAACCGTGACACATCGAGCACAAAGGGTTGATTCTCCCCTGCAAACCACCTGCAAACAAAATAACAGCATCATCTTACAATTACACTGAGAATAGAAATTAAATTAGCAAGTAGATTTTGATCATGAAGTGACCTTTAAAAATGACTGAGAGAAGAAAACATTAGACACCATTATTTGTTCTGATACAGATCCCTCCTGAAGGCAGCTTTGTGGGCAAAATATTATTCCTAATTTTATTTCATGTTTTCAAACTTCTTGTGAGAATCTAAGATAACTCTTATTTTCTCATTTTTTCACAGACAAGCTTTGCTGTCTTCTTTTTTCTTCTAAGCACAAATTGGGAAAAGTGCTGCAGCTGATCTTAAAGAAACCTGGTCAATTTTATGATATTTAATAACATTTGTAGCTATAAAGGCTAAAACCACTAAGGGTAATGAAATCTCACACTCTGGTGCTTAACATATTCTCTTCCCCTTGTTCAACAGGCTGAACCATGGAAACTGTTCACATCAGCATGGGAAGGAGAAAACACACTCTCCTTGGAGACACACACAGGGGGCTGGCCACGGCTGGAGGTCAGCCTGGGAGTCACAGCCAGCCAGGCTCGGGGCAAGCAGCTACACCCTGCAATCTCCTCTCACTCAGCTGTATTTATGACCACCACCAGCACACTCACAATTGCAGCATTCGTTGCACAAACCTTTACGAGTTTTCCAAATGAAAGCGGGCTTTTATTTCTTCCTGCCTTAAGCAGGTTTACGGAAAGACTGCCAAAAATTGCACCTGGTTTATGGCTTCAACAACATTTCTTTTTGGCGCCCTCACAGTGCTTCTTCCTCACTTACATAAAACTGCAGGGATTATGCAGAATTCAGGTTTGCCTTGTGACATGCTCTTTGAAAAGTCAATACCATTTAGAATCTGCTTTGACCTTGCATTTAGACAGACATAATATCATGTACACTTCAATCTTGCACACAAACTCCCTTATTGATGTGTCAAGAAAGACAAGGATTTTGACTGCTAACGCATTCTTGTCTTTGCATGTGAGGCCAGTTTTGCTTCTATCTCAAATTAGGGCAGGCTTGTGCTTACAAAATTGGTAACTTCTTGAGGTAGCTACCTTTATTTTAATTTAAAACCACCCAAAATTAACAGTGTAATCACTATGCTGTAGACCAAGAACCATTTATAAGCATCATCTCTAAGCCATTTTGTCCTTGCAAAGGCTCCAGATATTGGATGTCCCATGGCCACTTGTTCTTCTGCCTTTCATATGTGATATTTTAAGTCGTTAAGCCTGAACTATCAACCCTGTTATGAGGGATGCCACACAGAACAAGATGGCAGTCAGGCTGTACCAGATGAAACAATAATCCTTTATGAATCAACTAACATCTCAGCAAAGATCTGAGGTCCAGCAGTTTTTCTACTTCCTATACATCCAGTTTCAATTCTCTGGGGTTGCATTTTTTGTTTCACTGCCTAGCCGTATCTAATCCAAATGTCTTCACTCTATTGGCCCTATAGTTTTGTTGGGAACATCAGTGTGGTCCACTTTTGCTGGGCTGTCTCTCAGGAACACATTCGTGCTTTTTAAGCAATCCTGCTCTGAAAGACAGTATTTCATCTGGATTTGCACCTTTCTGGACTAGCCTTTCGAGCTATTTATCCAGTTACTTAGCACCAGCTGAATCAAATACCAGCAGCATGTAATGGAAAAAGGCATTAAAAATATTGTCCAGTCCGAACCATCTGCCTGTAAATCTCACTATTCCTACAATTGTCTCAGAGCCATCTGTATTTTAGTCAACAGATCAAGGGCTGAAATCTCATATACTGTCACCACCTCAGCTAACAGGAAACACAAGGTTTCCACATCTGTGCACAAGAGGCTGGGAGCAGTCCACAGGAACATGGAGCTGTTTAACCAGCCCTATGGATGTGGGGATGGAGAGCAGCCATCCCCCCATCTGCCAGACTCAAGAGGGGCTGCAGCCCTTTGGTGGAGTGCAGTACACACATTTCTGGAGCACCTGGAACGAAACAGGGGTGTAAAGAAAAGTACAAGCATGTGGGGAAGATTAATTGCCTTGGAGGGTTTGGGGACATCCTGGGAGCAGAGAATGTGCTCCACAGCTCGCAGAGTCAGGCAGGTCGCCGTGCAACTCCCAGCTGTGCTGAAAAAAAATCTGCTGTTCCTAGTGTGGAGTGGAGAGGTGGCAAACACTGCTCTGAATGTTTGGAGCAGGTTGCAACAGGCTGTGGCTCTGGTGGGACAGGTTTGTCAGCAGCGCCTGAGCCGCCTTCCCTGACAGCTCCCCGCAAGGCTGATCTCCTGAACGTGGGGGTGTGGAGGTCCGGGAAGGGAGCCGGTCCCCCACACGCCCTGGGGCTGAGGAGATCAGCAAAGGCAACCAGCTGCAGCATGCCACAGCCAGGTGGCTGCCAGCACTTTGTCTTGCCTTGGTTTGTATTAGCATTGGACTAAGTGAGCTGATCAGGTGAATGACGAGCACCATTTGTCAAGCCAACCTGGAAAGCGTGCCGCACCCCCCCTTGGTATGGAGGTGCTGGAGGCTCTTCCCAGGAGTGTGCTGCAATCCTGCCTGCTGCTGCTTTGTGAAGAGCTCCTCGTAAACTTGCCCATTTGCAAGCTGCATGCAGCACAAGGCATTGCTGCAAATTCATAATTAAATTCATTACTCCATACAATTTTAAGCCATTCTTCAAATAATTACAGTAATTTGATAAGCAGAAATCACATAAACCTGCTGCAGTTTTATCTCTCCCATTTGCTGTCTGAAGGAAAATGTGAGTAATTAGTCAGATGATAACAGTCCGGGTTATTCAAGCAAAACAAAATTAATATGATCCTTACTCAAAAAACTCTAAAATAAAATGAAACTGGTGACTCCTTAGGCAGCGTGGGGTGGGAGTGAGGGGAATGGCAGCAGCCAAAGGGAACGGGAGGATGGCAAGGCTGCACTGGTCACACTCCCCACGCTGCTGTGCAGCAGGCAGGCTGCTCTCGAGAGCTGCCCGCCGACCTGCAGCTATCTCTCCTCTCTCCCGGGAAAGTCATGTCAGGTAACCTTGGTAACTCGAAGGCAGGGGAGGCAGGAGGCGAAAGCTTCCTGCAATATTCACGGGACCATGACAGAACATTCATTAGCACTCTAATGTCAGGAGGAATCAGCAGCCCGGGTGGCCGTGCCCGCCCCACTCTGCTTCTCACCTTGTTTATGAGGTTCCTGACCTTTCCCGCTACGAAGCAGCAAGTTGGCAAACTGCAGCTCACGGCATGCTGGGGCACAGGGAGGATAGAGCCATGAAAAATTCACACCTGCCGGCATCTCTGGTGTGCTTGAACTTGCAAATGAGGAGCCAGGGGATGTACAACATGCAGCATCTCTCAGAGGCCCTTGCTATCCTTTGGGCTCACCTACCTGGCATGCTGCTGAGGCAAATCCTCTGTAGTCATGAACATGGCAAGTGCCAGGGACTCACCATGATGGGGCCACAAGGACAGTGCCAGCATCCTGCTTTGAAGTAGGGGAGAAAGAGATAAAAAGAGGTGGAACTGGAGGCTATGAATATGTTGTGATTAGCACAGACCCCAACTCCCTGGGTGCCTTGTGTCCTGCTCTGTCCACACAACTGCCAATTCAGAGCAGGAGATGGCAGAAGTCCTCTCTGTACACCCAGGCTCTCTGAACCCTACGAGACATTAGGTGACTAAAGAGTTAACAAACCCAAAAACGCTGGGGATGAGTTTCACTAGAGATAAGGAAACATTGAGTATATACTAAGCTGAAATAGAAATGCGGCCCAGCCGCAAAATCAATAAAGAGGAGAAGGCCAGAGCTGTGGTTACTTGGTGCTTGGATTAAGAGCTTCATCGGGTTTCTGCAATCAGATCTGATGATGCCAACAAAGGGAAGGCTCCAGGCCCTCATTTTAGAGAAGCAAACAAAGAGTCATCAATTTTCTGAAAGTGACTTTATGCCTCGTTAAGACCCATCTAAATTATATACAAGATGACTTCCAAGTAATGGAAAAATGAATCTGCAGACAGTTCTTTTTTTTTTGTTCTTTTATTTCCTCAAGGATGTGTCTCCAGCCAGCCTGAAACCAAATACTTGTTTTGGGGAGAAAAATTCCCATCCCTAAAGGAAGATATTTCAAAATGAGCACTTCAGTTTTAAATGCAGCTGCACCTTTCACACTCCTCTTCTTCCCCTAGAGCTTTTAGCACCCTGGCCAAGAAAAGTGATTCAAAACCTAAGCACCACACATAAGCAATTTACAAACTGAAGTAAGATTAGCTTTAAATACCACTCTTTCCGGAGGAATTGATCTCAATGTGGCAGCCCCATAGATATTTTAATATCTTTAAAAAAAACCAAACATCTTGAAAAGAATTTCACATCCTTAATTTGGAAATAAAAAAAGAAATTCCTGAGCAAACCATCAATGCAACATCAAAAGGAGAGGAACAATATACTGGGACAGAACCCCACGTGTACTTTTAGCCTGTATTTTACTAGCTGCTAGAATTAGAGTCAAATATGAGTGCATGAAAGAAAAATGTATCTCCTTCCACCACACAGCAATGGCCTGTGACCCTTGACAGGCTGCTGGGCTGATTCAATGGCTGTCCAGGCACTGGTGTGGCTCTGCTGCTGCCCTCCATCCCCAGAGCCACACAACACCCAGGCATCGAATCCTACTCAGAAAGCTGAGTCAAAACTGAGTCATTACCAGGAAGGATAATGGATTCACTGCTGCTTGGGATTTTTCAGAGGAGAATAAAAAAACTGTAAAGGGTTCCTTCACTGCTGGAAAAGCTGTGTCCCTAGTGCACGCGTGTAGAAGTTTGGGCTCTTGGGCCAGGGTTTGTCACCTGGCCTGGGAAGCCCACGCAGCATCTGCGTCACGGAGCGGGCTGGAGGCTTCTCAATTCCTGCAGCTCAGGGCTACCAACAACTGCTTACTTTGCTCAGGGAGGAATTTTATTTGTAGTGTGCCCAATATTTTGTTTCCTTCACAGCTTTCCTTGAAGGAGCAGAGTGTAGCCAAAGCAGTATCATGGGACTGAGAGCAGTGGTTGGGGGGGCATCAGGAATGATCCCATGAAACCTGCTGAAAGCTGAGGAATCAGAAATAGTAACAGATCTCTGGGGAGAAAAAGCAGATGGAGCCTGTGGCAGAGGAAGGGCTGCTTCCCCACCAGAGCAGCCCAGTGCAGCTTGCAGGGATGGCATGAGCCTCTTGCAAATACCCACCTTGCTTCATAGGGACCTTGGTATGAGCAGGTCCCCTGAGCCTTCCATTCTGCTGGGACAGGTTCCTGCACAATAAGAGGCCTGTGTGTATCACAGGACTATCTGATGACTGAGATGTGAAGACACTGGGAGAGATGACCTAATCCCCCTTCTGAACTCACACTACTAAAATCACAGGATTCTGCTGATGTAGCAAAACCAGCAGCAAACTCTGCTATTTCAGCTGTGGGTTTCCACTGGGGTCTGTAATCAATATGAACAAATCAGGCAGCAGGAAACAACTGCTGCCATTTGGGCTGCTTTCACCAGATCTGATCCTGTGTGCCTGCGACAAAACAGTTAAAAGTCCCAGCCTGGGTGACAGCCCCAAGCCCTGGCAGTGCTGGGACAGGGCCACACTGCTGCTGCCTCACAGGCTGCTGGCCCTGTCACTGCTGCTGGGCTGGCAGGGCAGCTGGCAGAGCACTGCGAGCCTGCGGCGCTCCAGACATTTGTCACAATTATTAGGGATTTATGAGGATGGGGATTGTGTCAGTTGTCTGTAATTTCACTCCAAATGATACCCCCCTCTCCAAAGTGGCAGTCTCCGAATCAAGCCATCCTGTAGGGAGAAAGGGAGATTGGACATCGAATGCCTCTTTGACAGACATCTCACCTAAACAAGCTTTCATGCAGCTCCCAAACGGTGGCTGGGGACCTTGGACTAAGTCAGTGTCCAGCCCTGCAGGAAGCCTGTCAGGGGATGGCTGCTGGTGACTAAAGGCTACGACCAGCCTACTGCAAGTGAGCACAAGGCCCCACCTTGGCCATGCTGGGGATGTGCACAGGTACTAAAACCAAATGAAGAGCGCAAGGCTCTGCCCTAGCTGGCTGTCTTTGCAAAGGACTGGCATCTGCAACTACTGGTTGTACAGGAATAGCTGCCTGTACAAACCTCCAAGCCAGCAAAAGCAATACCCCCGAAGCACAGCATAAAACACTTTGAAGAGGAGGCATACCACGTGGTAACAGACACATTCAGTTGTGACACTACCTGCAGCTGCCCCACATACACACAGCCCAAAACCCACACTCTCCTGTTTCAATTCGCCTCATATCAGTTTGTACCACAGCAACATAGCAAGGGCTTCCTCCCTTTCCTAATTGCTAAGACTTAGCTCTTGGAATGATACCTGATGGTAGGCAATGATTTCTTGCAAATGTAACAGCTCATTTTTTCCTTACCTGAAACCCTCAAACTCATCAAGAAAGAAGCACTCTGGAGGGAATACATAATGTAGTAGGAGGCATGGCATGCACTTCTTTCTATGAAACTGCAATCCTAAGGCTTCACAGTTCACACAGTTACATTTATTGTACTATAGAGGAACTTACTGCACTAGCAGAAATCTGGTGCAATTCCTTTCATAACCATCAAAAACCTCTCGAAATTGGTGTTTTTAACAGTTGTACTAGATTTTCTAACGTTTTTGTTATATGGCATCACGGTAATTCTTTCTGCAGGGCTACATACTGAGGAACAGAACAGTACTACTATTGCTGCTCTTTGGATCATTACACTCCTGTCTTTTAAAGCAATCAATTCTTGCTGATTCATGTTTAACTTTTCAGAGATGATTATATGAATTCTTATTACCCATTATTTCATGTGTGTTTTCAACAATCCTGAGTTTTAAGAGGACATCAGTATTACCATAACCTCCCATGGGATAATCATTTGAGGACATTAATTTTGAATGTGCTATAGCACCTACAGCAATCTCAAAATTCACAGATTGTATTTCAGTGGAATGTATCTACCCATGGTGACTGGCCAGTAACTGCATATTTATAACTAATTACCTGCACTGTTTTCAAGTGGAAGAATCACCTACTACAAGGTACTATGCAGAAATTTTGAAGGGATTCTGAAGTTAAATAAATATGTATCTTGGGAGTTAGAAAGAAGGCTGCAAACTCTCACAACTTTCCTAGAAAACTATCTCATAGCATTCTAGTTGAATTCTTCATTTAACAATATGTATTTGAGTACTTCTAAGAGACTGGCTGTCTGTATTTAAAAATATTCCTGACAACTCTTTTTTGAAGCTGAAGGTGTTCCAAAGCATCCCTGGCAGAGAGAGCTTATAAACTGCAGTGAGGACATAAGAGAAAGCTTGAAGAGTTCACAGGGCAGGAGAGGGAAAGCTGCTGTGCTGAAGCAGCACATACAGCTGATTAACCCCTGCACATCCAAAGAGACTGGGCAGGACTGCTCTGTATGAACAGGGGTTTAGGACGTGCTACTGCCTAACTCTGCTTCCACACACTGCTGCTGTGTGTCTACAACAAAGCCTTCTCCCCATGGAGCATATCCTCAAATGTCCAGGGAAAACTACTACTCATTATGCACGATCATAAGGAAGCTGGGGCTGTGGTTACAGATATTTGCAAGCATGGCTCTCTAAAATATATGTATTTTAAAAAATGTCAGTTAAATGTGTGCTGTCTTTACTGACAGATTTTCTTTTTCAAATTTTGCTTGAGCTGCATATGGCTCTGTAAAAAAACACTCTTTTCTAAGCATCCTGGCTTTGACAACCATAGCCCAGATTTTAACACTGCACACAATTCAGCCACCACAGAAATTTGTGTTAATGAGGAAATGTGCCACTGAACTGTATCATCTTGCATGGGAGAAGGAGGGAGATGAGGGAAGATGTAGGCAAGGCACCAACTGGAAGAAGAACTCATAAGGACATGGAGGCTGGGCCAGATGGCTCCCACAAACCTAAAGTCCACAAGAGCCTCAAAGATGTTCTTCAGCTCAGAAGGTGGAAATGGCCATAGCTGCCAGTTTTCTTCCCACATTCTCCTCAATGGGAACAGACTGGATAGGAACACAATTGACTCAATTGGTTTGGTAAGTCTTTAAACATCTTTCTAGAGATAAAGAGTTTAACTAAGCACCAAGCTGAAGTAACTCAGCAGCAACACCATCCCAACAACTGTGCACAGATAAGCTGATTGTGATGCCAGCAATGAGGGAGAAAGTCTCAACATGAATGCAAGCATGGCCATCCCCTCCAAAACTACACTCACAGCATCTGATTACCAGAAAGCATTAAGTCATTCTGGAAATGCAGACAGGTAGAAAGTAATAGGGTCCCCACAACTTCTTTTTAAATTTTGTTTTGGTTTTCACCTTGGGGGAAAACAACAAAGACTTATGGTCAGGCAACTTTACCAACACAGTATTTGGAAGAAAGGAATTTCCTGTTTCATCTAAAACCCCTTTGGACAGAGCTGGCATTAGGTTGAAGTGAAGTATGCCACATGCCTCAATGAGAAAAAAGCAGATGGTGACAGAAAGAGGTGAAATATTTATCCTTTCCATCTCTGAGTGCTCCATTTACTCTTAACTAGCTGTTTCCTGCTCAGGTCCTGCCTGAGCTGGGTCAACTGACCTGAAACACTGTGGCAAGTTCATACCATGGGATCACAAGGGTCTGGGCCTTGGTTCCAGCAAGCATGAAAATGACTCTAACATCTTTCTGTGTTATTTTAACTATAGCTACAAGTAATAGGAGACATACAATAATTTGATGGAAACAGCCCAATAGTGAGTAATGACTGCAGGAGAAAGGGTGAGCTTTGTGTTCTTAACCTAAAAATGGAACAGTGACATGGTAGCTATGAGCCATAACCAGAGGAAAAAGGGATGAGTCCAAATCCATACCTGACAGCTGAGGTTACTGACATGCCAAACAAGGCAGCCAGTGTCAAATAACCTGAGAACAACCCTGCTTGGCACAGACTTAGCTTAGCCCATAGCAGAGCTCCTACAGGCCACCTAACTCAGGTGAGCAGTGGTGCTTTCGCTAACTGGAGCATGACTGGCAGGAGCCAACGAGCAAAGTTAGTTTGCTTGCACAGTCTGTTACCGGTCAGGTTTTCCACAGAGTTTGTCCTAGGGTAGTGTGTAACCAGCCAAGCCGGAGGACGGATCCTTTAGTTAAACCTTTAGTTTATGCCAGATGTGCTGTGTTTTCTTTTTCTCCTGACAGTTGAGAAACTTGACAGCATTTTCTACCAGCTGCAGCATTGCAGCTACACCATTTCCCACTCTCAGGGCTGCCAATTTTTCTCCAGTAACCTTGAGAACAATCCCTTTTCTGGGAAAATGATGACATGTGAGCCCTGCATACACATATCCCATCTATCCCTGCTATCTTTTCCCGAATGAGGTGCTTTCAGTTATGTTCCATGTCAACGATATGAGAACAGGAGTTTGTTGTAAGTGGTCAATCTCAGTGTCATGGGTTGCAATGTAAAATATNACCTTTAGTTTATGCCAGATGTGCTGTGTTTTCTTTTTCTCCTGACAGTTGAGACACTTGACAGCATTTTCTACCAGCTGCAGCATTGCAGCTACACCATTTCCCACTCTCGGGGCTGCCAATTTCTCTCCAGTAACCTTGAGAACGATCCCTTTTCTGTGAAAATGATGACATATGAGCCCTGCATACACATATTCCATCTATCCCTGCTATCCTTTCCCGAATGAGGTGTTTTCAGTTATGTTCCATGTCAATGGGATGAGAACAGGAGTTTGTTGTAAGTGGTCAATCTCAGACAGAATATGGTCTCAAAACTCAGCTCTTCCCTTTACGCTGACTTCCCTGGGAAGTCCCAAACAAGCACTGCACACTGTTTTACGGCAACCTCCCAGGACACACTGCTGAGCCTGTTCCGTGACTCACTCCCACCTGAAACAGGAACATCCACTCTGGATATCCCGTTAAGACTCAAGGCACGCTGATTCAGCAGTGTGAGGCTTTAGCACAGCTACCATCTTTCTGGGACCCCAGAGCAGGGACCTGCACTTTTACTGCTGAAGAATTTAAGTTGCCATCAGATGAAATTGCAAGACGGAAACATCCAGTTAACCTTGTGATCGAAGCAGTATGACTGCAAGATGGAAAGGAAGATTTGCTGCTAATTTGTGTGACTGCTTTCTGGTTTTTCTCCATGCCACCCCATCAGACATTACTTACTGATAAGTACAGATTTAATTTCGTTGACACTTCAAAATAACCCAAGTGCAAATCGGTTCTTTGCTGCTTTCAAGGAGGAGATCTAACAAGAACTGCAAAACTTAGTTAATCCAGAAATTACCTGCTATATTTTCATGTAGACATACAAGAGCAGAAAGAGTTATTTGGTCACCTTGCCTGACCCACCATTGCAAATTTCATGCAGGAGCCCTTCACAGTTGTCTTGTGCTCTATTTCCATGTATGCTGGGCTGAAAGGTCTTGCAGAAATATGTTCAGTGTCAGGTAACATCAAGAGAGAGAAGCCAATACTTCCAGTGGCAAATCAGCCCCACTGCTGGAGATCTGAACCTTATTTCTGCTTCACTTTCTCTGGTTTCAATTATTGATTCTTGTTCTGGCTCTGTCTTGATGGATTAAATAGCCATTCCTTGCAGCCAGCACCTTTTCTCACTTTAGGCAGTCACATTCCACAAATATTTCACCTCTTGCTCCTCTTTTTGCTAAATGCAGCACACAGAGCTTCAAGTCTTTTGTTGCATGGAGTATTTTTTCATTTGCAGATTACTTTTTGTGGCCTTTTACATACTCCATATTGTAGTCAGGGCCTGCATTCCTCACTGTCAGACAAGATGTGGGCACGTGAAACATTGGTTACTGCACTTGTCCTTAGGATAGCTTTGGGCAGTGTAACAAAGGACAAGAACCATCTCCTAAATAAAATCTGTACTCCTAGGAAGAATGGTTGACCTCTTACTCTCATCTGTGCTTCCTCCTTTCCCAGCAACAGCTTAGCTCTTTTGCCCCCATCTTCTACATACACTTCACATATAAATGAAGCTCATTTGAAGACTTGGGATGGAGAACAGTCCACGCAGGAAAAACCAATTATAAACCTAGGTCTAATTCTAATAGTTTGGTCTTTCAGACAAAATATTTAACGAGGGCATTTTTTATGAAATATAACATATGTAATTCTTTCTATAATGATCTTGGGTTTTATATTATCAGTCCTGGCAGGATTTCAGGAGTGGCTAGCCCTGGTCATGGTGACAGCTCCTTGTCCCTGTGAGGTGAGGAATGGCTTTTTTTTGGTTGTCATCATGAGAGCATAATGCAACATTTGTATAAGCAGCATGAGAGGAGCTCGGTATTCATCATCAGTGCCAATCAGGCCTCTGCAATGGCTCAGGTGAGAGGACAGTCTGACCCTGTTGTCCCTTCTGGAAACCAACCAAGCACCTGTGCAAGGAACCCTCAGTGGCTGCCACTGTGAGGTGGCTCAGCTCTTGCAGTGCTGGTTACAGGGGACATCCAAGCATGGGCATGTTTGAAACCCCCATGTTTGACCTGCAGAATGTCACACTGCTGAAAACCAGCCTCTGAGAATTTTCATCTTGTCCTGAAGCTTGCATCCTGTGAGACATAATGAACCCCCAAAACTTACCCAGGTGACAGTAACACAGCATGCTTAGGAGAAGGAGAGATCATACTGAAGTAGTAGGCTTTGTACTTGTGCTTATAGGGTTGAGAGACACAGGAAGAACACCCCAGGTGTGCAGCAGAGTGTAGGGATGTCAGGTAACCTCTGTGCCCAGGACACCACAGCTATAGGCAAGATCTACACCAGTGAACAAAGCAAAGGCTGATTATACTGGCACAAAGAACTAAGAAAATAAAAGAAACAAACTACTGGAGAGGAGAAGTTGTGTGAGACCTTTGAGTGCAGGGCCCAACACAGTAAACTGCATGAGAAAGGTAAAAGAGAGCCAGAGCAGGATCTGAAGTGGCACTGATGACCTCCTGACAGCAGGGGAACAAGCCTCTGCTACACTGATATCTTGATTATAATGGCAACTTTGACCAAGACAGACTCTGAGTCTCACTTTCACACACATTCAGTGTCTGAAGGAAACACTGATTGCAGAAAGACTTAAAACTGCTCATCCCCTCTCTAAATTCTTCTGTTGAAATTAGCCCCAGGTTCAACAGAGACAATGATGGAGACAACATGCAAAAAGGAAGAAGGAACACTCAGAGCAAAAATCTAGCAATCAGGATTATAGTGACAACTTCAACCAGTAATTAGTAAAATGGGATATTAATTATTGCTATTCCCCTCTTCTTTTCACCATGGCTCACACAGCTGTTGATAAATTGATAACCATAGTAATGAGCATGAGCCAAGTCTGGGTAGTTGGTTCGTATTCACACAATATCAAAAGAACACATTTGCATTCTTTGCCAGAAGAATCAATTTACCTTGATTGATGACTGAACTTCAATAAGTTCTTTAATATTTTGGTCATTAACTGTGATGCTGTAACAGTGTCACCACCAGAGTGCTGTTGTATTTCACACCATGGCTCTTATTAGCTGCCCTCTGTAATATGCTTGAACTTCTAACTGAGCCCTTTTAAATATTGATAATCAACATATCTCAAAGATGATCTTCAAAACAAAGGATCACAAAGCTGCCCAGAAAGCTTTATGAACACAGTGGTTCCTGTCACTGGAGAGGCTGGACAGTGCAGGCAGATGCACAGGGTGCTGCTAAAAGCAGCAAAGGCCTCCTTCTCACTGTTGGTTTTGCCATCAGTTCACTTCCCTCCAGTAACACTGAAACATTACTTCTGACGACAAACTCTGCTCCTGCTTCAAAATGACCTGCAGTAATTTCATTTTCCCTCTTAGTAACATTTCAAAATGAGCAGTAATACTTCTCTTTATGCATTGGGCTAAATGTAGGAATGTAGGCAGACCTAAACCAACCTGCTTGACAATAGATATATGTCTAAAGTCAAAGAGCTAGAGGCACTTAAAGGTACTATAAAGGAAATAAAAGACAAAAATAAAAGACATTGTTGGTATTTTGCAGTTGAAAAATAAGTGAAGAAAATAAAGAAATAGCAGTTAATACAAACAGTAAAAAGAATCTTCAGGGCACCAAGCAGCTCAGCTTGAGTTGCAGCAGCAGCCCCAGCACTGGACTCCTGTCCTGTCCTGGCTCTTAGGCTGCTGAGCTGTGACACACAGACTGTTTACTGTCACCAGGAAGCATTAAACTGTTCCTGCTACAGATATGAATGCCAGTGGTGCAAAATCTGTCCCTGCAGAAGATCTCCTGTTTGTACTGGAGCAGCACAGCCCAAGACTATCAAAGTTGAACCCTGGCCTAAAGCCGTGGCAGATAGCTCAGTTACACTGCTGCTGAACTGGGGTAACTCACAAGCAAGGTAAATTAACCCATGTTTATCTCTACGTGATCAAAAGAAGATCCTTTCTGAGAGCCAGCAGAGCACCTGTGTACTGAGCCACGCCATGTGGGGCAGGTGTATCCTCAGCTTTACCAGGATACAGCCAGCTCACTTCCAGCCGCACACGAGCATGGCAGGAATATGAAAGACCAAGAGAAAAGCTGATAAAGTTTCAATGCTGCGTTCAGAGATGAGACAACTAATGAAACTGAGATAGCAGTGCATCTATTAAAGCCAGGGGACACTGGGAACCTGCACTCTGCTCCTGCTGCAGGAGAACTGCCTGTTGGCTGGCTGTTAAGAATTAAAATTGTGCTGTCAACAGTCTAAGTCTCGCATGATTGCACACCTTTTAAGCCAATCAGGAAGAAAATAAATTCAGATGTGTGTGGCAGGAGTTGAATAGGGAAGATACCACAACAGGTTTCCATTACCTTTTAAGGTCTGGTAAAATATTAATCACTATGAAATCTCTTGACAAAACCAGCAGCACAGTTCAGCCTTTCCAGATATGCAGAAATACAGAACACACATATAAGGATCCCAGGATCTTCCCATCTGTACCACGCAGTGTAACAAAGCACACCCTGCTTCTCCACTGGTACTGGCAGAGAGTTGATGCACTGTCCACAGCAGAAATACATCCACTGAATGTGGATCAAGGATTTCCTGGCCTGAGGACCTGCTGTTGAGGTGACTCCCACAGGAGAGCATTGGAGCTGACCTCCCCTGTCCTGGCAGCCTGCTCACAGTAATCAATGCCTATTGCTATAAGCAAGAAGAAGAAAATTTTCCTATTTTACCTGAATTTTTTCTACCCTTCTGGAATAGTTCTAATTCCTCCCTTACCCAAATCTGCAAGAAGTGATTTTTTTTTTTTTTAATGTCTTGTTAGTCTGTGTTATTGTCTGATGAAAAAGTGAAGATGCAAAGAAATTCCTACCTTTGCATCTTTTGTTTTTGCATCTCTGCATATTAACAGAATATTCAATGAATTCATTTAATACTTCTCAGTGATCTACAAATAATCCTTTGTGGTTTTGAAATGTGGCTATGGGCAGAAAAATGACTGTATCTTTTTTTTAACATAACTGTTCTGTTCCCTGTGTGTAATCAGTCATGTCTGCTAAGTATATTTACAAAAATGAAGCTAAACATCTTCCCATCCTATTGTTTTGCAAAATAAATGTAGCTCTAGGAGAGAAGGCTGGCATCTATTTGGGCTCATACATCATTAATAGAATTACATGCAAAGTTCTGAATTGCTGTATTGCTGAAGCAATATCCCAGTTTTACTCCATTTTTCACGGAGCCTGCAGTGGTGGTAGCAGAGAGACTACCACCAGCAAACTTCTCATTCTGAAGTCAAAACCTTTCTTCTTCCCTATCTGGAGTGAAAGATGGAAATAACAAACATCCCCCGCCCTTCCAAATAAGAAGAACTCTGTAGAAATATGACAGTAAAAAAACAAGCTTTTCTGAAGAGCTGGCATGTATGTTCAAGCAAAATGCTTTAAACAGAGCCAATGGATTTAGGGAGATGCACTCCGAATCCAGACACATCTCCAAGCACACTGACATGACAGTTTCTCTGAAGCAGCTTCCTACCAAGGTGTTCTCACACTGAGGCAGCTGCTGGGGTGACAGCAAGATGGTTCCTCATTCAGCTTATTTTGGCTGAGCCTGTAGGTGACTGACCATATTTTCTCCCAGGTGCTGCTGCATCAACTCTACAAGGAATGCACCATGCACTGAAACTGACAGAGATTTAGAGCTCTGAAACAGTTACAGCTGCCCGTGCATGCTTCCTTTCTTATTAAGGAAGAAAAAAGTGCTGCTGTTTATCCTGCTAGGATGCCTACAGCAATTCCTCAGTCATCCTGAATGTGCAAATGCTGCCTCTGCTGTGTCCTGCCTGGCACCAAACCCAAGCAGCACAGGGAGTGTGCCCTGTCACTACTGGGCTATGAGTTCATCAAGAGGTCACCATCGGGTCCCATCTCCTGTACTCCTGTGAAACCCTCTGGATTATCTCCACATCTTGTGCCCAGTTCTCCTACAGCTGGTCCCTGGAGAAAATGAGCCTTTTTGTGCACGGAGGAGGCTCAGCACAGATGCAAAGCCACTGGAAAGGACAAGCTCTGCAGGGCTGTGTTCTGACTGCACAGAGAGGGCAGCCCAGCTCCAAGGGACCATCCCAGGGAGGCAGATCAGTTCAGGGAGCCAGGCAAAGCCTCAGGAGCAAAGATGGAGAGTGAAGAAGTGAGTTTTCAGATGTGCTAACAACAGCAGTGACTGGTTGCCAAACAGAAGAGTGATTTATGCAGCAAATTTGCTTTCACACAGGCAAATTCAAGCATCTGCAAGGATCTTGGCTGAGAATTGAGGGGGGAAAGACCCTTTGGGTCCAGCAAGCTTATGAGCAGAGACATCTGCACGCCTGAGTGTGTGACAGTGAGAAAACAGCCATACTTACAAGTGAAGATTTTATCTCTGATTCCTTCAGTTGAAATCCACCACCACTTATTTTCTTTTTTGGTTGCATCAAACTTGGCATTTTAAAAGCTTGTTTTCTGGTGTGGTGGTTTTTGTTGGGTTTTTTTTCCTTCTTTCTTTCTTTAAACTCAGTGCTATTTTGAATTTGTTTTAAGATGAATGTTGCTTTCATTCCCATCCCTGGTTCCCAGACTGCATTTCTGAGCCTCTGCTGCAATTTCACTACATTTAGCACTTACTAGGCAATTATCACTGAGTCAGGTAGAATGACAGCATTTTTTCAGTTCAAGCACACAATTCCGTATTTCAGTGAGCTGATTTTTAAACTATTTAAATGTTAATAGCATCCACATAATTGTACAGATCAGAATGTCACCAGCTAATCCTTGTGCCTTCCAGCTGACTTCTGTCAGCTGCTCTTTTGCTTTCGTTATCAATGCCAGGATATATTTTTGATTGCAATTATTAAGGTGAGGTCAGAAACACTTTTATTTGCACTCCTAGGAGTTTGCATCTTTCTGCTCTTAAGTCTCACCAGCCCATCATTTCTTACACTAGCAGAATCTCAAAGCACTGCTAAGGCATCACAGGGTGGAATTAGTTTTTACTGCAATCCTCCATTTTCAAAACAACCAGTACATGATTGCTACAGTTCTCAGGGGAAAACAGCTTTAATGTGTGTTCATATTGCCCCTGCATTTCAACTCAAAACATTTTAGAATATCCAAAATATTGGAGTGTGAGACAACAGAGGAATGTCCATTTGGGATCACAGGAAATAAACCACCTTCCTCTGCCTCTTCCCAGGTTTTCCTTTGTATTTGTTAAAATGGAATTTTGACTAAAAAAACCCGCATGGAAATCTTCAGAGAATTTCAAGGCAAATGCAGCTCTGCTACTTTTGCAGTACAAGAAACTGTTTCAGCAGAAGGGTATGAGCAAATCCTTATAAGCCAAAGTATCCTGCTGTAATGGGAAATGATGAAGGAAAATGGTTTCAAGGAAAATCTATTACCATTCCCCTGTGACGGCCAAATAAAAGAGTACATGCTATTGCCACTGAGTCACAAGAAAAGTGAAATTAGAGAGAGTTCTGGCAATGTGTAGCAATTGACATGCAGGTCCTCCAAGAGGAAGTGGTACAGGAATAGCAACTGTCATACAGTCATTTATTAATAGCTAAATTTGTTATACATATGCTCTGTGTAGACAGATTCTCCCACCAACTCAGCCAGGCTGGTCTGTGGGAACGGGGAGGGCAGCGTGGCTTCACCACAAAACAAGCAGTTAAAAAAAACACACAAGCATGACAGAAATGACATAGGATCAAAACAAGAAAAAGCAGCACAGACGAGTCAACAAAGTGGAAAATCCAGAAAGACTTAGTGCTGCCGTGAAAGCTGTGGGAAATGAGAAGATAGCTGAACTAAGTAACAGAAAAGTAGGTCTGGTAAAAAAGGGAGAACAGAGTTTCATTTAGGATTCAAGTACTTGAGCTGCTCAGCACTTGTTTAAAAAAAGAAAGTATAGGGAAGAAAACTCAGCTTTTAGTTTCAATGCCAATGTGTTTGGGAATTAGCTAACAAATTTACTATATTAATTGAAATTATTTTAGAATATGTAGAGAGATAAGTCCATCTGAGAATCCAAAAAGCAAAGGAACCTACTGCAAGAAGAAGGAAAAAGGGTGATCCAGCAATCTGCCTAGTAGTGACAACACTGTAACAACAAATTGGAGTGACAAACCTGCCCATACTGAAGTGCTAGCAGGAACACAGGACCCATTTGAGATACAAAAACAGCAGGTGAGAAGGAGTAAGCCAAGCTTTTCCTTCTGGTTGGATTATACAGTCAACAGAAGAAAAGTGCTCTGCAGCACTTCTTTAAAGCCATCCCAGGACCTGAAGCTGACTGGGATCAAATCCTGGTAGAAATGGCTGAAAACTTACTAAATGTCCATAACTAAAGGGCAGAGATAAATGATAACACACTACCCCTGAGACTGGTGTTAGGGACAGATCTTATTTAACATTTTAATTAATCTAGGAATAGGGAAATTATTCCTAGTCACATGAGGAAAACCCAAGTGGCAGGTTATAATTAACCACTAACCCACCCAGAGACTAATGGGAGGAGGAGGCATCAGAATCTTCTATGCTGATAACCTACACACCACTTATATTTTCCTTAGGATTATAAGATGCTTAAGACTACAGTATTTTCACCCTGCTTGTTCAGATCACAGCTCTGACTTCACTGTCAAAATACACTGCAGTGAGAAATGAGGCAGCACACATAGCTCACTTCGTGCCTTTAGCTGGCACATAGCATTGATACAAGGTCTTAAAGAATTCACCAAATTGGTCAAACGTCAGGATACAGCAACATTTGTATCTTGGATTTGTGAAGATCCGGGGCTTCTTTTTGATGAAAAGCACCTGTGAAGTGCAGGGTTATTGTGCTCCCTTTTGCCATTTCTTGGATAAATGTCATCATTTTTAATGCTACCAATCTTCTTCTATAGCCTGCAGGAAAGATTTTCTAAGGCAAAAAAATGACTTGTAGGTGCTTAATTCCCATTAAAATCTACTGGAGAGATAAGTACCAAACTGCTATTGGAGCCTTTGGGAAAGACTTCCTCTAAACCATTGTTATCTACCCTTTCAACACCTGAAATAAGTCACTCATATAAGATATATTATTAAAACTGGAGATGTTTGAATCTGCAGTGAAATCACTTTGTGCCTGAGAAGTAGTTTCTTGGCATCTCCGTGCAAGTTATGAGACAAGATGCATTTGAATTCTGATTCTAAAAAGACCTCTATTTTAGGCAATGTAACATGAGAAGGAGGATGTGTCATCTATCTGACTCAGCACAATTGTCTCATTTGAAAACTCCACAGCAAGTCCTGACTGTTATTAATGAATAGTAGTATTTGGTTTAGAGGTGAAATATTGCATACATTAAAAAAAAATAAGGGGGGGAAAAAAAATGTATAGAGACCATGAAAGAACAAAAGAGCTCTGGAGAAGAGATCTGCTATAGCCAATATTCTTGTTGGTAGTCTCTCGTGTTTCCAGGGCACCACTTTCATCTCTGGATGCATGGGCTCTGGCATTGATGATGAAGTACTGATGACTTCAAGAAGAGTTATCAGCCCCCCACTCCCCATCCATGGGCAATATGCTCTTTGTTAGGGCATTTCACAAGCAGCTGGTGCTGGGGACCAGATATAAAAAATGCTAGAAAATACACTAAAAAGACATGTCATACAGTCTGACCTGTGCACTGTCTCTGCGCTCCAGGAATCCCTCCCCACTGCCTTCATGTTTCTCCCATGGCACTATTCTTCAACAGAGCTCGATGGTTTGTAAAAGAGGATGCACCACAGTCCCCTTTGACAGACCTGGAGCCCTGTGAAAGAAAGTAATTTTCTACAGTCACCTAAAAGATCTCTTGTGGAGCCACGGATACCCTTTATGTCTCCAGGGACCCAACCCCAGAAGAGACAAACAGGGTTTTGTGCCTCTAGCTGTCTGCTGAGTCCACTGGGGAGATGGTCACAGTGATAGAAACTCTTACACTGCAAAAGGCTGAACCTGCTGGAGCAATACTGAGGTAACAAGTTCATTTCAGACAGCTAATATGGGGAGATTCACTGCTAACTTTTAATCAGCAGCAAGTTAAGACAAATTGGAAGCCATGACCTACAAAGCAAGGCTCTGCAAATCCCCCGCCAGCCTCCTGAGGATGGCAGCTCCCCCAGTACACAGCCGCGATAAACGGATCCTTTTACAAGGTCTAACTCATTTAATCATCCCCTCTGCTTGCATTAACCACTTCTGCAAGGGTATCTTCCCTGTGTGGATTGCTTAAGTTAGGTCAAAAACCTGGTCTTGTTTTCAAATCCACATTCATGATGAAAGCCTGCAGCCTAAGACTTCTATTCTTCTGAGACCCTTAGAGTCATAAGCCCTGTGAATAATTCTTTTGCTTTTACTCCCAGCCTGCTATAGGGCTGCCTCCCTAAAGCACAAAACACTTTTCCTTGTTGAATTCTCTCCGTGTGTCTCCTCTGTACTCAGTGAAATAGCCTGACATGATGGGCTGGGTTGAGGCACACAATGACCAGTCTCCCTTTGAGCAAGAAGCTTCTGTTGCCAGCAGAAGGGCTGAACCCTGGGTAATCTATTCACTCCCTACCTGGCAAGGGAAGCAGCAGAAGAATAAGTCACTGCACTTCTAACTGAAAAACTGTCACAGAAGAACAAATCCCAGACCTGAGCTTTCAACAATGAACTTTAATTTGAAAATGGCACCAAGTTTTGACCTGAAGTGAACAGCTTCCCTTGATGAGGCAGACAATTAGAGAGGAAGGAGCAACCTCCGAGCCTTCACACTGCATCCAGCCTGAGCCACTCCTTGGCAGTGGCAAAGACTAAGCTGAGGCTTCATCCCTTTGAGATGATCAACTCCAGGGCAGTCACAGGGCAGAGCTGTGAACCACGACAGGTTTTGGGTGGCCCGAAAGGCACAGCCAGAATGGTTGTACAGCTCCCTGCAAGGCAGGAGCCCGCCTGACTTGCACAAGAGCAGGGCTGGCAGCGGCGTGGCGCTGCTCTGTGCCCACATGCGCTGTCTCCCCTCTGACTGCACATACCCTTGATTTTGGCAGCATGTCTTCTAACCCTAATGGCCCTTCCTCAATGGAATTTTCCAATGCTTATATTTCCTTCTTCTCCCCACAGTAATTTTCAGTGCTTTGAATGTTTCAGGGATTCAGCTACATAAATAGATACCCTAATCTTGTAACAACACACTAGATTACATAATTGTGATTAGGATGGGTAATTACACAGTGCCCATGTGAGGCAGACAGCTTCAACACTTCACATCACAACTGTGTCAAAATATTTTATTTACAGAATACCAGTAGTAATTGCACAGGCTACCGTATAAGGTTATTTTTTTATATCGTTATACAAAAATAATAATTAGGAAAGTCCTTCAAGTGCTTTCATTGTGTTTCTATTTTGTTGAGAAAAACCACGCTGTTGGGGTTCTCCCTACCACAGAACATTTCAGCAGCAAGCCAGTTTTCACAGCCCTAGCAAGAGTGCTCCTGTTCACTGTAGAAATGTTACATATTAGAGACTATTATAATCCTTTCCTGAAGTAAAGCTCACAGAAGAAATAAAAAAAAAATTACCTATGGTAGTTACTTTTGTCAATGTATTTAGCTCTCATTTTGATCTGCTGATGACGTTTTACTTGAGTGAATCACAACTACATCCTAATGCCAGAGCTTATTCACTAGCTATGAAAACAACCTGGAACTGCATGCAAATTTTATTTTTGTTTTCCCTTATGATCTGAAATTCATACTACTTAGTGCTCCATCACAGAAATGTCAAAAATCACAAAGACCCTCTGTAAGGCAGTGAAGCACGCAGGAAAAGCTCCCTTTTGGCAGGAATTACATCAGGTGTTTTTTAAACAGCCAGCATTCCAAGGAATGAGATGAGGTTAAGTAACACTCCAGACATGACTCAGGAAGCCTAAGGAAGGGTTTAGGCACTGCAGCCCAAAACTGTAAATGTCATAATATACTGCTACGCAGAAAAAACCAAAGCTTGGTGACTCAACTCACCTGACATGGGCTTAATTGTATGTTTATTTCACATATAGACTAGGTTAGATTAGCATTTTCCATACAGCTAACCTGGAACTTTGTTAAACAATCATGAAGCTGCACGAATACTGAAATGACAAATCTCTAATCATTGTCACATTCAGTGCATCACATGAATTTTTCAATTGACCACTGACAACCACACACTAGAACTTCTCACAGTGAACTGCTATTATGTTAAAATACATTTTTCAGAGGTTTTACAAAGTTTAATTGCATGGGATGAAACATGACACCTAAGCATTTGATTTATTACTAAGCATGACTCTATATTAGCGAGACTGCAGAGCATACAGTGTTGTGGAATTATTTTTACTCTGTCATGACAGATGGAGTCAGCGTTTGGTAAAGACTCTGTGCAAGTGTGCAGACATGCTGCAGGTGGGATCTTCTCTGCTGCCTCCTCCAAGCCAAGCTGTTATACTTGAAAACAGCACATTTCAGAAGATGAAGAAATCATCATCTATGTTTTCAAAATGGCAACATAGATTTTAATCATCTCTGTATTAAAAAAAATAAGTCTGCCTTGCCTAGAAAGAATCATAGTAGAGAGATGTAGGTGTTAATGATTTGATGGGATCTATGGAATAACAATCTTTGAGCATTGGTTATAATCCTACCCTGTGACAGGTGTACATTGCTCATGCTGCAGTGGTGCACACAACTACTCTGTGGAGGTAGCAGTGAGGTGACATACTGTGATTTCAGCTCTCAGCACAGCCATGCTTTGCTCTCTGTCCCCTCACCCACATAGCGGGGGGGACCCATTTTATGCTCTGCTCTACCACGCAGGACAGCACCCCATGGTGCTTTCACTTCTAGAAGATGTACACATTACAAAAGGTGAGTTTCCCTGCCCAAGCTAGACAGGGAAACTCACCCACAGCAAGGCAAGACTATGCACTGATTTCCACCTTGTGCCTTTAAAGCTGGCACGCTGATAGCAGGGCTGAAGTGTCAGAACAGTGCCCTGCCTGCAAGGGCCCTGAGGAAGAGCCTGGATGTGTCTGCAGGGGCACAGCGCTACTCATGGCTCCTCTTACAAAAGGAGATACCACCCTGCCTTCTGCCATCTCCACAAAGATAATATTTGGCAGCTGCATTTCAACCAGCTTTTCTGTCTTTCCCTCTTATTTCTCCCTTGTGATTTCCTTGGATCCTCTGTGACCTCCTCTGCCATGCCCCAGCATGAACTGGTCATACATTCCCTACAGCTGGGGCAAACCCCAAGTCACCATTTCATTTAAGATTTCTTCAGCATTGCCTGTACAGGAGAATTCTGAAACGGTTACTCCATGATTTATGAGAAATGTGGTTAATACTTGAAAAATTTCTTTTAAAACTGAATTCTCACATTATACTTTTAACATACTGTTGAAAGCCAGCAATACCCTCTCTCCACATCTCTCTTCTGAGCTGACACTAAACTTTCCTACAAAGCTAATTATATCACCAAGACAGGCATCTGACAACGTCCAACAGGCTTAGAAATGGTCTCAATCAAGGCCTTTGGCAGCAAGTTCACATTCTTCTGAGGAGAAACTTTATATTAAATCTCCTTGACATCAAATGCTTTGGGCTGGCCCCTTTCCAGTAGCTGAAGATATCACTGCCCAAACTTAAGGAGTGCTTTGTTCCAGCTGGAAGCAAGCTTACAGCTAGATCAAATGGAGGTGGGAGCAGATCTCTGTATTTCAAGAAAACAAGACATCCACTGCAATCCCTACTTTTAAGAGAGGCCAAAAAAGGGCATCAATTTAACAGGATCAGAATCAAGCGTTCTATTGGAAAAACTATTGTTAGCTAGGATAGTTCACTCTTGTTCAGCAGTTTTACCAATTCAGTGTACTCTTGTGTGACAAGAAAAAACTGTGCTCCCCCAGCAACTTGTTTCTGGGCTATTCTGAGAGAAGGGGACTGGCTTTCTGCCTGAAAGCAAAGGTGCAAATTACACCAAGAGCCAGGAAGAACCACTGAAACAAATGCCCATGGTAATCTTTGAAGCTCAAGTAAGCTCTCAAGCTCTCAGGGCAATTCAGATGCTTACTATCTCTTGTTTAAGTGTTGAGTTCATTATGGTTTGGCTTTGTGCATGTTTTATACAGACACTGACAAATACTAAACCAGCATTGTAACATTTCAAGGCTGATTCACTGATAAAATGCTCATTCAGAGGACTCCAGGGGACTAGATGTCATGTTTCCTTTCAAAAATACGGCTGAAGTGAGTATTCTGTAAAAATTCAAAACAGATCTTGGATACAAAGAGCAATGGAAGATAAGCGGTGCATAAGGGGACACTGAACAGGTCATGGAATCTTCAATAAATATTACTGGAAGTACTGAGGTTCGATTCATAACATCTCTAAGGACATTTATCATTATTACTGGCAGATTACGTGCTTTGTTTTACGGGAAGCTGACAGAGAACTGCTGTTGTAACTGTTCCTAATAGCTGATTACACATCATTACGGATACTTCAGCTTTGATTCTGGCCAACTTCTGTTGATTTATAAACACCATTGCCTACTTTAAAGCCTGCAATCAACCACATTATGCGCTAGATAATGAATACACTCCCTAACTTCAGGTAATAGGCAGAAACTCCATTAGACAATAGCTGAATGAAAGGGAGTTCTATATATATATCTCTGTTTTCCCAAGTGTTCTGGTGTGACATTCCTACTGTATTTCTAAGAATGGGGTTTCCTGCCAATCACTCTGAATACGAGCCTAAGTCCTTGTCCTCCCCTGAGACAGAGCCTGCTCTGTTCACAGCCACACAAATCATGCTACACAGGTGGACAATTGGAAAGCCTCGGTGAACCCCTTCCAAATTCTCTGCACAAATACCTGCTGGGGCAGAGCCATACCTACACAAAAGCAGGCACGAAGTAGAAAAAGCTGCAGAAATGCAGCACAAAAACCCCCTCCACCTTAGTTTCCTATAATTTAAAATACAGAACAGAATGAAAACAAAGTAATTGGATGGACAGACGAGAAAAGCCTCAAATCTCAGACGGGCCAGAAAAAGGGAGTCAACAGCAACAATCACACAAAACTAAAGACCTCCACATTTCTCCCTCCTCTGACGTTTCCCAGCACATCCCTAACCTATTAGTTCATCTTGCCAGCAGTAATTCTCCTTTTCTGCAATGTACAAGGCCAAGCACATTACCAGTGCTTAACAAGCTATAATAATGATTGATGATTACATATGGACAAGGCAAAGTTAAGATGAAGAACCACATTAAAAGAGCATCAGAATTTCTATCTCATAAGCACTTAAGAAGAGTAAAGAAGAGTAGCTACAAACACCACTAAGGAAACCCTTCTGCATCCATCAAGGAGAAAAAGAGAGACACACAAAGAGAATTAATAAAAATATGGATAAGAACAAGCACTGTATATCCCCCATAATCTCTCCTGCAATCAGGTTAGCTGCAAATCTGTATAGGCATAAAATATGCCAAAGCCTCAAACTACTCTTCCAAGTAAAACACTGTACAGCCTTAAAAGATTGCTTCTAATTTTAAATCACTACTTCTCAGAGGTTCCACTCTGTTCTATTCAGACTTCTGCATTAAGAAGCATTGAAATTACATGGTTCTCAGTGGTGTGCATGCTGCAGGCAACACACCTATGACTCACCCAGCAGAATTCCCTCAGAAGGAACAGAGAACCCATTTGAATCTAACTACTTGGGTGTTTACACTATGGCTTTCTGACTGCTAGGGTGATATTAAAAGGTGACCCTTTCTGGTCAAGGACTTTTTTAAAATCTACAAGGCAGCCAGTCTTACTATATTTTACATAAATGTAGGTCTTACTATATTTTACATAAATGTAGGTCTTCTTATGTTAACACTTGATATGAACTGAATTCCTAAAGATGAAAATCTGTTCCCAAGATGTTTTGTTTCAGTGAGCTTCATGGGCAAGAACTAGAGCTGTGGGTTTTTGGTGTTTGTAAAACAAACAGGTCTTGCAAAAGATCTGAGTTTCATTTTGTTGAGTCCTGTGTGCATGAAAGGACAACAGTCTCTGCAAAACATGTGATACTCTATAACAGAACAATTTTCTCTTTTCTGTCCTGTCTTTTCACTCCTCAGTGTTTAACATGGGAGTTGTTTTAAATCATAGCAGCATTGCCAGAAAGTCAAAGAGTTAAAGGTTTCATCATACGATTTACAGACTGCCAGATGCTACAAGCTTGTTATATCCAACTTTGATTAGCTGTAAAATGAATCTACAGACAAAGTACTTCTGCTTTCCCAGATAACTTTTCCTTTTTTGGGCTCAGGATTTGTATCTGCCATTTAGCTAAGTAGCAGCCAAGATTACTGGCGGAGTATTCTCTTCATCCCTGGCCCTTTAGTTTCTGATAACCATGGTGTAAACATATTAGAACAGTGCAAGATCCCCGCTGACTGACAGCCACCATTAGGGGCATTATATTGTACCATATTTATTCAACACAACTTCTTCAACACCTTTCAGAAGATACAAACAGCATAGCAGGGGAGGTGAGGGTCTGCAGAAATCTCAAACTTCTCCCTGCATCACATGGCCGGACTCCCTTCAAAGCCTTTCTTTACAACATTCTGCCTTGCTGTCATTCAGCATCATCGTGATGAAGGCTGAGCAGCCCATCTTTCCCAGTTCTTCTTTTCCTCCTTTCAGTTTCCTTGCCAGTATTTGTGCTGCCCTGTTGTTCTGTCTGAGGCCTCTCTTTCTTGGCCTTCCAGGCTGCTATGCATTTCCTATCCTATATTACATTAAAATCACTCCATTTTCCTCGCATCTTCACCCTGTGAAGTTACTGCACTGATTGTCTCCCAATGAGTACAGTAGCTCCTCTCTTTATCTTCTAAATCCACCCAAGAAACCAACAACTAATCCTCATCCTTATTGGTTGCTCAGGTGATGCCTTGTGAGCTCTGCTCAAGCACCCTCCCACAGGAAGCACCTTCTGTTTTTCTTACGTTCACACATTTAAGATCTCAGTATTTTCCTGCAAAGCTCTGCCTAAGGCTGTCACCTGCATATTTCTGTGTGCTGACCTTCCTGAACCTCCTTGAATTGGAAACAGTGCCAGACTCACTTGGGTTTTTTTCTCCCAGTTTATTCAATATACCAGCCAAGGAATACAAAGAGCTTACACCCAGATACAAAAAGAGATTTTAAAGTCTTGAGGGAACAAGAGATCATCAGTCTGATACCTTGTTTCATTACAGACTCTAAAGCAGCACAGTCTTGCTATTCATACAGAAAATATATGCTTTAAAATATCTCCAAGAATATAATTCAGGCATCATTAAAGTCACATGAAGATGGAGAATTTGTCACTTCCAGTGCTGATTGTTCCACCTTGACCACCTTGTCTGCTAGAGACTTGTGCCTTGCTTCCATTTCAACTTGCTGTGATTTAAAGTCTCCAGCTATTAAGTCCTTGTAAAACGTTTTTTCACTTGATTTAGAAACTCTTAAAAAGCCCTTCTCCCCATGAAATGATTTATAAACCATAATCAAATTCTTCATCATCTTCATATTAATAAAGCAAGCAAATTGATCTCCTCCAATCTACTGTTACATCACATTTTCCTCGATCTTAGATTATGTTTGCAGTTTAGTACTCCTTTTAAAATACTGAGAACTAAATGCTCTTTTGATCTTCCCTGTACCAAAGTGAGGATTTTTCCTTGACTTTTCAGTCTAGGCCCAAGGACACTCTCTGCAGTCCATTTCACCAGCCTGAAATGCTGAGCACAGTCACAGGAAAACCCAGCTGCAGGCACCACATCCAAAAGGGCTACATCTATGTGATGGAAAGCTGGATTCCTCTGCTCAAAGACTGCGCAGTCTTGTGCATGGCTCTGGAAAAGCTTTTATTATAAAGCCATGTAAAAACTTTACACTCTGCACCAACCATCTCCTTACATTTGTCATCAACAAATGTTAGATTGCAAACATTATAAATAACAAATATTAGAGTTATTTCCTCTCTTTCTTTGATGCAGGAGTTGCCTAGCGTTGGAGTCAGTGCCAGTCCCTGCCAAGTCCCACTAGAAACATCCCTGTCTGATGACTGTCCAACAAGAATGGCTTCCTAGATCTGGTCACTGACTGATTCAGCACCACGAATTCCAACCAGATGCATTAAGTCAAATGCCTTACAAAAGTTAGTATGTCACTACTGCGCAGTTATATTTATAAATTAAACTTGCAGCGACAAAATATGGAAGCACTTTCTATAAATCTACACTAGAAACTGGAATAGGCTTTTTTTTTTCTATAAAGACACCCTGGGTCTTTATAGATAGAATTTGTCACAAAATTAAAAAATATTTTGATCTAACACAAATAATAGGTTTAATTAATTGGGTCAACCACTTGGGTTTTTTTAATATTAGTCTATCAGGGACTTCCCTAGTATTTTAAGTTTTATCAAACAAGAGCCTCAAATTTTTAGAAGTTTAAAAATGCACAGCCTTTGTATGTGACTTCTAGCATCCTTCATTTTAAGAAAACAACACCGATCAACATTTGCACACAATACAAATCCAGGTCCTTTTGTACTCTAATCAAGAGCAGCTGAAACAGTGACTGAAGATGTTGCAGACTTTTTCTCCATCATCACTTTATACTGTAGTGGGCCTTTCCCATCAGGGCACTCAGGGTATTCAAGCCTAGCTAGTCTAGCCCCACCATTATGTGACAGGAAAAGTAAAGCCCTGGGTGAAAGAAGACAACAAAGGCAGCTTTAACAAGACAGGAGGAGGTCATGACAGACAAAAGCACCAAGATGCAAGCATGAAAGCCTTGGAGGGAAGGATAAGAAGTTCAAGTTTGCTAGGCAAAGACATCAATGTATGAAATTCAGGGACTGGCACACAGTGACAACTGGCTCAGCTTGCTGGAAAGAGATGTTATCAACATTCTGTGAGTGAACTCACACATGCACATACTTTACCCAATACACATGGGCTTGGCAATTCCTCTCTTCTTCGGTTCTGCCCTTTCCAGAAGTTTGTCACACTGTCATGCCAACAAAGTGTGCCGAAAGCATCGCTTGGCAGGGATTTCACAATAAGCTCTCCAGGCTGGGGGCCATCCAGACTTTCTTGGCTTCACAAACTGAGTAAACTATCACAGCAGTATCACCTTCTCTCTGCACAAGTACATGATTTAGATGGTTTGATGATGCCATCAGCAAGCTTCTCAGCCACCATTTCACATTTACCTGCCTGACATCTGCATCCCAGCATACAAGCAAGCAGGAAAAACCCCAGTTGTTGAACCACAGATTGAAGAACCAAGATCTATGTAACATAACAAAAAGTTTGCTTCTCTGCTAACCTTGGGTTTCTGTCCTCATGTTCTTGTTGCTCGCCATGAATTGCCCTAGAGCCAACACAACTCAAGCTCAGCACAGGCTTGCTTCATCCCAAGCAGGGTACACTTCCCAACTCCTGCTGTCACTTCTCCAGCAACACTCTGGAGAACTAATTTTCCTTTAAGCATCCAATATCCAATTATTAATTGTTTTAACACAGGTTATCCCTTGAACTGCGCACAGGGCTCCATCGTGAACAGCACACAAGGGGAAAGCTGTCCTTCCTGAAGCTCAATGTGGTTGCAACTGCTTAGCTTTCCCCAACAATCTTGTGCTTTTTTCCTAACCTCTAAGTGTGAGGGAGGATCTCTGTCATCTTTGTTTTCAGGAAGAAATTAGTGCTCTAGCTCAGTTTTCAGTGTTTTGGGGTCTGTCAGCTTTGAGAGCATAGGCTAATGACATGTAAATCTCTGAGGATATTTGAATGAAAATTATCATTCTTCAGCTTTTAAATAGGAACTGCTATCTCTTGAGAGCTGTTATCCCTCATCGGGTTAAGCATGTGGAGACAAGCTGCCTTGAAAATTTTTTTTTGACAAGTGATGATAATGCTCCCTTCTAAAGCACTAAAATAAAACCTTCTCAAGGTATGTGGGTTCCTGAATTGTCCAAGACGTAGGTGCACATAGACCACATGATGAATTCACAGAAGGGGATGACAGGACAACAGCAGAATCTTAGGACTCTGCCAGCAGAAGCACTGTGGCAGCACAGCTCCTCGTGTTCAGCTCCCGCTGAAGGGTAAGTGCGTTGAGGCACAAGCAGATGCCAGGAGATAGGATGGGAAAGACAGGAGAAATTCATCTTCTTTGCATGTGTTTGGTGTTATTTCCTAAGCTAAGTGCAGCAGTGGTGTGGATGAGCTCTCAAACATGAGCAGGCACAGCCCTGCAGTAGATGGACCGATGGCCTGATCTGACACGGCAGCTGAGAAATGAGAGCCATGAGAGCAGCACGATCCTACAGCCAACAGCCAAGGGAGGGGAGCAGATGCCACATCTCTTCTCAGGAAAGGCTGAGGAGCAGAAGCCTTTGTGAACACTATTCTCTACCCAATCTGTGTCCTGCTCCTTCAAAGGGTGAGTTTAGAAGTAGTACACTAGGATCAAACTAAAAATGTCCCCATATAAAACTATATGATCCATAAAGCACAGACCACACAGCTACTGACCAGGAGGATAAGCCTGAAGCCCTCAACTACCTCCTCCATGTATGAGTGTCATTAAGCATTGATGTAGAACATTTTATTAACTACAAGGTTATTATAATCAGGAAAAAGGAACACTTTGCTTTGCCCTGCTTCAGACAAATATGCAGACTCCCAACAGGTAAAACTCACACCCTTGACTAATAACCTGTCTTGCATGGGACCAGACCAGCTGCAGGCAGGGATCACAACCTGCCTGGCCTTCCAGCACACCCAAGCACTAAGAAAAGCCCTTGCAAGCACTTCCTACTGCATGAAACAGGGAAATGGTATCATGCAGTGCACTGGTTATTGACATTCCAATGCCATACTCACAAACTTCTGTGAGCATCCTTGCTAAATTCTACATAAGTCAATGTGGCAAAAAAATGTCAAAGGAATAGGACCACCTCTCCTTGCAGAGAAAACTGATACAGAGCAGCACACGTATTTGAACCCCAGTCTGTCACTCCAAAAGTATCAGTGAAGTCAACTCTTCACATGGAACACTTCCTCTGCAAGCCAAGGACTTGCTCACAGAATGATGCATAACACAGTTTACAGGGTTTTGTGTGCCTGTGTTCCAACAGCAAGGTCTGGTTGCTGGAATGAAACCAAGGATAGATGTGGTTTTCTGCCTTTAAGCCCGAGTTTGGAATCATGTCTCTTTGTGGACCTCAAGGATAGCAAAATTCCCAATTCATCAGTGCTAGAACACGACACTCACCTCACAGCAGGAACAGCACATGCACTGTCTGTACATCTGATAGGAATGTTCAGGAGGAAGAAAGCACTCAAGCTATCTGTGCAGTCTTTAAATCCATTCTGCTAGTTCATGGGGTGGTTGTGACATATGATAAAGCCTTGAAGTATGTTGCTATTACAGCAGAAGTCCCAGTAAAAGCTTAGGACCTACCTCTTCCTATGGGGTAAGCCAGTGACTTATAGCCTCCAGAAGATGATGGTGAACACAAGCCTGAAAATTCCTTTACCTTCCCCTTTACTTATTTTTAAAATTCTAAATGTACAGCCACTCCAAAGAATTACCCAGGGTTGAAGACTCCTCCTCTGTAGCAGAAGAAGCAAGTATGTTGTAAGATAGAAGAGTTATTCCACAGCCTGACCTGCCATGTGCCATAATACAAATGCCAAATTCACAAAAGCCCCTTTTTTTGTCAGTACAACTATGTTGGGTTATCTCGTGATTTTCTGCACCAGAAAAGCTGCTGTTTCTTAGTGGGAATGCAACATGAAAGAGCTGACTGGAACAAAACATGCAACCTACAATCGCTTGATTCATATAATTAAAAATTAAACAGCAGACAGGAAAGCAGGCACATCTCCATGTGTCTGTGTGGCTATTCAGTTTTCAAGAGAAACATCTGGTGCCTGAATAAGATATTGCATTCAGCAAAATCTGTTGGGTAAAATTAGTTTCTAAAATATTTGGGTGCCTTGAAAAGCTCTGAAGACCTGCCAAGGAAGAGTTCTGGAGGCTGATGCATGGTGCCCACCAGCACAGCATCCCAACCTCCCCACATCTCTCACCACAGCCTGGGTTAATTGTATCCTCTGCAGAAATACTGGCTGGGGAGAGTTGCTCTGGCAGTTAGGTCCCTGTAATGCCTCCTGGCTTATATTTAAAGGATAAACCGCAGTATGGAAGGCACTTAGAGTATTGAAGAGCACAGGAGAATCACTGCTATTTACATTTTCCCCCTTTTTTAAACAAAGCCAGGCTTCAGTTGATTGTTTTGTTTACAGTAGAAGTAACAGAAGACAGTTTTGCTCCTTACAGCCCATTAAACCTGTTTTTCTCCTACTCCTATTCTCCTCCCCCTCTTCAAGCCTTTAACAAGCCACAGGAATACAAATCAGAAAAAAACCCCAAAATCTCTCTGCAGATGAACTGCTTAGAAAAGGTTTCAACTCGGCTGGTATTAACAGTGCAAATTTCCGACCTATTTATATCATGGGTAATTGGTGACTAGAAATATTTGCATTGCTAATTTCCCTCCATTAAGAACAAATCCAGGGTCCCAATAATATGGCTTAATAGCTGCATTGAAGTTACTAGCCCTTCCCCATCTTCCTTTTTTTTACGAGGAGTTTTTCCCCCTCTCCACACTTGAGTTCCTAAACAAAGAGTTCATTTTTTCTTTGCTGCCATTACTACCCAGTTTGCTCTTTTAACAACAAACTTGACTTTCTCCTACCTAAGTGGAAAACAAAAGAGAACAGAGGATGGCTAGGAAGAACGGTAATTAAAAATCTGTTACTCTTGTATCTTATAATTTCCTTACTATGCATTAGATAGTAGTAAATAAATCAGCACATTTTTTCCAATACATACAAAGATGAGTTCTTGTGTTAGGTAATTCAGTTTTAAATTTGATGCCCTAGAAATACACGAGAGATTTGAACAGCATGGTAGAACCAGGCTTTTATTCCCATTAATAAGGGCCAGCATCACCCTTTAACTGTAGCTCCCCGAAGGCTACAGATGGCCACTCGTGGGTGATGGCCCTGCACCCAGAGGGCTCTAGGAGCTGATTAGGAGGCTGATACGGCAGAGTTTGAAGTCTTACAAAAAGGCAATCAGCCCAAGTGCCCCCAGGGAGAGGGAGAGCACAGAGCAGAGTGCCTCTGACTTCAACCAGCAGCTCTGTTTCACATAAAGGGACACTGTCAGGTCCCTTTAGAATCATGTTAAAATAGATGAGGCAGATTTGAGGGCTAAAAAGAAACTTTTCTTACGGTCCACTGAATCTGCATGCAAAGCTCATTGAAAACATTTGAGATGCATACCAAATTAACTGTACTGCGCAACCAGAATTAATTGTGTCCTTGACAGCGTGGCAGCTGATAACATTTGTTATCCTGTGAAGTCACTCAACCCACAAACAAATCCCTTCACTGCCATTTATGCCCACTGTGCTCCCATAAAGCATCCAGAACAGGTACCTACACCTATTAATAACCCTGTCACCGCTGCCACATTACAGAGGAATGTGACATTTAGCTGATCCCTTGTCCTGCAAATTCAGCTGACCACATTTCAGGAATGAGTTTTGCAGTGGTGAAAAAGAGTTATATACTGAATCAGACAGCAGCCCAGCAAGCACTGGCTGTGCTGATTTACTGGGGCTGGCGAGTGCATTGTATGGCATTGTAGCTGTGCTGTGACAGCCGACTGTCACGCCATCCTGCTGGAAATAAAGGCTCCTGCCCCCCCCGCAGCACAGAACAGTGGAGATGTAACACTTCTGAGCAGACGTAATTCAATCCTTCCTGAAAAACAGAGGCCTTTTCAAAGAAGGCATCTGGAGGCTGCACAGCGCACCTGAATTAACAGCTAATCATCACAACTATAAAAGGGGAACAGACTCTTCCAACTCAGCCAGCCGGAATAATAATCCAGAGCCCAGAGAGATAGGTGGCAAACATTTAACAGTAATGCCAAAATCCAGAAGGCTGGGAATTCTTTGAGAAAATCAAGAGGAATCCAAGCAGGTAATTCCAGCTGAGCTAGAGATTGTAAGAGGACTGTCAGTCGAAAAACAAAACCTAGGTAAAATCACAAAGCCTGCAAGAAGAAACCAGTATGAGAGGAAGAACACAGATTTTTGTGTGTGTGTGCCACTGCTGATACCACAATATTATCCACCATATTTATGGAAATATTGTAATCTCCCAAGGAAATCAGTTCTTTCTAGAGATCTTTTAAGCCCAGAAATTACATTCTTTCTTTACTACAATCAATAGCAGGCCCCATGAGGCATCTGAATTCTCATGAGGTGAATATGTTTTTCTGGTTTAATACTGATAAAACCTCAGCAGTGTATGAATATAAAGATATATTACAGTTTGAATTCTAAGTCCCCTGAACTCAGAAATTACCTTACTAAAAAGTGACTCCCCATGACCTCTTAGTCCTGCACTGATGTCACACTTCCCTTAACAGGAAAAAAAACCTTCAAACCCAGAAAGATGCTTTCCAAAAGCATCACACCCAAAAATATCATCTTTGTCTGCAAAGCACCCAAGCAGCAGAGCCAGTACTGGTGACAGTATAGTCACACTTCTCCTGGTGCCACAGCTGCCAGGTAGAGGGATCCACCAAGGGCAGGCACCTTTGTGGGAATGGGAAAACCATCACGGCGAAGACACGACGACAGCACAACACAACACTGTGATAATCGAGTTGGCTCCACTCTCTCCCTGCCTGTCCCAGAAGAGCTGCTGTTTACTTCAGTGAGGCCCCATGAGTAGCACTGGGGGTAGCAGAGACCAGGAATATCAGCCTCTTAAAATGATTATAGATGGATTTGCTAGCAATACATAACATATAGCTGAGCCATTCTAAGTGATATAGTGCCAAACACAGAGAAGATTTTGTCCTGATAAAGTCAGACATCTTGAGTACGTAATAAATATGATATTCCTCTTCTGTCTAATGTAGGTTATGTGAAGCTGCTAAGACTGCAATTTTTAGGCTATCACTGTCCTTAAATTATTAAGCAATATAGCATTGGAAAGCTAGACTAAAGGCTGTGCATTGTAGTTTTGTTTTATTTTTTTCAATGCGTGCCTGAATACAAAATGCAACTTTGGAGAAGGTATTGTGGTGCTAGCATGCATCTGGAGGATGCTCGGAGACTGACACTGTGTCAGGTGTCACTGTTGCTTACATTTGTATCTTTCTTCCTTTTTAGTGCTTGTGTGGTGAAGAAAAGCTCTTTGTAACCCACACTGCAAGAAAGAAAAAATTCTCTGTCTTGGCAATGTGTTGTATTAACTGTTTACATGTTTTAGCTGGTTTGAAGCCAGCTTGGTAAACATGTCAGGATATTTTAAAGTCACCTAAAAATAGGTCTGTAGTTATTTAAAGCCTGAACCAGAGATCTCTACAGTATCAGTGTATCTTTCCCGTGAGAATAAGGAAAACAGTATCTAAGAATGCCTCAGCACACCCTATGTCACCTCCCCATTTGATTCAGCAGGCCCAGGAGGCAGAACATGTAGTTCACCTGCATTTCTGTCAGAAAGGCTTGTGGAAATCCAGAGGTTGCTAGAGCTTGTGTGCAGCAGTGAAGTCTAGTCCTTCTTTATTTCCTCATCTCTCCGTCCCCTGAATGCAAAGGGCTCTGGAAGAAGTCTCATTTCATATCCCATTCCTAATCCCTAAGACTCCTGGGCACCCCATTCCTCCTACTCTGCAACTGCACTCTTCCAGAAAGGAATATCTGTACACAGAAGGACTTTCCAAATGATGACATTAAATTCAGGGCAACTTCATGTTCCAGGAGATGTGGCTGTCTTTCCTGTACACATAAACCTACCAAGCAGAGACTGTAAAACTCAGGTGCTTAATCCATACTGAGCCTCTTCATTTTTTCCTAATGAAAATGTAGTATCAGCTGCTTTTAAGGGAGCAAATGACTCCTATTGCTATCACTGTGTATTATTCAGCCTCCAAGACAGAGATATAGAGCAACCTAGCTAAGTCTGCTCACAAAGAGACAGCATTAATCTGGGAATTACCTCTTTCTCCAAAGGAAAAGGAAATGAATTAAAGCTGCAGCAAAAGAAAATGTGAGGGCACTGAGGATTTCTTCATACATCTGTGGCATAATTTTCTCAAAAGTCTCTTGTGGACATGTCATTTTATATGCATTTTGAGACAGTGAGATGCTGTAGGACAACCTGACACTACTCCAGAAAGATGGTAGCTTCATTTTCCTTTTATTGTTTTTACCATGTTTTGAATTCCAAGCAATCTTTGTTACACAGTGTATTTTAAAGCCTAATTTAACCATTAAAGGCAGAACTGTGGTGGCTGTGTGTGGAGGTGGCCAGGCTTTTGTAGCAGTTGGCTTTTTCATGAAAGGAGCTATGAGCCACTTTTCTGTGGGGTCATTCTGAGACACCTGTAACTGAGGGAGACTGCACACACAGTCTTTCAGACTTTTAGCATGTATGGCCCCTACTTTCAATCATGCTTTAGGAGCTAGCTGAGAAATTTTACAATTTCTCATGCTGGCTTGCTGCTTATAGGAAGCAGTAAACACACATTCATCTGATATATGGTCAGAAATGAGCTAGAGATCCTCTGGGAAGAAAAGGGGAGAAATCTAGAGACGCTGCAACATTTATTTTGGGAACAGCTGTCTGCAGAGATGTCCCTGCTGAAGTATATGGTACCCTTTGCCAAAGACTGGCAGTAACAGGGCTACTTGTTTTCAAGGGGCTTCTCCATCAAAACTTGATGAGCCCCATGAGTCCTCTTCCCACTACAGCCATATACCACAAAGACAAAATACACAGCGGTGCCCATGTTTGTGAGCACACATTCACGTGTATATACCACCTATGTAATCTGCTCTCAATAAAGAGAAAACTGGATTGAAAGCTAAACATCAAAACACACAAGGGGAGAAAAAGGAAAAGGGATCATTCCCACCCACAGCTCTTGAATCTCTGCTTCCCTGCAGGCCACAGAGGGAAGGAAGTGCGTATGCAGAGAGGCGAGTGGTGCGCAAAGCCCTCAAGGCACCCGTTTATCTGAGCTGCTTCTAAACCTTACTAAATAAGCCTATTAGTTTCTGAAACCTGGCAAGTGAGGGAACAGGGCCCAGAAGTATGAACTGAGACAGACTGTACTGTTTCAAGTGCATTTATATGCAGTACCAACTTCTCTGTTGACTGCCCAAAGGTCATCTGACAAACAGTGGTGAGTTTTTTACACCATGTTAATTTTTGATCCAACACCACTTGCATACCAGATGGTTTAAAAATATGTATTTGCTGCCACTGTTTCTGCTCTGTTCAGCAGTGCCTGCCAATGTCTTGAGTTTATGATGTCTGTAGCAAATGTTTTAGTGTTGACATCTTCTGCGATGTCAGTGAAGATAAATTGCATTAAACGCTAAAACATTACTTACAGATGGAAAACAGACTGACTTCCCAGACATTTGCAAGCAGGGCATCTCCAGTTACACTGTGGCAGAGGCTGCAGCAGAGACAACCCAGTTTAATAAGCAAAAATCAATTGGCTTTAACCCGGGAAAAAAGCCACCTTTACTTTCATTCCCACTTTAGGAAATGCTGCTCTACCAACACAGGGTGCTGGAGAAAGACTGCTCTCTTTGTGTACACAAACAGAAGCAGAGCTGTATTGTGTCAGAATTTGCACTCTAACACACTCTGCATCCTGGTGATACTGGAAAGCCATCCCCAGCTCATCCTTACATTTGTAAGAAAACATTTTTAAGAAAAATACTGATAAGTATTTTCTCCTGNTTTTCTCCTGTCCCAGTTTTAAGCCCAGCTATTTAGTGTGGAGCACAGAATGGGAACTCCACATCCTGTTACCTCCACTGCATTCCCTATTCCCCTTCCCCATTCCCTTCAGTACAGAGGTTCATGATACAAATGTAATTGCTCTAATTTTTTCCACATCCTTTTGGGAGAGAGAATATTTCTTCTTTTAAAGGGTATTAGTAACCCTCTGGCAATTCCATTTATCTCTTCAGCACAGTGAATCTGAATGAACCAGCCAGGCTCGCTGTTCCTTTCACCCGCTGCTGCCGTGGAGCCCACGGAGCACCTCTGGAGAGGGTGGGAGCTCCACGTGTGTGCTGCACACACAGGCACAGCACAGATG
>VZTB01009272.1:0-26150 GCA_013397245.1 Thryothorus ludovicianus
GGGCGGCGGCGATGGCGGCGGCGGCCGCGCTGGGCCCGGCGCCGGCCCTGTGCCGCTCCGTGCACTGGTTCCGCCGCGGGCTGCGCCTCCACGACAACCCGGCGTTGCAGGAAGCGCTGCGGGACGCCACGTCCCTCCGCTGCATCTATATCCTGGACCCCTGGTTCGCCGCCTCTTCCGCCGTGGGCATCAACCGCTGGCGGTGAGTGGCGCCGGGCCTGCGGGCCGCGGGTGGGACCGTGCGGGACGAGGAGGCTCCCGCGGCACCGGAGCGCTCTGGGCGCGGTGTGGGCCGTGTCGGTCAGGCCGCAGCAGCACACGCTTCCGCGTCGGGCCCACTTACTGCGCCCCCCGGGCCTCCGGCAGCAGAGCGGCTGTGCCTTGTCCGCTTGGCCTCGCCGCGGTTTTCTCAGCGCTGCTGCCTGACTGTGTGGGAGGATGCTTTCTACTTTATGTAATGTCATTAGACTTTATCAGTGGGGCTAGTGGATGAGAGCAGCAACCGATGGACATTTAGCTGTGGGAAACCCTTTTCCCTGAATTTAGAGACGAGGGCAAAGAATCCTCGGCTTCGTGGGGGCAGCACGGCTCCCCTGTGCCCTTGGGCTGCCGGGCGCGCGTAGGCATGTGCGCACGCAGCTCCCTTCCTCCCGTCACTCAGATCTTTGAGGGAAATGCACATCGGCTGCGCTAAGAAACTAGAGATAGAGCCGTACGGGCTTTTCCTCATCTCTGCAAGTGGAAAAATGCATAGCATGAATCACGTCCGTGCAAAGATCAAGACCTGATGTACCTGTAGCCAGTAACGTTACGTAATGCTGTTGTGTTAGGTCTCAGCAACGTAAACATTTGGAACCCAAATCCAGATGGGAATTCTCCTGGGCAAGACTCCCCTGCATACAAGTGAAGCAGATCTCCCACTACCCTCTCAGAGGAAGTCAGACAACCACCTGGCTAAAGATGCTCTGAGAGCTCTTGGAAATGTCACATGGCTGTGCACTAGGGAAACTGTAGTTGTAATTGATTGCCTCTGCTGTGCACCTTAGCTTCATCTAAGGAATGGGATTATAAGGGTCATATCTATGTTTTTCTAGAATCCTACAGCAGAGGATGGCTTAAAAATTGTTAATATGCAGAAGTTACCTCAGTGTAGTCATTCAAATACAGAAAATTGTGAATTCGGTTTTGGGAGTTTGGATTGATCTTTCCAAAGACCAGACTTTCTACAGGCAGCAGCAGACAGAAATGTCTTTCACGTGCTGCTGTTGTTGCTGACTGTCCTCATTTGGAAGGACCAAAGTGGTGCCACAACAGATTAATTCCTGATCTGTTTAATCCTTGTTTGTTTCCACCAATGTTGTGAAGGGAGGGAAACAGGAGTCTTCTTTATGTTGTAATCGTGGAATATATGAGCAAGCAAAGTTTTTTAAAATAATGTTTTCTTGGAGGAGTGGAACTACTGCAAATGTCAGAAATCAGCTCCACTGGCTGTTAGGCAAAAAACATATTAGCAAGTTACTTATGTTGGCCAAAGTTCCATTCATTCTCATTGTGAGCCTTGGCTTTGTTTTGCTAATTTTTAATCCAAATATTTGTATTCAGAGTTCTGCTCTTCAAAGGCCAATGCTTATGTTTTACCTAGTTCTCACAAATTTATCATGTTGAAAATCCCTTCTTATTTAAGTGCACAGTATGTGTGAGACATACAGGACTAATGCTTGTTAAAATTTTTTAGAACACTTGGGGCACTTGATGCTCATACTTAATAAATGGAAAGTGGGCTGGGGCTCAGGGTGTGGTTTGTTTAGTTTACCTGAACCTGGTTCTGGGTGTTCTCCTTTATGGCAGAGTGCCCTTCTTTCTGTGAACCCTGCACCCTTTTCTCCCTCCAGGAGTGCAGAGCGAGCTTCTTCTATCTGGAAGCTCACACTTCATGTTATGGGCAGTGCAGCTGAGGAGAGAGAAGCTGCCACTTTGCAGTGCCGTTGTAGTTTGGCTTTCCTTAGCTGTGGGTAGTCTTTAGGGAGCTGAGACAGATATTTCTGGAGATCACACTGCAGATTGGGCATGGAGGACAGAGGGAAAGGTAGAGGTTGTGAGGCTCACTCACAAAGGGCTGTGTGTTTGCCAGCAGTGCCAGGTGCTGGGGAGACCCTAAAGTTTTAAAGCTGGTGTATTTTGCAGAGTTAAACAAAACAAAGTGAAGTTACTATGCAGATGAGGTGATGTGTGACTAGGAAAGCAAATATTATACTTTTGTATTTTATAGCTTAGTGGGGATCAGTGAGACATACCATTAAATGCAGAAAGCACTTACGTGGCTTTTAGAGTTTTGGGGTGAGAGGGAATAGATGAACATCTTGGTATGCTCCCATCTCTGTGCCTTCATGGTGCAAGGTGAATTGCAGTTCTCTTTGCAATTATTCAAAGTACAGATGCTTCTTGCTTCGGGAGATCTTAGTGCTCAGTCTTGTGCTACTGATGAGCTGGGAGAGTACATTTCTCTGCTGTGACATGGTGTATTTGTAGCTAGAACTGTAAAACCTGCACAGTTCTTGCAGTATTTCATTACTTTCGTTGGAGTAAAGCATCAAATTTTTTCTACTTCACATGCAAAATCCCTTTTTGCCCCAAAACCTGTGAAAAAATGTAGGGAATTACATGGATTATGCTTTTCTCAATGTAATATGGAGAGAAGAGTTGACAAGGGTGTTCTCCCACCTCTGAGGGAGAATGTGGGAAGTGGGTTGCAGTAAGAAGAAAATCCTGGAAATCTCTTGGATCTGGACAAGCACAATTGTATGTGAGTGAATGGGAGCTGGCTGGTGCTGCAATCTCATAAAAGTTGTTAGACAGACCAGAGATAAATATGAATTCTTGTTTTATGATTCTTGTCCAAACTTCCACTTTGATTTGGTGATGCAGGTTTGCTGGAGTTCCATGCAAATTTTTATTTGCCTTTTAGCTGACTGACATTAACTACTGTTGTTTCTTCTCTGCAGCTTTCTTCTCCAGTCCCTGGAAGATCTGGACAACAGTTTAAGGAAACTGAACTCTCGCTTGTTTGTCGTGCGAGGGCAGCCAACAGATGTCTTCCCAAGACTCTTTAAAGTAAGAGAGTAATTTTTTGGAGCATAATGAAGAAAGATTGATGACCTGGTGCTAAACTTGCTCTCACTCCCTAATGATTGGTGACTCTCTCGGCATCTCTTTAACTATAACTAGTTCCTCACTGTAACAAACTTTCCTCCTTAACTACAACTAACTAACTACTATCTATAAAGGCCAGCTTGGGAGCCAGATCTGCACCTGAACTCAGACTTGCAAACAAGTGTAGTTGTAGGGTGTAACCTAGTATCAGGGTACTCAAGCTTCTCTTTTTGGATGGTGGTCTTGAACTTTGTTTCTTTAAGTCACCGCTCACAGGGCTGCTCTGTGACACACAGACCCTTCTTTGCTGAGAGGTTCTTCCCTAGTGGCTATTTGCTTACTGCAGTTTTTACTCAGTAAGAGTACTGTGTCCATAGACTTTTACAGACAACAGAAGAAAGGACACTTATATGTATGTGAATTGCAAATAGGATTTTGTGTTAAAATTTCAAAATTCAGGAGCTTTTATGTTAGCTGACCTTCCTTTTCTTTTTCTGCTCAAGACTGCAGTTTGGACATCTTGGCAGCAGGATGGATGTAGCTTGGGTCCAAGCTTCCTGCTGATGTACTGTTTAGGATGTGGAATATGCAGTTACCTTGGTGATCAATAATGGATTAGTGGGTACATTTCTAAAGTGATATGTCAGTGCTGCAGATGTCAGGGCTAACGAGCATCTCCTTGAATATCAGGGCTTCTCATACAGTATCATTCTTCTCCATCCTGCTCTGAGATTGTATTTCCCAATGTCTTTGAAGCTTTTTGACAATGTCTTTGATAGTGTTACAGAACTAAATCAAAAAAACATGGCTCCCAATAATCGTATGACTTGGGGGTGTCATGTGCCTTATATATGGTTGACAGAACTAGTGTCCCCCCAAATCCTAGTGTAGACCAGCTGCCAAGAAGGAGAGGTAAACGTGAATCTGCACCCTTTTGTAAATGGTGCTGATGTGTATTTTCTGGAGGAGAGCAGTTAGTACTGGGGAGAGGAACTGGACTGTGCAGATGAGGGAGGGGCACTGATACTTATTTTGGCTTTTGCATCTTAACACATGACACAAACTATGTGCTGCTTTTAGCCTTTTCAGAGTCTGGATTATTTTTATCTTTTGATTTGCAAATAAGTTCCAGCTAATAGTAGTTCATGCCCTCTTTAATTCAGGGTATGCACGGGATAATTAAAACTTTATCGGAGAAAAATGCTCACTTTGGTTAAAGAACAAAAAGTAGTTGTCAGAGTCTGAAGTTTAGAAAGATTGATTGTGTAATCAGCTAAAACTGCTTTTTGCTGCAGTCTGTTTTGTCTGGGCTGGTGAGCTGATGAATATCTCAGATGTGCTGTAACAGAGCTGAAAAAAGTAGAAGGAAGTTTATGGTATTACCTGGTAAACATATTGAGGCCTCTCCAGAGCTGCTGCACTGAACACTGAATTAGCAGCAGCTCATGCCTTGTTTGTGGAGAGGAAAGTTATGTCACATTTGCTACTGCAATACTCAGACATAGTGTAATTTCTGCTGTCACTGCCAGTAGCTGAGCTACATTGTCACAAACAGTCACTGCAAATGCACTACTGCACATGGATACCATGACAAGTGCACCTGTCAGCAATGTGTTAACTTTTGCAGAAGTTTTTTGTCTTACTTCTTCTGAATAAACATCTGAAGTTTTACGTCTTCTATAGAAGTGCACTCTTTGTTCATTGAATATTTTCACAATCCCTTTAGTGTGTTTTTCCCCTACAGTTTTTCTTTGCTCTAGGTTACATACTAGGAGGCAAGTTGTCAGTTATGACTTTTCTTTTGTATATCTGCAGCAGTTTACTGTCATACAGGTAACAGGTTTTGTGTGCTCTGTTTCCCATGTGCTACTGCATCACATAGAGCAATGGCTTTCTCAAAACTGTAGGAAATAGATGAATTTAAAGTGTTTGCTTACCTAAAATCCCTGTAAGCCTTAATGTTTTTTTATTCCATTCCATTCTTCCAACGTAGTAATCTGTATTCATTTGAAACCAAATCCATCTTTTTCAAGCCTTCCAGTTGATACTGGCTTTCTTATAGAAGAAAGAAAAGTTTAAAATTAAATTGTTAAATCACACAGGAGTAGGGCAAGGCCTGGAATGTGTCTGCCTGACCCCTGCTCTGAGTTATGGATGCTGTCATGTTCCTACTTTGAAAAATGGGTGGAGGATCTCTTTAAGATGTCCATTCATTTATACATAATTTTAGGGCTGAATCTGCAAGTTTAGAAATGTAGGTGGCTTGTACAGTTGTTTTCTGATTCTATATCCCCTTCTCCATCTTTGGCATTATTTTTAATGGTCTTCAGGGAACTAACCATATTTGTTCTTTATGCTTTGCTTCTGTTTCACAGGTAGAAAAGTCTCCTGTATATACAGGGGTGATTTAGACTGTCTCACTTGGAGAATGTGCTTCTTAGTTGTGTGAGGGGTTTTTTAAATGTCTGTAGGTTTCTGGTTGTGTTTGCTAAACAAATCTGTGGGCTGCTGCTCTGCTTGATGGATGTCTTGGGAGGGTCGCTGTGGAAACCATTAAACCTCTTCTCATAGGATTCATTTTCTGAGGAAAACTAGGCTATAGGCTTTGAGAACAATCTGCTCCAGAAAAGCCTGGAAGAGGCTGAGTGCCCTTTCATAAAGCCTATGCCATGTAATTTATGAGGGATCTATTAAAGGTATGAAGATCAGAATAAGTGTATGGCTGGCCTAGGGGGGTTGGAACCTGGTGATCTTTAAGGTTTCTTCCAGCCCCAACCATTATATAATTCTACAATTCTAAAATAAATCCAAAAAGGCAGAAGTTTATATCTGAATTGCAGTATCTTACTCTACTGTGCACACCAGAGAGGTTCACTCAGTCTATGTCCTGAAATTTCCCATTTCTTTCTGTTTGAGTTGGACATTGGTTTCCTATTGTGTGATGTCTTTAAAGCGACATCAGGAAAAATTTAGAATGTATTGGTTTTACTTTATGTTGCCACATAAAACAAGGGTGGTTGAGCAGAACTTCTGTTGAAAGAGTTTTCTGAAATGCTTTTTCTGCAAATGCTGAAAGAAGATGGTAAGGTTACTTCAGGACACCATATGCAACAAAACGTGGTATTGGTATTCAGGGACTGAGCTGAAACCCAAAAACAGTAATAGACAAGAACTGAACTTGCTCTGATGTGTTTTAAACTTGACATCTACAAATTTGCATAGCAGATGTGATGTTTGCTAGAACTGATAAAATTTTTGCTTCTTTGGTTATCTCAAATCCAGATTGCTGTTCCTCACAGCAACACTCTCAAAGCTTCCAGAATTTTAAACTACTCAGGAATTCTGAAATCTTCACTTGTAATTGTGCTGGTTAGAAATAGTCTTCTGCTTGACAGCTGGGTGCATTGTCTTTCTTGCAGGAATGGGGAGTCACTCGTCTCACCTTTGAATACGACTCAGAGCCCTTTGGAAAGGAGAGGGACGCGGCTATCGTCAAACTGGCCAAGGAGGCTGGTGTGGAGGTGGTGATAGAGAACTCCCACACCCTCTATGACCTGGACAGGTAAGGGGAGAGAAAGGGCAGAGGTGCTGCTGGGCTAGGCTGGGATTGTCATGTCTGCAAAGACTTCAGTCTCTCCCATTACACTGATTACTGTCATCCTGAGTGAGCCTGTAAGGATTACTCTGCACACTCCACTTTTGATTAGAACACGTCAAAGCGCTGATACTGACGTGAATGTACAGAAAGGTGTTGCCTCAAGCTTATTAAACTCTGTACTTGAGTGTCATTTAATTTGCTCAGCTGTGTCCTATTGAGTGCTCTCCTTGAGCATGTCCTCAATGTATGGATTGCTTTTTTTTTTTTTGCTTCATTGTAATAAAGGTAGTTGAGCTATTGTCTCAAACAGGTTATGAAAGCAGGGCTTTTAACCGATGGATGTGTCAGGACAGCTGGAAGAAATAAAACAAGGTAGATTGGGACAAATCTTCCTTTTTCTAAAACCTGAATGCTTTGTCTTTGTCATGTGTTTGCTATGTTTGTTGTTTTGATGTTGAAATTTTATTTATTTACTTATGTGTATAATCTCTCTATATACATGCAATTTTAAATGGTGGTGACAGTCTTTCAGCTATGACTCTAGGGTATGCTTGAATTCAAAGTCAGTACAGTGTTTCAGGACTATTCTTAGGTTGCTTGCTTTTTTTTTTTCCTTTTCCCCTTTTTTTTCCCCTTTCTGTCTGATATGACTTATGCCAGTAATGCTCAATGTAGATTTTCTATAAAACTTTGACATCTATAATTTCCTATGGGATTGAGCTTTGCAGTTAGCATATACTGTGTGGAAATGTTTGTCTCTGAAGTGAGCAGGATTCTTGAACCTGTCTCGTGAGCAGGTGCTGCTTTCTAATTCTGCATTAGAAGACCGTGTTTATTACCAATGTTTATTACATCCTCACCCCAATAATGTCAATGGCCATCACATTCTTCTTCATGTCACCTATGTCTTTTCCAAAGTGGAGAGTTTCAGGTGGAATCTGTTCTAAATCTCTTATAAGTTTTTCACCTTTCTGTATAGTTCTGGATATTTCTAGAGGTGGAAAGCGGTGGTGAAAATGACAACTAGTATGTAAAATGTGGAAGCAACATGGATTTTTAGAGTGCTATAATGTGCCTGGTCTTCTCCTAACACTCTACTTTTTCTGAGTGCTGCTAAACATTAAACTGAGCTTCTTTCCAGAATGGTCATAGCTATTTGAGAGGCTGCTACTGTATAAATAAGTTTAAGATTGCATAGCTATGCATATGGAGAAACAACATGACCAACACAGCAATTTCATCTGATATTTTTGGCAGCTGGTTATGTGGTATTTAGGGAAATTTTTTAATTGCCTTTTATCTTTAGCTATCCCAGAGAGCTTATTGTATCAGTAAACTTTATCTCATGCTCTTTTTTGTCCCTTCCCAAATATTCTGTAAAAAATATTGAGTAGCACAAGCCCTACCTCAGCTCTGTATAGGATTATTTCTCTTCCTGTTGGAAAAATAGATTCGTTCTCTAAATCTGTGAATGAAAGAATTTTTTTATCTATGTGGACCTTTTCCTTTATTGCACATTATTGTGGTTTCTTTAATTTTTTCAGTGAGGGATCTAGTCAGGTGGCTTCTCAAACTTCACATAGGATATATCAGCTAAATCTCCCTTGCCCCAGGCTCAAATGTCTCTAATAGATTTTCAGGCACAACTTCCCTTTTACCAAGGCCAGATTAACCCTCCAGCATATTGCATATATCCATGCATTCACTGTTTCCTTTAGTATTTTCTACCCATCTGCCTAATGCTCATATCAGTCTATTCATTTGTCCCTCTGATGCCCCTGAAATGCTTTCAAAATGTGGAGTTGTATTTACTTTTTTTTTCCCCTCAAAGTATTTGGACAGTTTTATATTACCTGCAGCAGCTATTAGTTTGTGTATTTCATGACAACCTTTACAATTTCCGGGTGAATATTTGGTGGCCCTGGCAAGCTTTTCAAGCATAACATTGTTCTGTGACACTTTTTCCTGGTCCCCTAATCTGTCACAGCATCTGATACATTTTTCTTAAAAAAGCCCAAGAGTCATAACCTCCCTAGATGCCTCCATAGTGAGTACACCTGCAAAAATACATGCAGGGGTTTTCTTGTGCTGTTACAGTCTCTTCTTTCTTTAATGAGTTAATCACCTTTTGGCCCTATAAATATCCTGGAGTGTCTGTAAAGAGGATGTTTTTGGTTGAGTTTTTTTTACTACTTACGCTTTTTTTAAAAGGTTTCAAATTTTCATTTAGATTAGGAGGTGGAAGAAGGCTGTGGTTTTTAATTTAACCTAGCAAATTTGGTGGGTTTCTATCTTTCTCCTCATTTTTCTAAAAGATTCTACTTCTGTTGTCTTAGCTGATGCTATTCTTTAATTGTTTTGACACTTGTGGTCTTTCTGAAATACTTTTTCTCATCTGTGTAGTATTGTTGCTCCTGGAAGGGTGTTAAATTGATGCATGCTAAAGTTACAGGGCAGGCAAGTAATAACATTTTCAGCTATACCTTAGCTCTAAGACTAAATCATGAATTGACACTCCTTGTGAGTTCTTGATTTCTTGTTTCATGGAGCTGTCATTTATGGCAACTAGAAAACTGGGTTTTAGCAGGTGATGGAGTGTGATAGATACCAAGTCTGTGTGGATGTACTTGAAGTCTCCACATTTCTTGGTTCTTGGCATCTCTGAGATTTCTCAGCAGGAGGTAATATAGTTTTGATATTCTTATTTCTCCTGAAAGTACCAGTGTATCTTTCCCTCCAGCTGTGTTACTCCCTCTGTTCAGCCTAATGTTTTTCCTGCATAATTAGCAGGTGGTAATAATACCTGGTAGTACCATCCTACTTCTCATATTTCTTTAATCAGGTTTCTGACAAGATTGTCAGCCTGGTTTCAAACACTTTAGACTAATCTTTCACTCCTCCATAAATGAATCCAGCACTTGTCTTGTCCCTTGCAGTGTATTCCTGGTACCACTTCCACCAGCTCCTTTTAAACATTTGCCAAAAGCCGGTTCAATTAAATTTGAATTTGACCTGTTTTACCCAGTAGGAAGATTACAATGTGTCCCTTGTTGGCACTGCCAGCGTAGCTGTGTGATTATTAGAGCATTTTTCACCTCGTCTTCCCCAAAACAAGGAGAGGGGTGTAGAAAATGAACATGACTGCTGGAAAATACTCCTAAGAAAATCTGGGCATTCCCGGTCAAGATTAGCAATGTTCAGATTGTAGAAGTCAGACAGAAAAGATAATCTTTTGGCTATCAGCTTAGCCTGCTCATAAGACTTTACTTGACAATTATTCTGTCTGACAACTTCCAGGTGACAGGTTGTTTTGTCTCTTCCCTAGATCTGCCTGTTTTCTCCTCCTTAGAATCAAAATCCTTTGTAGTGTGTTTGCAGATGGTCAGCACTGTGGTGTCTGTAATCCCAAGCAGGCTGGGTTGTTCAGCGAGAGTGGTTTAGGTCAGAAAAGAACACTGTGATCTTGTGTGTTTGTAGCATACATCAGGATTAGCTTTTCCTCAAATACTCTAGCCTAAGGCTGAAATGACAGTAGAATGTGTTCTCTTAGGAGCACGTACTAACAGGAACCAAGCATTGGGAAGCGTGCATGCCTTGGTGCTTCTGCAGTTCAGTACATTATGCCAAAAAGGTGGGGTATTTCTAAGAAGGTTTACTCAAACTTCTGCCTGCCACATCTTGTTATCCTCTCCTGTTTTGCATGGTGCTCTGATGTCAGGTGTTTTCCCCCACTGCTGATACTCAGCCTGCCATCAAGTCACTTCATCTCTCATCTTCTCAGTGTGTGTTTCTGCAGAAATTGAATTGTTTGTTCTTTATTCAGCATCTGTTGGATGGACAGATCAGTTGGTTGTCTCCATCTCCTCTCTGAGTGTGTAGAAATGCCCCTTATTCTATATACACAGAGCCCTCCATGAGCTCTCTGGAGCAGGGATTTGGATCAGAGCAATTGCATAAGCTGGCAAGGCTAAAGAAATAGTCCGCGTGAATTGGTGCTGGGGTGCATTGGGCAGCCGGCGTGCCGAGTGCTGGCAGCCAGCTCTTCCTCCTGCAAGGAAGTGGGGGAGCACATTCAGTCCCTTGCCAGAACCCAGCCTTGTCATTTGCAAGCGAGCTGAGGTGTCAGGTGTTTGAGGCCAGCAGCTTTCCTAAGCCCATTAGCCATCCTGCAGGGGCACTGCTGTGGAGATGATTCAGAAGCTGACACCTGTGAGGGCGTGCATTCGAGTCTGCAGACACTCTGCTGTCACAGGTGACTGACTGTAGGATACCTTATAATCATAGCAGTGCTGGAATTTTTTGGTCAGGTTTGAGTTGCCTGCTTTCCTGAGCTGAAGTATGACTTTGTGACTGATGGTCAAACAGACCTTCATAACTTCTGACATGGAGGTATTACTGTCAGATAGTGCTGGGCAGCACAGCCAGTTCTGAGTATGCTCACTAAGGTTAGGTCCTATGTGATGAATACAGTGATTCTCTATTCCACTTTGAGAAAACCAGAACAACTGCCCCAAGTGGCAAAGTGGGCTGGGGAAGATGGATAAAGTGGGGGTATTAAGTCCTGGGGAGGCCTCCCTTTTTTTGTCATTGGAAGTCCTGTGAAAGTATATAGCCTGGATTAGAAGGTCAGTATGAGAAAGGAAAGGACTCCTGCTTGGAAGCTTCCTGTACAAGTTTTTGTACAGAAGGCTGAACAGCAATACCCAGTACGTGTAGTATAATATCCCATATTGTGCAATACCTGATAGCCAGTACTTCTTTTCCTGGCTGTATTGTGAAAGGTCCAGATTTAGTGCATAATGCTGGTGTCAGGTGCTGTGAAATGTGCAACTTGTCCTAGTCCTATCTTAAAATATTTGTGTCCCAGATCCAAATAACTCTTTAAGAATTCAGGAGCTGTACTAGGTAACTTCACACATATTCACATCCTTGAGGATTTCGAGTACAGACACTAGCATCCATGTGCTAGTCAGTGATTTGATCCATGTAGCTAGCTGTCCACAGAAGTTTTAACTGTGGATCTTATACAATGGTATGGATCTCAGACTGAATGGCAGCTTTACCGGGACTGAAAAAAGAGGCAGTGCAGAAGTAGCTTCCCTGCCCCCATCCCAAGCACCTCAGGGCAGACACGGTGTGGCTTTGTCACTGTTTTCCCTTCCAAGCACTGAATTCCTGGAAACAAGTGAGCCTCTCTAGAGTGCTGTAAGGAAATGCCTCAATTTTTATCTAGTGAAAACACTGATTTTCTGGGGATCTTTGGCTGGTCTTGTTTGGGGATTCACAAAGCAGCCACAGGGAAGAGTGTGGTGGGTAGCGTTCATGAGTTCTGTTATTTCTTGTCATCTCTGGGGTGGAACATGGGGACAGACCACGAAAAAGGGTATGCAGGAAAGCAGAAGAGACGCTCTCTGGTGTGGTGATGCAGGACAGAACGTGTTGGCTGTAGGGCAAATGCAAATGTATCTGTGTATGTCTAAGAGTGCTGTGCGCACACCGTGGCCATGTTTATAGCCTGGCACTAAAAATGTGCAGTACTTTGCACTCTGTGCACATCCCGATGGCACTCCCTCCCTGCCCGGTTCGTTAATGTTAAGAAAACCGGGAGGAAACTGCAGAAGGCTTGGTTTTGGATCTGTTCAGCCGAGCTGCCCCGGGGAACGCTCCGCTCCCCGGAGCCGGGGTGTGCGGCGGGAGCCGGGTGAGCGCGGGGCACGCGTGCGGCAGCGCCCGGCCCGTGTCGCTCCGCCCCGCCACACGTGCGGCCCCGCGGGAACATGGCACATGGCGCCGCTCGGCTCTAAGCCCGGCCCCTTGCGTAAGCTGTTGATTGTAATGGGTGGGGAAGGCTGCTGTGCTGCGGCTCCTGTGAGAGCTGTGGGGTTGCCTGCCTCTGCTTTATGTAATGCTGGCGATCCCTGTGCTGTCGGCTTTGCTGTTAACTCCTTACACTCCTGCAGGAGAGGGGTTAAAAATGGCATCTTTCAGCCTGGGGAAGTTCACCTTGCCCCGGGGACTTCTCAGTAAAAATAAGACTGCATAGCCCCAGCCGGCTGTGGATGCTTGGTAAAGTAGAGGAGTGGGGAACCTTGACTGCCTTTTTCCATAGTGTGAACTGACACAGGTCAGTACCATGAGACAGGGCTGCTTGTGACCTTATTGCATGGAGAAGGATAGTGATCTCTCTAATCACAAGGAGAAAGAAATGATGCAGACTGGTACTTGTCTTATCCAAGACAGGTGGAGGAGGGGTCACTAACAGGCTGAGTCTTCTGTGTCAGACAAGAAGGAAATAAGGTCAGGATCAGGTTAAGATATCACAAGGTGTCAGGGGAATAGATGCAGGTCTAGGATTTGCCACCTTGAGGAGGCAGAAAGGCAGTAATCAGAGATTTCATACAGGGGCTGATGATAAGCTCCAGGAGAGAGATGAGAAGCTCAGCTTGATTCAGCTGGAGCTGTTTTGGTTGGCTTTTTTGTTTTGTCTTCTGATGTATTTTAGGATTTTGTTTGGTTGGTTTTAATATTCCTTTGAGGGATGCATCAAGTGAAATGTAGGTCTATAAGGATTTCTGTATCCAAAATGAAAGGCTATCCTGAGCAGAGATAGCAGGGTCCAATTTGGATGTCATTTCCTTGTGTCTTCTGTGCTAGTGAGGCTGTGTTGTTTCATCTTGTTTATTTTATCTCCAGAATAATTGAGCTGAATGGCCACAAGCCACCCCTCACCTACAAGCGCTTCCAGGCCATCATTAGCCGTATGGAGCTCCCAAAGAAGCCAGTGAGCACTGTAATAAGTCAGCAGATGGAAACATGTAAAGTGGACATCCAGGAAAACCATGACGATGTCTATGGGGTCCCATCCCTGGAAGAGCTGGGTATGTGTCAAGAGTGAAGGCAAGGACTACTGCCAACTGAAACAGGATCTAGTGGAACTGTTTCCAGTGGCTGACACATCCTCACCTGATAAAAGCTGCCTCTAGCCATAGAATGGCCTAAATTTTTCAGCAAGTGCCGGACCTTGTGATAACACACTGGCGTCCCTTGCACTGCTGTTGATGCCCAGCATCCCCTTTAGCATTATTCTAAAATGCTTTGCATCTGCCCTTGTGTTCTCTGCTATACTGAGCATGTAACCACTGTACACGTGATCTCATGTCCTCACCGGCTGCTTTCCTCCTGCTGCAGTCTCAGACACGTTGTGTGACAGACCTGAAGAGGTAAACTATCTGTGTACCAGGTTTAGATAATTTCATTTACTTATTGGCAAGCAGCACCAATTTGGGAACTTAGCAAAACAAAAGATGTTACAAAAATTTCTTTCACTCATCCCGCTGTGCCTTACGGCCCTGAAAGACTTGAAGAAGGAGAATGAATAGGTGAGGTGTGAGGAATGCAAGATCTATAACACGGAAGTGAATCTAAATGCAAGGGAAGAAAGGACTAATGCAGAATACTGTCTGTGATTGGAGGCTCCATACCAGCTTTATAGGTAGTATCTCCTGGTACCTTAAGGAACAGTTTCAACAGTCATGTAAAAGCATGGGGCTTCACAACAGAAATATCCTAAGGGCTGCAGTCCTGCATGGATCTACTTCCTTTATTGTCTGGCCAAATGTGAGACTGCCTGTAACCTTATACTGCTCTGCTTGCTGCCAGAGGAGGCTCCTCTGTCTGCCCAGAGCAGTGCAGGAAGACTGCATTATTGCTTCCCCTTTGCAGTGGTTCTTTTGCACTAATTCAGTGCCTTCCCTAGCACCAGCCTCAGCAGAATAGGAACACCTCCTCACCAGGAGCAGCTAGGCTATCTAGTGAGCTGCTGATGTCAATGGCAAGGAGTTTTGTAAGGCAGAGCTGTGGAGCAGATGTTTCATTGCCAGCTGCTCTGGCCTTTGGAGCAGAGCCCTGTGGGTAGTGCTGACACACCAGAGAGAATGCTGGCTATGAGCTATTGGGAAAGTCACCATGAGGCTGCCTGAAGCATTGCAGGGTGAGGCCCTTGAAGTGCAGTGTTATGAGCAGGCTCTCCCCATATCCTACATGGTTTGCCTGCTGTACAAGGATTAGAGCAGCAAGTAAGCCATTTTAGGCAACTGTAGTATGTACTGTCTTGCTGTTGTTAATGCATAATCCCATATCTATGCTCTTTGTCTAGACATGGCTTCAAATCTTACAAAGTTCTTTCTCTCAGGCTTTCCTACAGATGGTCTTGCCCCTGCAGTTTGGCAAGGTGGGGAGACAGAAGCTCTGGCACGGCTGGATAAACACTTGGAAAGAAAGGTAACCTGTTATTTAAGTGGTGATTCCTGCAGACTGTGCCTCCAAATGAAAAATGCAGTGTTGCCCATTACCACATTCCCTGCTCTTCTTAGCAGTGGTCATAACATTCACCTCTGGAAAGGAGTGTATGCTGTTGTTGGAGTACTCCTGTGATCTTAGGTTTTGTGTGGAGCAGAGAGCTCATGGGCTTCCTCAGGTCCAAAAATTTAGAGCAGTCTATTATTTATGCTGCTATTTGAAGCACATTGGACTCTTTTTCTTGTTTCTGCTTCTCAGTTTCCTTTAGAGAAGTGCAGACTTGGGAATTCTTCTCTTAAGTTGTTCAGTCCCGGCTGCACACCATCTCTTTTTATCTTTACATGAAGTATTAGTGCAAGTACATGCTTATAAAAGAATGCCTTCCCCTTGTCCATCAGCTTCTTAATGGGTTGTCTCACTGGCTGGCATTCCTTGAGCCCCTTGTTGAAATAATCAGATTTTTTTCAATGGGTCTGGCGTTCTTGTTTATAGTGCACAAAGCAAACAATTTCAAAGTAATGAAAAGTGACCCCGCTGCCAAAGCATGACTCAATTTTAACCATTTTGTACTTCTTTAATGCTGGGTGGCTTGATGTCAGTTGTGGAAATCGAAGTATAAATACTTGTGCTGAAGAGGGAATAAATTTATCAACACAATGCTCCGCAAAAGGGTCTGAATTTCCCCACTGTTGTTGTTAAGTGTGTGAAATGAGATGGACATACCTGGACATAAACAGTTGTGTCAGCCTGTATCCCTAGGAACTCTCAAGGTTATTAGCTCCTGTATGCAAGGCAAATTAATCCTTTTGGGCAAAATAATTGACTGGTTTAAATTCTGGAGCAAAGGTTTTGCATTTCTTGAATGGAGCATGGGGGTTGGGATTGCCTGCTGGTGATCTCTCCCAGCAGTGGTTGGAAGTAAATAGAGACTGTACTGTTAGATGTGAATCATCTCACCACCTGTACAGAGGCTTGCCATTAGCAGTGTCCCACGAATATTAGGGGTTTTTGACTCATTTTTCCTGAATCTGTCTAGGCATGGGTTGCAAATTACGAAAGACCAAGGATGAATGCGAATTCATTGCTGGCCAGCCCTACAGGACTCAGTCCCTACCTGCGTTTTGGCTGCTTGTCCTGCCGCTTGTTTTACTATCGTCTCTGGGAGCTGTATAAGAAGGTAAGACAGAAGGTTCACCTGGAGTGCATGTGGGATTTGAGCACATACAGCATGATGCTGGTTGTCAGACAGGGTGCCAGAACTGGTGCAAAAGATAGAGTTGCCTCCCTAGTGTTTGATTGTTGGGCTGAGCTTGTTGCTACTACGAGAGGAAGCTTTTGGGTAAGAAAATAATTCTCCTGTATGTAGTCATGCAGGCCTTAAATCTGGTGGTAGCTTGTTCTTCAGTCTGGACTTCTGTGTTATGAGCCACGTAGAGCCTTTTACTGTTAGTTTTACATCATTCCAGTCGCTTGTCATTGTACTGAGTGAACCTGTGTCAGTGCTCTGACTTTACTGTCTGGGCTTTCTGATAAGGGGTGATCTGTTGTTGAGCTCCTTTATGGCAGTGGTCAGGAGCTGACTTGGGAAATGTTTGTAAATGCATGGGTGCCTCACAGCTCAGCTTCACGAAGCCAGTCCTTCTGTGCTTGTGAACACCCGTGTTCCCTCTCCACAGGTGAAGAGGAACAGCACACCCCCCCTCTCTCTGTACGGACAGCTGCTGTGGCGGGAGTTCTTCTACACAGCAGCCACCAACAACCCAAAGTTTGATCGCATGGAGGGGAATCCCATCTGCATACAAATCCCCTGGGACAGGAACCCTGAAGCCTTGGCAAAGTGGGCAGAGGGCAAGACAGGCTTCCCTTGGATAGATGCAATCATGACCCAACTGAGACAAGAAGGGTGGATCCACCATCTGGCCAGGCACGCAGTGGCCTGCTTCCTGACCAGGGGTGACCTCTGGATCAGCTGGGAGTCAGGAGTCAGGGTGAGTCCTGGCATTTTCAGATCTTTGCAGGAGGCCATAAGGAAAACAAAATCTTCCTGGCACTTGCTGCAAGGATGGGCGCACAGGTATGGCTTTTCCTTCATGTGTAAAAGGTGCATGGAAGAAAGGATTTGCTAGTAGGCTTTTGGCCAGCCAACAGCCTGACTTCTTTCTGCCTTCTACTGCAAGGCTCTGACTGTATCACAAGCCTCAAGTAACCATAACTAAATGTTTTTGGAACCCACTGGTAAATACAGACTAGAGTTTTGGGGGCTTTTTAGTTTTTGGGGTGTTTTGTGTAAAAATTTTCTCAGTCCATCTGTTTTCTTTGCAAGTTTAATGTCTTCTTAACTTCTTAACTGGACCTTTTTCCTCATTATAAAATCCATCACCGTGCTGGTCAGGGAGCGCTCCATGACTGTGAAATCTGAGTCTAGAGTCTCTCAAGGAAAGAGGTAAAAAGACCCTCCTCTTGGGCCATCTGAAGGGACAGACAGCTTGAACCTACCCAGTGTAGATACTGCCCTACACAAAAAGTGGAGGCAAGGGTATCTATCCACAAAGCTGACAAAGAGCATAATTGAAAGTGCTGCTGCCTAAAGTGCAGCATCTGTGCATGGATGTGAGTGAGTTACTGCTGAAACCTTTCTGCCTCTCGGTGGTAGTGTGCTCTGGGACCTTCAGAGGGATTCTTTCTTCCTGCTTTGGTGCACGTTCTTCTGTGCAGCATCCTCTCCTTCCTGAGGTTGGTGCTTTACACTCGTTATGCCTGCCAGGCTAGGATCAATACCCAAAGCTTGCTGCAGCACTAGGCCGTGATTTAGTCTGTGGCTGCATGAGAGATAAACCAGCACTTTATCAGTTTGAGCAGACCATGCTTCCCTATGTGAAAGTGTCAGGAAGTGAGATACAATGACCAGTCAACTGACTTCAGCCAGCCCATCACCTCTGTGCTGCTGCTCTGTTCTCATAGCTCAGTGCCTGCCATTTGAAGTAGCATCTTGGGTCATTCTGCCACAAAGCCCTGCCCAGGGAAGGTCTCAGTGCCTTTTCCTCCGATTGCTGCAGGTGTTTGATGAACTGTTGCTGGACGCAGATTTCAGCGTGAATGCAGGCAGCTGGATGTGGCTCTCGTGCAGCGCGTTCTTCCAACAGTTCTTCCACTGTTACTGTCCTGTGGGCTTCGGACGCCGCACAGACCCCAGTGGTGACTATGTGAAGTAAGCAATGTTACTGGAGCTGATCTTTGTTTCTGGATCTGTAAGCCAAAATCAAGAAGTGGCTCACAGGTGCACAGCACTTTCTGTGCATTGTGTGTGCTACATTGCTTTTTACTCATGTTGCAGGAGGTATCTGCCCAAGCTAAAGGGTTTTCCCTCACGATATATCTACGAACCATGGAATGCCCCTGAGTCTGTGCAGAAGGCAGCCAAGTGTATCATTGGGGTGGACTACCCCAAACCCATGGTGAACCACGCAGAGACCAGCCGGCTGAACATCGAGCGCATGAAGCAGATCTACCAGCAGCTGTCACGCTATAGGGGCCTCTGTAAGTACCAGCAATTGCAAAAGTTTGTGTCTTCAATAGGGGAGGAAATGTCATGATTTAAAATAGGTATTACTTGACTCTCTGGCCTGTCCTTGCTAGAGGAAGAAGTGCCTGCCAAACCTGCAGGAAGAAAAATTGAGCAGGGCAAGCTCCATTGTGTTCTCAGACAGCTAAGAGTCGAATTTGTTTAGGTCTGAGAGCTGCTGATAGCATGGCACCATCCATGTATCACCAATGGTCCATTCTTCGCGTTGTAAGAAAACCTAAGCAGTGTATTCTTAATAAATTCATTGCTGGATCATGGTGTGTGTCTGTAGTCAGCACTGGGTCAGTGCAGCTCTGAACTCCTCCTGCTTTGGGATATGGATATGCTGGTTGGTGATGACTAGGTATTTCTGTGAGAAGCTTCTCCCAGCCCAGGTGTGTTCTGTTTCTTAACTGAGATCCTCTTGCTGTTCTCTAGGTTTACTGGCATCCGTCCCTTCATGTATGGAAGATCTCAGTGGCCCAGTCACAGACTCGTCTTTGGGGCAGGGCTGCAGCACCAGTACAGGTGAGTTGGAGCTATTTGTGTGCTTTTGATTCTCATGTCACCTTAAAGGTTGTAGGCAGGAATTGATCCTTTTCTAATAAGAAGAGGGCGCGTAGCTGGGCAAACATAGATTATGTTCATATTCCTTTACACTTTCTTCAGCAGTCCCCAGTGAGCCTTCATTTCTAAAAGGGCTAAAGAATAAGAGTTCATTAATGTAAATCTTTGATTGTCTGTATGGGATTATATGCAGACACTTGAGGGAGAAGTGCAGATCACTCCAGGGTTAATCAGGTGTGATTAAGCCGTCCTCTGTCAAAGAAGGATACTTTTGTGTTTATTCTGGGTGACTTAATTCTGCTTTTAAGAAAGATTTTTTTGATAAAAGTTTTCAGGGAGGCTGTGACCAAATGTCTCTGTGCTTGTGCAGTCTTCTTTCCGCTGTGTGGCAGGTTAGGCCAGGGTGTAGCTGTGAGGCCATCTAAACACAGGGGAACCATTGCAGTGACTCTTCTTCCTTCTACAGCAGTGAGACTGTCTCAAGCAGACCAGGCTTCTCCAAAACGCAAGCACGAGGGAGCAGAAGAGCCATGCTCTGAAGAACTGTACAAACGAGCCAAAGTGACGGGTCTCCCCACTTCAGAGATCCCTGAAAAGAGTTTGTGATTGTGAGTACTTCCTAGTGTGACCTGCTTTAAACTACCTGGTTCTGGAAGCTAACAAGGCTCAATCTTTACTCTCACCATTTTAATGAACAAAATGGACTTCCTTGTGGAGGGATGTGTAAGGCTCCTAAGTGTAATTCTACAGCCCAGAAATATGGCAATGGACTGCCTGCCAATTGTTTGGATTTTGGGTAATGCTGTTAGCTCCATTGTCTGGTGGGGAGCAGTGCCCTGCTGCTGGGGCTGTCACGGAGCACAGTTGGTGTGTTTGCTCTTGTGAGGCTGCTTCTCCTTCCAGAGTGGGCTCACAGCCAGGTTTTCGTGTCTGGTGAAGGTAGGGGCTAGAGCAGGAGAGCAAGCAGGTCCAGTTATCTGCCTGCAATGCTCCAGAGCCCAGGAGGGAGGGAGCTGGTCACATGTTCTGCCAACTTTTCAGTAGGACATGGAGGTCAAGGCAAATTCTCTCTTTCTTTCTCTTACAGCCAGTGACAAGCGTCTTGCAAGTGAAGAGGGAGAGTGCTGAAGAGGTGACCAGAAGAGTAGGACCTGCTGTCACAGAGGGACTGGAACCTGTGTTCTGCAACAGAAAATCCAGGGTCTCATATAACTGTGTAATTCCAATAACTGCCACAGAAGGGCACTGCATTACTTGTGCTTGGGAATATTTGGCTTTCTGGTCTCCAGAGAGCCAAATACATCTCTTCTCAGTCATGCCCAAAATCTGCCCACATTAAAGAGGGCAAGAACATTCTGTCAACTTTCTCACTCCCAGGTGTATCTTTCTTTTCTGGCAATGGCTCAGTGCACGTGACTTGATGCATTGATGTAGGAATCAGCATCTGCACATCTCAGAAATAGTGAACCACCTTTCTCATCAATAGTACTTGGTAGTGATGTATGCTGATTAATTCAAATTATAGTAGGAGTTAAGAAGGAAGCTGCTACAATGTCAAAAATAGAGTACCCGTCCTACGAGAGAACAGGGAAAACTCAGTATTTTTTTCATTAGGCTAGGCTGACAGGAAGGAAATGTTTTCTGAGTAAATCAAGGTAATGCTTATGTGGGATGAAACAAAATGAAGGTCAACTGTAGCACAAGAACAGATGCACTTGAAAGGCACTTAAAACCTTCCCTGCAAAAGAACCTTGCCCCTGCGAGGTGAGCCGTAGTGCTATTGCCTGGAATGGTAGCTTCAGAGCTGTGTGACATCGGGGGAAGAGGAACTCTCTACAACTCCCTGATAGGAGGTTCTAGCCAGGTGGGGGTTGGTTTCTTCTTCCAGGCAACCAGTGACAGGACAAGAAGACACAGCCTTAAGTTGCACTGGAGGAAGTTAAGGCTGGACATTAAGAAAAAGTTCTTCACAGAAAGAATAGTTGTGCATTGGAACAGGCTGCCCAGAGAGATGGTGGAGTCAGCATCCCGGAGGTGTTTAAGAAAAGATTGGATGTGACACTCAGTGCCATGGTCTAGTTGACATATTGATGTTGGGTCATAGGTTAGACTCTGTGATCTCAGTGACATTTCCAACCTAGTTGATTCTGACACTGAGAGGGAGGAATTCTTCAGAGAATAAGATCATGCCATGATATGAGCAAAGCAGTATCTCAGAACAGATCTGATCCAAGTAATAAGGAAGCTACACCTGGGCCCAGCACTCTACAGCATTTCCTTCTCTGAATGAGAGCTCTCAAATGAAGCCTGTGTCTGGTGTGTAGCCTGTGCAGTGCCTCATACTGATAGAGGATGTATTACACATCAGCTCCTTGAAGTGAGTCTTCCTCGAGCTCAGAGTCCAGTGTCCATTCTGTTTGCTCTTTTCTGTATTAGCATCTGTGTTTTGAATTTCCACACAGTAAACTCCTGTACCTGCCCACTGCTCCTCCTTGCCACTTGCATCCAGGCTGGTGCTTTGTAGCCTAGCGAGGTGATTGTGTAGCTTTCCTGGCTCTTAACCATGCACTCCTTGCCGGGTCCTGTTACTTGTCAGGTCAGCACTGTGCTGGCAGAGCGCCTCTGCCTGCCCCCAAAGAGTGCTAGGGAGGGTAGTACTGCAGAAGATTCTCTCGTGGCTGTTTCCAAGAAGAATTGGATTGAGTAGCTTGTCCCGTGCAATGGGCTGCTGTTGGCACTGTTTTCGTTTGCTGTCCAAAACCTTTCATCCCTGCCTGACACAGATAGTGTGGGGCTATATGTGAGCTTATGCAACTAACTGCTTGGGGAGTACATGAGTTGTCTCCCACTGGCATAATCAGACTCAGTTTTGGAGCCTCTGTTTGAACCCAGAGCAACAGGGCTGCAAATAGAAACTGAGTCAAATGTACCTGAGAAACCTGAAGTGGTTGAATTGAGTCTGTGAATAAATTTAATGAATAGCTGAATAACCTTTCCTTCCCATTCCCTGGGGCATTGATCTTACGTTCCTTTTCCACAGAGAATCCACTGGGCAGACTGAACAAGTAAACAGAGTCACTTTTCCTAACCTTGCTTTTCTTCTAAACTACTATTCATAGTCTGCCTGGTGGATAACCCAGTCATCAGTAGGTCTTGTCCCCTTCAGTCTGACCCAGCTGTTACTCCCATTGTCTTGGGGGTAGAAAGATACAAAGAAAAAGAGATTCTCCCCTACCCCCATCTTCTGCTGCAGAGAGAAGACAGGGGAAAGACATGCACTTTGTACACAAAGGTTACAGAAATTGTGACTTCTGTCATTTGGAGTTTCATGCTTAGGCAATGGTCTGTAAATAAAACTTTTTATAAATGTCTTTAACCTTCTTTTTGCTGTCATCCAAATTATTTCACTTGGTAAATAGAATTTTTTGGGCTGGATCTGTGGGGGTAAAAAATCAAAGGGAGGAGAGGCTGCATCTCCTAAGTGATCTAGAAGGCTTTGTGGAGGCAGGGGAGATCACATTTGCAAAGTTTCTGTCAGTGCCTGGGATTTGGAAGAGCTGCAGCTGAGATAGTAGCACTGAGAATGACACGCACACCTCAGGCCAGCCAAGGAAAGATGAGGGAAAATCTTCCCTCAGTAAAGCTTTTAAGTAGGCCAGGATTCATCCACTCTGGCATCTTTTCCCAACTGAAATTATAAAGGTGCATAAAACTGTGTGGTAAGTAGGGAATGATTGTTCATTGTTTTCGTTAATATTTAGAATTTGTCATGTTTGTTTAAAGTACAAGATGACAGATTGAGCAAGTCTACACCTTGCTTAACTTTGTGACAAGTTCTTCCTCAGATGTGGGTGCTAGAAGTTTGAGTACAAAAATACTTAGCCAGTTCATGGGGAAAGATAAAACCATCAGTAACCATTAGTAAAGATACCATCTTTGTTTCAGAAGCAGCAGAGGACTGCTGGAGGCTGTTGTAAAGAAAGCTTGAAATGGATGCAAGTTTGGTTGTTTCTTGTGTCTCAGGGCAAGCTGGCAATGCCTGACCTGACACAGGCACCCCCAACACAGGCACAGTGAGAGCTCTTACTTTGGCAGTGGGAGCAGTTGCCTTTGGAGAGAAGTGGCTTTGGGATGTTCCCCAGGTGTGAAGGCTCCTTTCAACTGAGGGTGGACACTGGGGCAGAGAAATTCCACGGAGCTGTGAACAATTGTTCAGCTTGGGTCTCCTGTCTGACTGAGCTTTGGCTAATGACTTCACAGGTAAGTCATGAACTTGTATTAAATACACTAGACTTAGCAATCTAACAACTAGCAAGGACACAGAGTCAAGTTCTTGTGCATCCTGCCATCCTTGGTGCTCCTATGTAGACCCACTTACTGGAACCTCTGATTTAGAGGTTACCTTACATGAGGTACATTACTTTCCTTAGTAAACAGCAAGATTTAGGAAGTGCACGTAGCCATGCAGTTCCTTGTCGAGTTTCAGCAGTGGGGCTGATCTGGGACAGAAATGCCTTAGCTCATGGTATTGCTGAATTGTTCTCTTGTTTCTGGCAAGGACCTTCTGGTCTTGAAAAAGTGAAACTTCAATGCTTGGGGTGGTTCACACATGGCAAAACCTTTTGAAAACAGCAGCCTGTGCCTTGGAAGATGATGAGTGAGAATGACAGTAAACTCAGTCCAGCTTTTTCTAGCCAGAGTGTAATAATGAGAATTAACGCTGGAGAGACTGAGTTTGAGGCTCCTCTGTGCTGGCCAGGATATCTGTTTTATCTATCAAAGGAATGATGGTGATCTGGCTCAGGACTGGAAACGACTAACCTTGGATTTCTAGCAGAGACTACTTCCTGTTCCATGTGCTGTTGCTTGAGAAAATTCCCTTCCTCCATGTCTCTTCCACCTGCACAAGGAAGGAGCTGGAGTGGCTTCAGGAGGGGCTGGCTGAAAGGTCTGAAAATAGAAAACACACCTGGATATGAAGAGATGGAGCTGGAAATATGGCTATTTGAATCAGAGGGGAAAAGAGCAGTGAGATGGCTGATGGAAAGAGCAGAGTGCTGGTCTGGTATCACAGCTGCATCTGGGTGGAGATCACATGGTTCAGATGGAGGAAAGGAGCAGGAAGACTTCTCTCAGCACATAACCTCTCCTCAGGTTTCCTTTGAGGCTGAGAACAGTTGGTCTGAAGTGAACTTGATGGTCAGTTGGACAATTTGAAAGAGAAAAATCAGCAGATGCCTTGTGAGCAGAGATGCTGGCTAGCACGGAAGTGCAGTCTCTTAATTTGCAGCAGATGTGTGTACACTCTCCCAGGGGCTCTGTGCTCTACTGTGCATCTAAGGAATAGAGCTGACTGACAGTAGTGCAGCTGGAAAGGTCAGATTGGGTCTCCTGCCAGGCCAGCCTGAGCCAGGGCTGGTGACCTGACTAAAGGTCAGGTCACTAGGGGGTGAGCTTTTGGTGCTTGGCATCCAAGCAGAAGGTGAGCTGCAGTGGTGCTGTCTGGCTGTGGGACAAGGAAGAATTCTCACCTTCTGCCCGCATCAGAGGCCAAATACCAGCCATGCTGCAGAGAAATCACATTTTGGTTAGGTGGGGTTTGTGCTATGAGATGGAGTTACCTCAAAGCTCCCCCAAAGCTCCCTGAAAGAATGCTGGTGAGTCTCTTGGGTCCCGCATGTAATACAGGTCGGTCTGTGCATCCAAACAGCAAAGGGGACACTTCCATCACCCCAGGAGGCTGCCCCAGGGTTACCTGTGCAGGGTGACCCCCGGGGTGTGTGCTTGTCTCCGTGCTAGTCCAGCAGTAACATCTCTTTCCAGTTTGTCTGGCAGGAGACCAAGACTCCTGAGAGAGAGCAGGACTGTGTGCCTTGGAGGGCACTGCTTGCTCTTCTCTGGAGGAGCAGCTGACGTCCTGGGTCTTGGCCAAGAACTGATACCATCGCCTCAATGGCAGGCGGCTCTGCCGTGGGAGAAACACTAATGGGACCGGATGTGTCTTTAATGTCTGAACTGCTAAAGAAGTGCCACTCGTGCTGTCCAGGACTGTCACAAACAGGGACTGGGTGCACAGTGGGCACACAGAGAATAGGGGAAGTTCTGTTCAGGTAGAGAAGTAGCCTTGGGATCTAAAAATACTAATGCTGCCCAGTTCTGTGCACAGCACAACCTGCAGTTTTCTGAGAGAGCCTGCAAAGCATGGCGAGGAGAGGCAGAGAAGAAAAATCTGCTCAGGCTGGTAAGAAGAGTAACAGCAATGAGTAGCCCCCAAGACAAAATGCTTCTTGGGACATAGCTGGATGCAAAAGTGAGTCTGCCCTTTCTGGGGAGAGACCTGTAACCTCGAGATGCATTTTTTTTTCCCTCCTTTGTGCCTGTGAAAGGTGTGGGTACGCTGCTCTTTAAATTTCCTCTGCAGTGCTTGCAGCCTTGCTTAAGCTTCGACAGGGACAGGGTTTGTACTGGGGCTGCCAGACCTGTTGCCAGGTGCGGCAAGCATGCCAAAAGCGTAGCGTGCTCCTTCCTGCTGCTCCTGCTGCCTCCAGGCACCTCTCTGCTGCCGAGGAGACCCCTGCAAGCAGCCCTCTGTGTCCTGCCCCTCGCCCAGGGCTGCTGCCTGCCCGCTCGGCCAGCCCGCCCCGCTCCTGGGGTTGCTCCTCCCGGCTTGGGAGACCCCGGCCGTCCCTCGCCCCTGCCCTTGAGGGTGCAGCCTCCAGCTGCGGGCACAGCTGGGGGCCGGTCCAGCTGCGGTCACATCTGCCCCGCGGGGGCCGGCGCTCCCCGAGGCCCGGGCGGGGCGGATGGGGTCGGGGTGCGAGGTGACGCTTCCATCTGTGCCGCGCCTGTCCTGCAGCTGCCGCCGGGAGCCGCGGGATGGAGCCTCCGGGCCGCGCCCCCGCTCCCCCCGCCCCGGCGGCAGGTATGTCCCTCCCCGCCGGCACCGCCAGCATCCCCCTCCCTTCATCCCTCCTT
>VZTB01009272.1:26226-40333 GCA_013397245.1 Thryothorus ludovicianus
CCAGCCCCCTGCTTGGCCTCATGTCCCCCTCCTACCCCACTCCCGCCCCCTTACCGGTCTTACCTCCTCTTCCAACACCTCTTCCTCATGGAAGAAAAACGCTTCATCTCTCTCCTCTCCCCAAGGAAAGCCTTTTTCTAGCCCTTTCCTAGAAATCCCAGGTGCTTCTGCTTCCTTCCTGCCCCTGTGAAACAGGAACCCCAAGTGAGACGGTGGGAGAGTGCCAGAATTGATCCTCTTAGCAATACCAAGTGCTCCCATCGATTCGGGATGCAGGGGGCCGTGTCTCCTCTGAAACCCAATGAAGCTTGTCACAGGGACTTCCGATGGCATGGTCGGGCCAGGGATGCCCGGGGGTTTTGGAGCCCCTGGTGCCTGCTGAGGGTAGCTCTGGGACGGGGATGTGCTGGGTGGCTAAGGGAGGATCCCTGTCCCTGCCTGCAGGTGTGGTGTTCATTTGCATCGGGGGAGACTCGCTGCTCCTGGCAGCCGTGCCCTCGTCAGCCTTTGCTCTCTGCTTGCCTCTGCCACCCAGGGGTGCTGGGGGGAAGCTGCCCGAGAAGGGGGGAATGGTACCAGCTGAGATGTTGGGTGGAAAGGAGGGGATGGTCCACACTTGGTACCACAGCTAACATCATGTCCTCCTCTGTCAGGCCCAGCCTCTGAGGCTGGGGAACCCGCCGGTCCCTGTGCAGAAACAGAGGGGTGCAGTGGAGCAAAGGTGCTGTTCAGGCAATTAATATTTGAAGGGTTCTGCTTCTGGACCCCGTTTGCTGGTGGCTCCGGGTCTCTGGCAGCTGCCTCCTATTGCAGCGCTGCCTGCGAGAGCTGCTGAGAGCTGTTGCAACATGGCTGGTGTGCCCTGCAAAGCGAGCCATTAAACACTGCCTCTGGAATCAGCCACCCTGGAGAAGGGGCTTGGCCACCCAGGGCAGCTCTGGGCCTACCACCTGGCACTGCCCTGGGTGTAGTGGCCATCCCCTGGGCACCCTCCTGCTCCCCAGCAAACAGCGATGCCCTGGCTGGGAGAAGGAGCTGCTGCTTCTTGCTGTGCCTCAGACCTTTGGAAAAGGAACCCTGTGTGCTGCCAGCCTGCTCCAGGGGAGAACTGACCTCATGAAGGAGGCTATGCAGCTGGGTGGAAAACTGGGGAATCAAGGCAGGAGTGCAAAATCTTCCCTGGGCACCAAGCTCAGGGTGTAAGTGGAAGAAAATGCAGTGATGTGTCTGAGCCTAGGGCAGGGTCTGGCAGATCAGAGGCAATGTTGTGGCGGGGAGTGTCGTGTGAGAAGGGAGCCATGCTCGTGAAGCACTTACAAGCTGGGTTGTGTGTCACAGCTCGGTTTGTGCATGTCCCAGGTCCTGCATCCCTGCTGCAGGGTTCAGCAAGGGGCTGTTCCCCGTGGGTGAGCTGGACCCAGCAGTGATGACTGCTGTTCAGGGTGCAGGATCAGACCATGGCTGGCACTGAGGTGAGCTCTGCCCTCTGCCCCTGCTTGCTGCCTGCAGGATGAGGTGTTTCAGATTTCTGCCCTTTGGTACATGCACCTGCACTCCCAGCTCTGAGTGGTGACATGCCCAAGCATTGGGTGATGGGCTGGCTTGAACTGAGAGAGGGCTCAGTCCTGGCCAGCAAGCAGACTGAAGTTCTGAAGAGACCAGGCATAGTGGCCTGGCAGTGATGGTTTGGTGTTGTCTGAGAAGAAGTAGGAGGAAAAGGATGGTGACATGATCCCTCCCTTAGCCAGGAGGTCCTCCAGTGGTTCATTGTGACAAGAATAACATCATTTTAGGAGACGTAAAAAAAGTCGTTCTCATCCAGCCTCCCTGTTGTCCTTAAGCTTCCCAAAGCCTTGCAGTGTGGTCCGTGTTCACTGGAGCTCCTTTGCATCTTTCTCTGGGACACTGTGTTGCAGGTCCTTGCCCTGCTAAGAAGCTTTGCCAGTGCTTGGTGGCAAGCTTTCCTGTGTGGGGCTCTCTGGGGCCTCTCTGGGTTAGGGGCCCTCTCCCCAGCATTAGAGGGGCAGGGAGGACTGGCACAACTGCAGCTGGATGCAGGGCCCTGCAGAGCTCACAGTGTTGCCTGTGCCACTGTCCCCAGGACTGTGGCTCTAATGTAGCTGGAACCTGGGAGGGGGTCACTGGCTGATCCCCTCTATCTCCTTCAGCTTTCCCTGATAAAAGCAAAGGGCATCCACTAGCTACTGGACAGGAAGGCACCTAGGGAAAGAAACCCTTAGGGAGTTATTTCCATAGGTCATGAGAGAGGGAAAACTACTCCACTACTCAGGGAGCCGTGTCAGAAATCACAGCCCTTTGGGAAGGGAGGGGTTCTCCGGGGGAAGAAGTTCTCTCTGTCTTGTCGGGAAGTTCAAAGACACACCTTCAGGCTGAGGCAAAAATCAGTTCTAACACTGTGATTTGTTTTATGTGTCTGTCACGCTCATCTGGAGCTGTCAGCAAAGCCTGTTTGGAGGCAATGAATGAGCTGGGTGTTGGAATGGGGCTACCTGTCTCCTTGTGAGGGGAGATGAGAGGGTTGTCCTCCTCTGATGGAGACAGAGAGAGAGGTACCTTCTCCTTGGTTCAAATACAGCAGTCTCTGTGGCCATGGAGATGGAAGAAAAAGACAAGGGCCAGCCAAATGTAGGGTAGTGTTATTTTTTCCACTGGTGCTTGTTCCAGGGCTTGCACACAGCACCTAGCAGCAGACTATCAGAGTATGGCTCGGGCAGCTGGGCTTGTTAGAGCACCCAGCTTCATCACACCATGCTGCCCTGGCCAAACCCCTGCATGGAAAATTCTCTGCAGTGGCAGCGGGCTGACAGGGGATGGAGTCAGGAGAGGCTCAAGAGCCAGGGCTGAATGTAAGGCTGTCCTTAGGACTGTGATCAAGCTGCTCCTGCCATGGGCAGGTAACATGCCTCTGTTCACGCACCCATGAGTGTACTTCTGCTCACAGTTCCTGAGAATCCCAAGTTTATCAGTTCTCAGGCTAGGCTGCCCACCTTCAGGTGTCTCTTGGCACATCCTTCAGGAGAGCACTCATAACCTGCAAGGACAGGATTCTCCCACCCTCACAGATGAAGACAGACTCCCACATATCTGTGATGCTGCCGCCATTGACAAGGGAAGTTGGCAAAAAAACACATATAGGTCCTGCTCAGACTTTCACTATCAATGATGGGGCTGAGAGGAGTCAGAGCTGTTTCATTTTGCTGGTATTTTTAGTCTCTTTGAGAAGCAAAAGAGGAAGGAAGGGGTGTTTCCAGCACAGGGAACAGAGGAAGGTAATGGAGAGCCTTCTTTGTATTTCCTAGGAAGTCCTGGAGCATCCATGTGAGAGGAGCAAAGGGCATGAGTAATACGGAGATAAAGATTTCTTTATTCATTGCATTAATTGAGGTTTCAAGCAGCTGAGGTGCCTTCAGGCAGAGCTGATAGGGAAGATGGAGACCTGGATGCTGTTCTTGTGGGGCTGAGTGACAATGATGAGTGACATTCACCAGTGGTGTGGCTCTGGTGGGGAGAGAGCTTGCAATGGGTTAGCTCAGCGGGGCAGTCCAGGCCCTGAGCTGGAGTCCTGTGGACATCACCTGCTTTAATCTGTCCAGGAGCAAAGCTGGCTCCCAAGCACGTGGTGGGAGATGCACCCATTGCTGGAAGCTCCTGGAGTGGGTGTCAGTGGGGGGCAGGAGAGCAGTTCTGTGATGGGGGGCAGTGGGGTTGCCACCCCACTGTGTATCAGAGTGAGTGCAGCTCATGGGAAGGGGGATGCCCTGTCCCCATCTCAGAGTCACGGTGGGTGCCTCTTCTAGAGCTACTTTGGCTTCGTGTTGGTGGAGCAAGGAGTGAGTGGGTCTGAGAGGCATGGGGGGGGGTGGTGGAAGATTATCTGAGGCCACTGTGCCAAGAGTTTGTCAGCAACACCTGATAGCCTCTCCTGGGAAAGACCCCTATTTCCTTCAGCAACAGAATAGGGGTGTGAGCTGGCAGAGCAGCTCACCAGGTATTTCTCTGGCCCTCAGTGTAGGTTAGATGTTGGGGAAGCCCAGGGATGATCCTGCCCGAGGCAGGAGTGGGTCTGGGGGTTAGGGGAGGGCAGAGAGGGAAGGGGCGGTGCTGCTAGCTCTGCTCTGCCCTGGCTGGGCTTGTCCCTTGGCGAAGGTGCTCCCCTCGGCTCGGAAGTGCAGCTGGCCATGACGCTCGTCCCGCTGTGCTGGAAACACTTTGGCCTTTGCATCAGTGAGTGCCTCACTCCACCTGGTGAGAAGCCAGACAGATGCTCGTGTCTGTGTCCCCCCGCTGTGGGGGACAGCAATGCTGCAAGGACAGGAGGAGGCCAGGTGCTGCGGGTTTCCACGAAGGGCTTAGCAGATCCCCTGTGCCCAGTGAGGGTGCTGAGGAGCCGAGTGCTGGAGTGAGACCAGGAGCCAGGCTGGCTGGCTGGCAGGCAGAGGCAGTCAGCATCCCCAGCAGAGTGCAGGGACTTGGCACTGGCTCAGCTGGGGAGGTTATTTTTTTTTATTTTTTTTTCCCCTCCAGGACAGCTGATTCCATCTATTTTTAATGAGCTTCCCCAGGTTGCGCAGTGAGGATACAGAGCAGCGCCGGCAGCCTCAGACTGCGACGGGGCAGGAGGAGAGGCAGTGGGCACCCGGGGCTCGGCTGTCATCTCCCTCACTACTCCTCACAGCAGGTCTGGGGTTTTTTTTGGTGTGGGAGTGCGTCCCCCAGTGAAGGGGGGTCCTCCTCAATGCAGCTGCCCTTGAAAATGGAGTCGAGCACCGAGGAGGAGAGCTGGCTGGAAGATCAGTGGGAGAAATGGTAGGGGACCGGCTGGGCCTAGGGGAGGGGGGACTGTCCCGCGGGCATGCAGGGGAACGAGGGGCAGCCCCCTGCTCCTGGGCACATCACCCTTCTCTGGGAGTGATGGCCACAGGACAGGAGCAAACTTGGCACGCAGTTGAGCCCAAAGTTTTCCTGGCTGTGCAGGGAGCTGCGTGGCAGCTGGGCACCAGAGTGGCAGAAGGTGTCTGGCACCTCCTGCTGCGTCCCAGCATTGGCAGGGCCAGCGCTGGGGAACCCGTTCAGCATCTCCCCATCCCCGAGAGCATGGACAAGGCTGCCTGTCCCCATCCTGGAGCAGGGGGCACTGCCATCCTGTCAGGCTGCTCCTGCAGAGCTGGGGAGCCCCTGGCAGCCCCTCGGCGATGTTGTGCCTCTCCCTGGGACCCTGCAGTGCTCACTGTGCTCCACAGCATGGCGGGCGGAGGCCCCGAGCATTAGCAATGGATGATGTCCCACCCTGGCGACCCGTGTAACCAGAGAAGAAATCAATTCCTGCTTTGAAGGCTCATCATGAGCCTGCTGCTCTGCATTGCCTGCCTCCCATGGGCAGCAGGAGGAGATAGGCAAAGGAGGGTCCAACCATCCCACCCTTGCTGAAGGCTGTGTCCTTGCAGGGGCTGCCTCCGTGGGTATGGTTGTTCCCAGTTGTCTTCACCCCAGGAGACCATTACTGCTGGGGTCCTCAGAACCACAGAGGGAAGATGCTGCTTCCCCCATGGGCTTCTTGAGCCCTTTTGCCTCTCCGGGAGCTGGGACAGGGGAGCTGTTACCCCTCCATGGCACTGGATTGGTGCCACTGCAGGGGGGAGCCCCAGGATGTGCCAGCAATGCCTAAAGTGAGAGTGGGAGCTCTGCAGATAACAAAACACCATTCTCATTCCTTTCTCACTGTACTTCTGGGGCACAAGCCAGAGAGGGGCGATGGGCTTGGCATAGCCCTTTCACCCAAGTGTCTCCCAGCCAGAGGAGCTGGAAGCAAAGGGAAAAGGTGGCAAGCAAAGCAGTGTCCATGGCCACTCCAGACAAAACTCAGGGGTCTGTGTAGGTTGGGCAAGGACATTTGAGTTGGACTCTTTTATTTACCCCTGTGGTAATGAATAAGTGAGAAGAGCATTGAGGTACCACCATATTGAAATGTTTTAATGCTCTGAAGCCAGGAGCACCTCACCACTCCCCCGGGGTTCATCAGCACATTTTCAACTGCTAAAAGGATCTCTCTTGTTTTGAAGGGGTGTAATGAGTCTGTGTGGCTGGGGCTGACAGCTCTAAGGGACCCCTGAGGCCATGCAGACCAGCTCAGCAGCACCAAAGTTCACAGGGATGCCCATAGTCAACCTGGGGAGTGATTTTGGTGCAGAGGCAAGTTGCTGCCCTCTCTTCCTGCAGGCAGCTGGGCTGGGACGTGCCTCCCAGCTGCAGCTCGGGGTGTGGTTGTGCCATGGTGAAGGGTTTGTTGTGCTTACAAGTTCTGTGGGTCTTGATGTGGTCATCCTCCAGCTGTGCCCTGTCAGGACCCTCAGCCTTTCCACTTCCTGTAACTCCAGCCTTTGCCCTGTTGGGTGTCTGTGCCGAGCTGGGACAATCCCAGAGGCTCGCTGGGATGGTGTCAGCAGAACAAACCTGTGATAGGGCTGGCTGTACTGTCTGTTCCATGTTCTCCCAGCCTGCATGTCCCTGCTGTCTTTGGTCAGGCAGGGACTGCTTTGGGACACACTCCTCCTGCCTCCCAACAGCCATGGACCATGCCAAGCCCATGCCATGGGGACCGACCTATCCCCTCTGGGGAGGAGCTGCCTTCCCAGCCTTTCTTCCTAGCAGAGACTGGGAGAGCCTCTCCCAGGGTGTCAGTGCTGCTCCCAGCCCACAGGCACCACGGCACCCTGCACCTTCCTGTCCACCACTGGGGCAGTGGGTGACCAGGCCATCTCTACTCCCTCCAGGCTCACCCATGACATCAGCCTTGAGGAATTTGAGGATGAAGACCTCTCTGAGATCACTGATGAGTGTGGAATCAGCCTGCACTGCAAGGAGAGCCTGGCCACCCGGGTAAGTGTGATGGGGATGGGGAGAGGGATAGGGATGGGCAAAATGTGCCAGTGGGGCTGGCAGGACCATCAGCCCACATGCAGGGCCACCAGATCCCCAGACAAGTGATGATTTCACAAGCAGCCCACTGCCATGGCCCCAACCCCCTGCGTTTGGCAGTGCCCTCTCCTCACTCCAGCACTGTGCAGATCCTTTCTCAACCAGCCAAACTCAAGGGACAAAAAAAGTATCTCAAAGCTGGCGCATTTTGGTTCCCACTGTGCTATAGGAGTTGGAGTTTGTTCCCTAGGGATGAGCCCAAGGATTTGGGTGCAAATGGGGGCATGCCCTCATTTGAGCAGGTTGAGCATGACAAGCATTCTCAGGAATCAAGGACTTTTGCAAGGTGGCACCAAAGGTCCCACCTGGAATGTGCCTCCTGTCCCCGCATGCATCCCTGGACCTGGGGATGCAGCTGGGCTGGCATGGTGAGAGCTGTCCTCTGTTCAGCCAAGGTGTACTCTCTGTTTTGCTAGTTAGCTTTAGCTAGAGCTGTTCACAGTTAAGAGGCTGGAGACCTGGGGGCTCCTGAAACAGGGATGAAGGATGTAGCTCTGACACCAGCAGGCAGCAGGTGGAATAAAATGGGAGCTGGGAAGCCTCTGCAGGTGCTGCAACTGGGTCTCCCATCCATCTTAGAGCACAAAGACCTGATGGGGTTCACACCACTGCTTGAACTTCCCCAGAAGACCACGGGGGCAGAAATGTGTAGATAAATTGATAATTACATTGGATTTGGAAATATGCAGGGAGTTAAAGGGAAAGCCACAGCCTGAGCATTCTCACACCACTCAAGGAATCACACACACACCACCTGAGACTTTTAACTGCTGGGAGCAGAGTCTCTTTGTAGCAAGTAGCTCCAGTAAGATGACAGGTGCTCTTTTTGACCCCTCACTCAAACACACACTCTAAGGCTGACTCCTCCTCCTTCAGGCTCAACCCTAGGTTTCTTGTAGCAAAGCCCCAGGCTCAGATTTTTTAAAAATAAATGATTTAGTGGTACAGCACCAGGTCAGCTCAAGCAGGGTTCCTGTGGAGAGGGACCCTGAACAAAGAAACCCCTGGGCAATTATACCCATATAATCCATGCACCCACCCCTCAGACACTCTCCAAGCACCTCTTGGTCCAGTGGTGATTTTTGGTCTGGGATCTTCTAACATCTGACTGGGTTCTTTCTCTGTGTCTGTGCAGGCAGGCCATACACTGTTCTTATCTTGGGGAGTTACAGCTTCTGCTGACAGCTGGAGTCTCCTTGTCTTCTGGTTTGTACTTCTGGTGCACCTGCTTACTGGCAGAGCATGGGGAAATAAAAAAGCCCTAGGCTTGGGATAAACACTATTCAGCAACAACCACAGCAGCATCAGTGTGTTATCAATGCTCCTCTCATGAGAAAGACAAAACACAGCACTACACCAGCTACTAGGAAAACTACTAGGAAAATTAACTCAATTTCAGCCAAAAACATCTCTAGGTGTAAACTCACAGCTTGTGGCCCAAGGCTTCAGCAGATCCAGCTATTGATGCTAGGCAAGAAGAGCTGAGCAAACAATATACTGGATCACACAGTATTATAACTCTGTGAACCTATTCTCACTCATTCTACTTAAAACTTATTTATTTAAGCTAAGAACTAATACCTCTCAACACAGAGTTTCTGCATTTTGTCAATGTGTTTCATGCTAAAGGATGCAAATGCTGAAGGAGCAGCCAAGTGGTTTGAGAATTGTTCTGTCCCTCAGAGGAAATACTTCCTTTGCAAAACTGATAAAGACCCAGTGAGGACAGGAAAGGCACAAGAATTTGTCGCAGATTTAAAATTAGAAAGTGAATTTGTGTCGTTTGGAATCCCTCACTGCAGGCAGGATGGTACAGGCAGACCTCATCCTTGGGAGGTGAAGGTGTCTTGCTGTGCTCCTTTGTCTAATTCGTGACCTTCCCAGCAAAAATTTGTCTGTTCCCAGACATGGGGCTGCTGCTCAATATCTCTGCTCCAGCTGCAGCCTCCTCTTGCTCTTGGATGTTATGGCCAGACTTCCCTGGGCTGTGTATGCTGAAGGGAGGACGGATAATGCTGCAGGGAAAACCAAGGGCAAACCCAGTGCTGGGCATCCATGAGGGCACAGCCACAGCGAGGGCCCGGCATTGGGAAGATCCTGCTGCCTGCAATAGGTGAGGCAGAGACTGTGGGTGTGTTGCTGCATTCTTACCCAACCCAGTTCCCTACTGCTGATAGCACCATTGGGCTCAAAGCAGGATTTTTTTTTTTTTTTTTCTCAGCAGATTGACAGCCCTTGGTTGAAGTTTGGCAGGGAGGGAAAGGGGCAGGGGGACTTGCAGCTGAGGTGCTGCAGCCCTTCCTTGATGAGGAGGAAAAACAGTCTCTTTTGCCCATTTGAAACAGTTTACCCAGGGGTTTCTGCATCCTTGTGCTGCGACACAGAGACCTGACCCTCAGCAGAGGGTTTGCTCAGGCTCTGGGAGCAAGCTCCATGCCTTCCCTGGGGACAGCTCAGAGCTGCTTTACACAAATGTCCGGGTGCACTGAGAGTCTGCTGGAGTGGGAGGGGGATGTGAGGCTGCCGTAGGGAAAGCAATGAGTTATTCATAAACACAGCAAAGGAGGGAGCTTATCATGCTCAGAAAAAATGCCTGCTAAAAATATGTCCAAATGGTTTATATGGGACACTGAGGATTGCCCGAGGAACAGAAACGAAAGTGGTGACAACAATGGCTGTGAGAGGGGCTTTTCAATCCCAAATGTTGAAGGCGAGAGCCAGGGAGCTTTCCAAGCTGATTGCCATCCAGAGCGAGCTCGGGGCGACAGGGCTGCAGGATCTGTCTGATGGGAGCAGTCAGGCCCAGAGGGAGCAGCGTGGGCCAGAAATCAGCTCTGCCAGCAGCCAGCTCAGCCGGCTGATTGCACCGTGTGGGGCTGGCTGGGGGGCAGTCAGGGGTGCTGGCACCAGGGCGTGATGCCCTGCCCGTGGCAAGTGCCATTGCCACGGAGCAGAGGGGGTTCGTGGGTTGGAGGAGCGGCCCTGGTCACCCTGCAGCTGGTGAAGCCTGGCAATGGAGCAATGTGAGGTGAAAGCAATGTGCTGGCTCCCTGGATCACACCAGAGCAGAGAGCGACGGGAAAGGGGCAGACAGGATCTGGGGAGCGCCGTGAGACAAGGGGCTGGAGTCACTCCAGTGGCGAGTCTCTGGAGAGGTGGGCAGGCACTGTCACCCAGCAGGGAGCAGGAAAGCACCGACAAGGACCACGGGGACAAACCCTGCCTGAGGGCTGTGAAGGTGGCTGCTGGATGGGGACAATCCATAGCCTTGGTGAGGTAGGGGATCTGGGCAGAGCTGGCTGATGACAAAACCCTGTGGCAGGAACAGGCAGCTGGTGCAGAGGTCAACACCCAAACAGAGGTGGGTTTGGGGGATTGATGACCTCATTATGGGCTATTTTAGCAGCTCTTCTGAAATAGTGGCTGAGACACACAGAAACTGCAAGGAGGCTGATGTTTGTGCAAGAGGGAACTACCCACTGATAAGGACCACACCTTGTGGATGGGGGACCATGTACTAAGGATGAGGAATAATAATACCGCATGTGGCTGAAAAGAACCTTATTTTCAACAAGAAGTCCCTAGTGAATGAAAAGAGAAGTGAGATAGGCTGAGGAGAGGGCTCGGAGGAGGAGCAGAGGTGTGGTTGGGGCTGTAGAGTGGCAAGGCAGGAGGCCAGCTGGGAAGGAGCAGGGGCCACCAGGGTGAGGGACACGACCTGCACCTCGCTGATGGCAGCAGTCAGGAGTGTTGAGAGGAGTGGTTTCAACAAAAGCACCAGACTTGGGGTTTGGCCTTGTTTTAGTGGCTTAGAAATCCATGATGACAAACTCTGGTTTCAGCAAGATGGATTCCAGCAAACAGCCAGTGAGGTTAATAAAGTTCATTGCCTCATCTATTTTCCAGGAACAGTGGAAAACAGTTCATTCAGGAATGAAAAAAAAAAATTTAAAAAATAAATACCTCTCTTGGAAATACCTAAGAACATGAGAACAAGCACCCAAAGGGAAAAGAGCTGATGCAAGGGCTGTGCTGAGCCTTCATGGGTCTGCATGAAAAGGTCTGAAACAGCCGTGAAGATACAGATATGTGGAGGGAAAAACAGTCTTTTCAGCATAATAATACTGCTGGAAAAGCTGGAGACTTTCTCTTGATGTTCAGTGCCACTGATCCAAGTGTGCTGCTGCTGGCAGCTGCTCCCAGAAGGCCAGTGGGACCCACTTCAAAGAGGGAAGCAGCTGCCATGAGCCTGTGATCCAGGGACTCATGGGAACTGGATGTGTGGGCTGGGAGCAAAGGATAGGACAGCAAGGTGGCTGCTTACTCCATGCAGCTTTTCACAGGCTGTCCCATGAAGCTGCCTCTGTGACCCATGGCCAGCTGTGGCTGTGCCAGGCTGGGGGCAGAGAGGCTTCTCCTGGTGCTCTGAAGCCAGCCCATGCTAGGGAGAGGGGCACAGCTGTGCATTCTGCTCAGCAAGTCCCCCTTGCTTCCCTGTGCTCGCATAATGCTTTTCCCAGCTGGAGGTTTTGCCACTCCTCCTCTGACAGTGAAGGCTGCAAGAGTGGGGGAGCAGCAAGAGACTTCCATCACTCAAGCAACATCTTGTGTATCTCTCCACTCCTCTTGCAAGAGCCTTTCATTCCTAGGGAAGCAAACAACTTCCTCAGGTGGGCAGCAGCCCTCACACAGGGGATTCTCCAGCTTAGACCAGTGCTCCAGGGGTGATCCCAGTACCTCTCAATTGCAGCAGGGTTCATTCTGCTCCAGCCCCCTGGAACCACGGATCACAACATTGGGACTGTCAGAGAGACACCAGTTGCTGGACACTGGGACATTGGGATGGCACCATGAAGGTGGGAGGTAGGATCAGCAGGAGCACTGGGGACAGGGTGTGCATCTTGTGTTCATCTTGCCACAAGATTTGGGACTGCTCTCCCACACACCCTAATCTCTTCCACCAGGTGAAGGGATTTTGGGAAGTCACCTCACCGTTGTGATCTGTGCTGTGATGTAAGGATGCTCAAGGTACCTTAGGTGACATTAACTTGTTCCTAGAGGGCTCCCAAGCCAGTCTGTTCTGGTGGGGCAGTGTCCTTGTAGTTAGAAAGTTAGAAAGGCTTTCCAATGTCTCATCCCTGCCCTTGCTTTGCACATCACTGCAGGTCCCACTCACATGGTAAGGTGATTGATTTCTGTGTGGTTTCAAAAATCACTTTGTTGAGCTACAGGCCATGCATAATACCTGCAGTGGCTGTAGTTTCCTCCTAGCTTTTGAACCTGGAATACTGCACCCCTGCTAGGATGCCCTTTTCTTCAGAATGACACTGATTTGCTTTTCTGCATCCTTCTGGGACTTTTCCCTCTGTGAGTTTTCCGAGTGATTGCTACAGCTACAGGGTTATGGAAGCAGCATCATTAGCAATCTAGGTTGAATGTCACCAGCTGACTCCAATACTCCCACCTTGGCTAGGTATAATCTATTCAGTTGGCATTTCCCTCCAGTTCTTTTCCCGTGCCTCCGTTTCCTTGTTAAAATCCATGTGATTTGTCACAGAGAGATATGCAGAACTTGAAGGCTAATGCTCAAAACAAGGGATTTAAATGTTTAAAGTCTCAAGAGGGCAAGTATTGGTGGCAGTGCTTCTCCAGTTGCTCACCCACTGCAGGACTTGAGCAGGGACACTGGGGGGAAATGACTCCCATGAGAGGTTTGTACTGTGCCTGCAGCAGGCAGAGCCCTGCCTGTGCTGGCTTTTGTCTGACAGCTCAGGAGCTGGTAGCAACAACAGCTCTTGGAGTGGCTGCCAGAGCTGCTGGGGCTGTTTCTTCTCTCATGGCTCAAGGGGCATCCTCCATGCAGCTGGAGGCATAGAGGATAGTCAGCTGCAAAAACCTGCCCCACCCCACCTCTGCCTGTTGACAAGCTTGCAGTCACCACAAACAGCTGATAGCACAGGCAATTCAACTCGATGATGCCAAGTTGCTGCCTTTATTGCTGGCTGCTGCAACTTGTGCATGTGCAAGCTTCAATTAATGCAAGGAGGGGGCCTTGGGAAGGCACCCCCTGACCTTTAAACACACACAGGGGGACCTTGGTGCCTCACCCAGCAACACAGCCACAAGGAGTGTGGTGGCTCAGCACTTGGGCCCAGCCAGGGTGGTGGGATGGGACACCTGCTCCTCACAGGCCACAGTGGCCACCAAAAGGGTACAGGGAAAAGAGTGGAGCTGCCTCCAGCCAGAGGACAGCCACCGCCATCAGGTGACTGGAGAACCAGTGCTGGGCATCCCTTCCACATGGCCTCAGGTCTGGATATATGCAAACGTAAGGAGTGGGCAGAGAAGGCTTGTCCTAAATCAGTCAGACAAGGGGAACGAGCTGCTGGTCCAAGTGGACATTACAGGGAAGGAGAAGCCTGGCTCCTTTCAGAGGTGTGCAGTGAAAATTTCAATCCCATGGAGAGAAATAGTGGTAGTAGTGCAGAACACAATGCCAGTACCCAGCATGGTGGTGGGTTCTTGGTTCTCCACCTCTGAGGATGTTCAGGCATGATGGACAAGGCCCCAGTGACCTGCTCCAGGCAGGGGCTGGACCAAGTCTGATCAAACTGATGACATGGTTGTGTCCAGCTGCCAGGACAGAAACCAAGAAAGGACACGGTCTGCCTTGGAAGGAAGAATCATGGGGCAGTTTGGGCTGGAAAGGACCTCAAACGATCACCTGGGCAAGCCTTGTGTGGGAAAGGGAGTCTGGGTGAGACGGTCTGGCACACTCTCTAGTGGCGTCTTGAAAATCTCCAGCGATGAGGACTCTACCATTTCCCCGGGGAGGATGTTCTGCAGAATGGTTGTTCTCACTGTAAAAAAATGTCCTTGTTATGTCGAGATGAAAGCTGGGTGTGCACGTTTGTGTGCTTCGTAGTGAATGTGGTGGCTGCATGTACCTACAGACAGATACCTACCGGGGATAAGGTGCCGGGGACCCCCATCCCCGAGGGAGGAAGGATGCTGCCCACACCTGCCTGGGGAGGCGGGGAAGGGGCGCGGGGCTCCGTGGCTCGGAATAACATCGCTGCCCCTTTAAAAGGCAGCGGCCGCGGGTGCCGAT
>VZTB01009272.1:40610-73622 GCA_013397245.1 Thryothorus ludovicianus
CCGCGATGCTCGGCAGGGCAGCCGCCCCCGCCAGCCGGGGGTCCCTTCTCGCTCCCCGGGCCGGGCGCAGCGCAGGCCGAGCCGGAGGGAGCGATCTGCGGGCGCGGGGGTCCCCGGGTGCCGGGGAGCCGAGCACGCCCTGCCGGGCCGCCCTGAGCACCGCCGAGCGTCCCAGCACTGCGTTCTGTGAGGGGGCTTAGGCGGCGGGTGGGTCCTTCTCTCACCTCTGCTGCTGAGAGGGAGGTGGAGTGGGAACCCACCGGGAATCGTGTCGGGACTGAGATGTGCCCCAGCAGGCACAGGTGGCCTGGCGGAGAGCCGTGCGGTAGGGGCATGGTGGGAGCTGCGAAGGGATCCCGTGGGATGGGGGAGAAACGAGGCAGGGATACGGAACGCGTGACTGAGCCATCTCGGGACAGGGCACCACGCCACGGGCTGGCAGCCCAGGGACGGCACCGGCAGCTGGCTGGGCTCCAGCTGCCCCTGGCTGGGGCAGCACCAGCTCTAGGGCAGGCTGGTGACACCTGGTGCCCCATGCCTGGTAGTGGGGACTTGGTGGCCTCAGCTCCTGAGAGGTGGTGCCTGGCAAGAGAAGCATTAATGTCAGAACTCCGTACAAAATCTGAGAGACAGAAAAGCAACGCCCAAAATGGTGGCCAGGAGGACAAGGGGGTTCTGTTGCCTTGCTCACGCTCAGATTTTGTAAAGATGGAGGTTGGTTTTAGCCAAGACTGCCTGCCCCACACAGCCATGGTGTTACTGTCACCCCTGGGGTGGATGATGTTTTGGTGCCCTGCATGCTGGCCCCCCACGCAGCGGCTGGAGTCCCTTTGCTCTGTCGCTTCTGCAAACTTCCCAAACCCACGCAAAGTGCGCGACGTGCGGGGCTATTTTTGCCACCCTCCTCCATTCAGCTCTGCCTTCTGCCAAGTAGGAGGATTTTCGTCGCGGTGACGTGCAACTGAGGAGCATGAAGTGAGAGGCAGGTGTCCCCGTGGGTGACAGATGGGGAGTAGTTGGAGCTGGGTGTCACCAGCCCAGCACCAGCAGCTGATGCCAGCTCTGCCTGAGGCCATGGGTGGGAGGAGGAGGAGGAAGGCACAGAGCCAAGGATAGGCGCCCGCAGGCAGCTGGCACCAGGGACAAAGGCAGCAGGGCTGGGGAGGCGGGGGAGATCCTCTAAGCATAATGGACAAGGGGACAGCAGCAGCCTTGTCCCACCCTGTGCAGGAGCAAGTGGTATGTGGCAGCCACATCCAGTTGGGGGAGGTGGGAGCAGCAGGGCCCTCTCCCAGACACTCAGTCCCAACCAGTGTCTGGGGATGGGAGCAGGCCTCTGGAGAGGGATGGGGGTGGGGGGAGTTGCAGAGATGGTAGGCTGGGGAGGGGAAGCTGAAGGTCCCCTTGCAAGGAGATGGTGGAGGCTGAGCTCACTGGGAGGTGTGGGCACAGCTGAGCTGAGGACATAGGGAATAGAGAGGGGGCTTTGCTGCAGCTGGCAATGGGAGCCTGGAGCCAGCAGGGATGGTGGCACAGGACTGCAGCATGGCTGGCCAGGTAGGATAGTGCTGTTGGTAGGATCCTGTGAGAGGCTGGCTGTAAGGTGCTTGGGGTTCCTGTTCTGGATGCCTACCCATAGCCAGAGGCACTTTCTCCCTGTCTTCATCTGATGCCCTGAGGAGAGGACAGGGTGCAGGACATCCCTTGGGGACCAGCCTAAAACTTGTCTCCACTTGTGTGAGACACTGCATCCCCTGACCTGCCCAGCTCCCTTCTCCTACAAGTGGTCAGAAGAGGGACCATGGCCGTGCATCTCCTCTCGAATGCTCGGGGCACCAGGCACTCTGCCAGACAGGATGTTCACAAAGCAAGGCGTCATCCCACCCTCTGCTCTTGGGGGGCCAGGAACCAGCCTGATGATGTCTCAGTTGCTGCTGGGCACTCTGTGGTCATCATCCCAGGCAGGTGGCCTGGAAATGGTGAGAGGAACATTCCCAGCTTCCCGGAGAGCAAGAAACAGCTGTTGTGACTGCCTACATTCACCCTCTAAGACTTTGTGAATGCCTCTCCACCCTGGCAGGGCATTACAGACCCTGCAGTGCTCTGGCCCTGTGGGGATGGGTGGGCTCAGTGGGCTGCATTGTTGCCTGCTGCATTGCTGCCTCCTGTCCCAGTCCAGGCAGCCAGACTGGCTTGTGTGTGCTGGCCCCGTGGCACTCTGCACGCAGAGGCCATCACTGTGACAGCTTGCCTGGCCCACATCCCGGCCCTTCGTGTCCCTGGGAAAGGCTAGCAGGGACGTGCTGTTATTTGCCTTGGCACAGGAGGGACTCATGGAGGCCATGGTGGGAGGTTGCCAAAGCTCTGTGAAGGGGGTCTCTCTCTCTCCCCTCACGGAGGCAGGGATCTGGCAGGCATGGTTCAGCAGTGTGTGACATGATGGAATTTTGGGGCAAAGGCTTCCTTCTTGTCTGTGGGAAAGCAAAGTAAGGCCAGGGCAGCTCCATTGCTGCTGGGAACAGCTGCAGGTTGGTGATAAGGCCATGAGAAAATCTAGGGAGTCCCAGTGGAACTTTGGTACTTAAGCAAAAACTAACAGTGGAAAATGCCACTGCTGCAGCTGGGGCAGAAACACTCAGTGCCCCACAGGAAGGGCTGGGAGAGTGCAGCCATGGAGAACCTGGGAGTGGAGGAGTGGATGAGGGCTGGCACTGCACCAGGCAGGATGTCACACCCTGTGGAGGCGGGCAGGGAGGACTTGTCCCCCATCTGCAGGAGGGTCCTCATTAGAGGAGACTTGGTGCCCTTTGGGCCCTGGGTCTTGCAGCGAGGCTGGCCATGTGTTCCCTTGTGCACATGCGTGGCTGGGCCCCCAGGGCTGGGCAGGCAGGGCACAGCACCCTCAGAAACCCTCCCAGGCATGGATGGCCTGATCCTGCCTCTCCTCTACAGCTGCTCAGGGTTGACGTCTGCTAGTGAGCTGTATATGTGTGTGTGTGCATGTATAGATGTGTATACATACACAGCTGTGTACCCCCCTGTATAGCCCCAGTTGCTCCAGGGGCAGGCGTTGGTCTATCCACTAGCTGGCTTCCAGCTGAGCAGCAGCACAACACCTGCTCCTTGGGATTTCCCCCGTTTCGTTAAGCCAGGTGGCTTGAAGGCAGGGCTGGCAGGATGGGAGCAAAGCATGCAGGCAGTCTCAGGTCTTGAATTTTTTGTCTTGGGATTGTCCAGCTATGGGCTTCTGCAGCCGAGTTTCCCTTGGTGGATGAATGCAGCCCTGCTGGCTCCTTGCCCACCCTGTTTCAGCCATCATGCCAGCTCTTGCAGCAGCAGCGTGGTGAGATGTGGGGCTGGGGGGGGTCTCCCTGAGCATCATGTGCCCAGCATGCCCAGCTGAGCTGGGTGCTGTGGGCCCGGGGAGGAACGGGTGCTGCTGTGCCACATGCTGTTTACTGTTTGGGCTATAAGGAGGCTTTGTTCTTCTCCTCAGGACACTCTGAATAACAACTCTCTGGGGAAAAAGCACAGTTGGCAGGAGCGGGTGTCCCGGTCGTCGTCCCCTCTGAAAACGGGTGAGTTCTCAGGATTTTGGCCAGTCAGCTCCTTGCACCCCTTCATGATGCTCAGAAGCCCGAGACAAGTGGTGCTGAAGCAGGAGGTTGGGGGAAACATACACATGGATGCAGGGTGCATGTCCATCTTGCTGTCTACAATTACCTGAAAGGAGGTTGTTAGTGAATTGCTCTCTTCACCCAGGTAGCAAGGAGTAGGACAAGAGGAAAGAGCCTCAAGTTGCACCAGGGAAGGTCTAGATTGGATATTAGGCAAAATTTCTTCATTGAAAGGTTGATCAAGCATTGGAACAGGAAAATGCTGGAATCACTGTCCCTGGAAGTGTTCAAAATTGTGTAGATGTGGTGCTTAGAGACGTGGTTTAGTGGTGGACTTGACAGTATTAATGGTTGGACTTGAGAATCTTGGAGGTCTTTTCCAGCCTAAATGAATCTATGATTCTCTAAGTCTGGATGACAGTCTTCCTGTCAGGGATCATCCCCCTCTGTGTGGCTGTCTATGCTGCTCTCCTCTCCCTACAGGTGAGCAGACCCCTCCCCATGACCACGTTTGCCTGAGTGATGAGGTCAATCACCAAAACAGCACAACCTCCACCAAAGACCGGGGCACATCCACGGAGAGCCCGTGCCGGCGCACAGCAGCCACACAGATGGCCCCAGCCTGCGTTGCCTCGTCCCGGCCCCCCGAGAAGCACCAGGCCGCCAGCCGGGCCCCACCGCATGGCGCCAGCGTCGTGGTGGTAACGAGGGGCCCCGAGGCCCACCGGGACCGCATCCGCTACCAGACGGATGTGAGGCTGGAGGCCACAGAGGAGATCTACCTGACGCCCGTGCAGAAGAACTCGGACCCCCTGGAGAATGACAAGCCGTTCCTGTCTCAGTCCAGTGAGAACCGCATGTCCATCAGCTCCGACATCGACACCTCCGGCTATTCAGCCCTGGCAGGGAAAACCAACCCCTCCATCAGCGAGGAGGATGAGGTGCTGGACTACATGTCCTCCCCTGACAAGACAAACCTGCCCAGGGCCTCCTGTGGTGGTGGGAGTGGTGGCTCCCGGCCAGGGCACAACCTCCAGAGAGCCTCCGTGAGTTCAGACACCAGTGCCCTCTCCTATGACTCTGTCAAATACACGCTGGTGGTGGATGAGAACGTGCAGCTGGAGCTGGTCAGCCTCAAGCAGTGCTACTCGGGCTACAGTGACGAGAGCGACTCGGCCACAGTCTACGACAATTGCATCTCTTCACCCTATGAGTCGGCCATTGGCGAGGAGTATGAGGAGGATGCGCTGAAGCGTGACTCAGTTTGCCTCTCCGAGGACTCCACCCCTGAGGCAGACATCCACTTCTCCAAGAAGTTCCTCAATGTCTTCATGAGTGGTCGGGCACGCTCCTCCAGTGAGTGCTGGGCACTGGGGGAGGTGGGCTGGTGGCTGCCTGTCTGGGCAGTTCTGTCTGTCTGGTACGTGTGCGGGAGGTAGGAAGCCACCAGGAGACATCAGCCCCAGTTCTGCTTGCTGCAGTCTGTGGCTTTGTCCTTGGTAGTCCAGGAGACATGGTGAGGCTTGGAAAAACTTCACGAGTGTCAGGTGGGAGTGGCAGTAGGTGCATTGAGGCTGCATTGAGTCTTGCCCAAGATATAGCTGAGGGGGAGGCTGAGTGAGCTCACAGAGGGCCATCATATTCCTGGCATGCCACACTCCTCTCCAAGCCCAGAAGAGCACTGGTGGCATACTCCAGCAGGCATGACACCCACGCAGGTGTCACAGCTGTTTGTGTTGGTGCAGGGAGGTGTTGTTCCCAGCAGGGACTGATGGGCACCAGCGCAGCAGCTCCAGCCATGTCTCTCTCCTGTGGTGTCACATGGTTGTGTCTTGGATGAGCCATCCTGCAGGAACCTCAGCAGACGGCCTTGCCCATGTCCTTCTCTTGGCTGTGATGTTGGTCCCTCATTGCTGACATGTCCTCCTCTGCCTTTGTCCCCAGGTGCCGAGTCCTTTGGATTGTTTTCCTGCATGATCAACGGGGAGGAGCAGGAGCAGACTCACCGTGCTGTCTTTAGGTGAGCTTGCAGGCACAGGCGGTGTCCCCAGCCTCTGTCAGGGGAAAGCTGGTGCTGCACTCTCACTGAGGTGGGGCTAACACAAACTCTAGTGTGTGGGAAGCCCTGGGAAACAAACCAGTGCCTGTAGCTTGTGCCCTGCCCAGGAGCAGCTTTTGCCCAGGCTGCTGCATGGGCAAGACCTCCAAGGGTAGTCAGGGCTTCTGAAGAGCAGCTTAGGTGGTGCAATAGGGGATACCCTTGCATTAGGTGCCAGGATGCTGCTGCCTGTTGAGCCCAAACCTCCTCCAGTGCTTTATTTAGCGTGTCAGGTCCCCATGGCTACCAGGGCACTGCCTGGGTTGGTGGTGGGTGCCCCAGCAGTGTACCAGTGAGAAGGCCACCAGCACTGCTAGCCTAGCTAGTGCCTCTCTGCCCAGGTTTGTGCCTCGCCATGCGGATGAGCTGGAGCTGGAGGTGGATGATCCCTTGCTGGTGGAGGTGCAGGCAGAAGATTATTGGTATGAGGCCTACAACATGCGCACAGGAGATCGGGGCATCTTTCCTGCCTACTATGCTATTGAAGTCACCAAGGACCCAGACCATGTGACAGGTACCAAGCCTCTGTGTGCAGCCTGCTGATGTGCCCAACTTGTACCACATCCTTCCTGCTGAGCAGTCTGGTGCTGAGCAGGGGGCTGAGGGGAGGACAAAACTCAGAATTCAACAGGGAGCGATGAGCAGGTTCTGCTGTGATGCTGGGAGTTAGTAGCTGGTGTTGAGGGAAACTTTTCCTGGGCAGGGAAAAGCACAGGGCTTGGAAGATGGAGAGGGGAGGTGGAGCTCAGCCCACATGGCTAGTCACTGGAGATGATCCCTGCCATGTGCTCTCTCTTCCAGCTCTGGCCAAGAGCAGTGACTGGGTGGACCAGTTTCGGGTGAAGTTCCTTGGCTCTGTACAGGTTCCCTACCACAAGGGCAACGATGTGCTCTGTGCGGCCATGCAGAAGGTAGTGTCCCACTCCATCCCAGGGAGCAGGAGTGCCTGCTCCTTCTGGCAGCAGGGCAGAGCCCCAGTGGGGAATCATCATCACCGCTCACGAGTCCCACAGCTTTGTCTTTCTCTTTGCAGATTGCCACCACGCGCCGCCTGACTGTGCACTTTAACCCTCCCTCCAGCTGCGTCCTGGAGATCAGCATGCGCGGGGTCAAGATTGCTGTGAAAGCTGACGACTCCAAGGAGCACAGCAAGGTAGTGCCCCACTCCCTGCTCGTCTCATTCCTTCCCTGATTGCTGTTCTGCACTGGCTCATGCCCTCTGTGCTACAGGCCATGATTGCATATGAAAACTAAAGGTCTCCACCCCACGTCTGAGGGTGTGAGAACCATCATCAGCGTTTTAGGCACACCATCGAGGTCCCCCATGCCTCACAAGGCCCCAGCTTGGGCAGTACTGCCAGCTGATGCTCTCACAGCTGCCAGGCACATCCCTGCACTGGGATGCTGCGAGCTGAGCTGTACTCGGTAATCCATCAGCTGCTGCTAAACATTTCTGCTACTATTTTAAGTGGTGTCCTCCAGATCTGCCCTGTAATCTCTTTATCTGGCAAGGGCAGGCTGCTGATTAGCATTCTACATAAGTAGCCTAGTAAAGCACGTTGGGATGCTGAGCAGAGGAAAGTGAGGGCTTTGCAGCAAGCTGTTGGGAAACCTCCCTTCCAGCTGGGGGATAGGAGTAGCTCATGGCTCTGAGTGTTGTGACAGAGCTGGGCTGAGGTTTCTATAAATCTTCTAGAGGATGCAATCAACTTAGCTGCACTTTGGACTTGTATAAATAAGTTTTCATTTCTAGCTGGGACTCTTTGACACCCAGGCTTGAATGACTTGTGTAGTTTTAGGTTATCCATTGACCTTCTATATACTCGTGTTTCTGAGAGGCTTTTTAGTGAAGAAGGACAGCTGTGTCTGCTGGTGAACAGCAGCACTGACTCTAGCCTGAGTACAGTCTGACTCAGGGTCTCCAGGGGAATCCTGCAAGAGCTACTGGCAGTAAAGGCAGCTGGGGTGAGAGCCAGCAGGGCTGCCTGGAAAAGCTCCCTTTGTTCAGGTGCTTGGAGCAGTCCTGAAACTGCTGCTGATAGCAGCCCAGGATTAGGTTCCAATTAACTTCACTTCTCAGTCTCCAAGTTTATATTTCCAGTGGCCAGAGACCAGCTGCCATGCAGGGGGTGGGGAGAAAAGCTCTGACAGTTCCCCTTTCTCTCTCTCTCTCCCCCCCAGGTAAACAAGTGTAGCCATTTTTTCCAGCTGAAGAACATTTCCTTTTGTGGGTACCATCCAAAGAACAACAAGTGAGTAGCAAGGAAGTGTAGTGCAGCCCTTGATACCAGTAGCTCAGCAGTGAGGCTTTGCTGCCTTCCTGCTCCCTGGGGGTAGCACGACTGGGGCTGGGAAGGAAAAAAGAGGTTTCACAGAGCCCCATTTTGGAGGGCTCCCCTTCCCCTGTGAGCCCAGTGGTGCAGCTCCAGACATGAGCTGTGGCATGACCCTGGGGTGGCCACCAGGATTTACTGGGAGGGGTTTCAGGTCCCAAATCCCTAGGCTTAAGGGGGGTTACACCTGAGAGATGCTGGAGTACCTGTGCCTGCTGGTCCAGTCACATCCACTTTCTTTGCCTTCAGATATTTTGGGTTCATCACCAAGCACCCTGCTGACCACAGATTTGCCTGTCATGTCTTCGTCTCAGAGGAGTCCACGAAGCCACTGGCGGAGTCTGTAGGGTGAGTCCAGGCTGGGCAGGGAAGGCTGGCTCACAAAGGGCAGGAGGAACAAGACAGCCAGGCTGAATCCTGCTATCTCCCCCTACATGTGGGGTTTGGACCTGGCCACAGGCTGCCACCTCTTCGTCCAGTGAAATGCTTGGCATGAGAGCCAGGGCTGACAGGGCTATGGGCATCATATTCCTGACAGTGCTGGAACAAGTCCCAGTGCAAGGCTTTGCAGGCAGATGGCTGAAAGTCATGGACTGTGCAGGGAATTGGAGCAAGGATGGAGACCCTGTGGCTCTGATGGCAGTTCTGGGGCTGATGCAGAAGAGGTCAGGGGCTGGGGGATCAAACAGGCCACAGAGTAGGGAGTGAGTGTCAGCATGGAAATGAGGATCTCTAATTGCCTTGTGAGGAGACTGCTGCTAAGCTTTGCCTGGTGCTGTGTTGCAGGAGGGCTTTCCAGCAATTCTACAAGGAGTATGTGGAGTACACGTGCCCCACAGAGGACATCTACCTGGAGTAGGGGCTGGCACAGGCACCTCCTGCACAGCCAGGGCTGCAGTCTCACCCCTTCCCCGTGTCGTGCATGGACAAGAGCTGCTTTGAGCCTGGAGGAGGAGCGGGCCCGGGGCAGGGCTCCCCGGGGCACGGAGCGCCGCCTCTTTTCGTGACTCCCCTTCCTCGGGCTGGGGGGACGGGAGGGGGGAGGGCTGGACAAATTGTGTTTATTGTACAAAATACTCTTAGTTTATTCTACTGGAGAGGCACCCGCTGGGTGCCCTGCTTGTGAGCAGTTGTGGGGGGCAGTAGCGTGCTCGTGCCCTTTCCAGCTGCAGGCTGAGGTGACAGCATCTCCTCCTTGTGACCATGGCACAGCTTCCTGTCACATCCATCTGGGGTGACTTTTAATTGCAGTGGCAGAGTCAGTCTCTTGCAGTATGATGACATAGCAGCTACAGAAAACAAGACCCACATGCTGGCTCCTGCCTGGGAGATGGGATCACCTCCCTGCCAGGCCCTGGGGAGATAACTGCTGGGCAGGGGTGGCAGAGGAAGCTCCAGTATCTCCTCTGCCAGAGACAGAATGAGATGAGACAGCTTTCCCCTGCCTCTGTCCCCATCCCCACCCCTTCCAACTTGTATCCATGCCCTGGGGAGAGAGAAAAATTCCCCTCATACCTCCCTGCAGTAACTATACCCTCGGGAGGGAAGCCTTTCTCTGCCCCTTTCCCCTCTCCCCCAAGCTGCAGGTGGCAGAGGCAGGGCAGGGGCACCCCAGCTCAGTGGGGCTCAGCCCCTGCACAAAGCTGGGTGTCTGCCCAAAGTGGGGCAGGGAAGGGCTAAAGGCTGCAGGGAGCCCGTGCAAAGCACCAGGGAGGTAGAAGAGCTCTCTCGGTCCCTGCAGCCAGTGATCTCTGTGCTTCAGCTGGATCTGCTGTGATGGCAACAACTATTAAATATGATGGTTCATGGAGCAGAGCTACTGTGCTGTTTGTTTCCCACTACAGAGGGATTGAGCCCTGGCTTCTTCTTTCCCTTGGGACACCAAGAGGACCTGGAGCTTCTCAGTATTGGTCCAAGAGCCCTGGCTGCGATCCTGGGAGGCCAGAGATCATATCCAAAGGGCCTCCTGGCAGCTGCCCCAGCCCTCACCTGCTGGGCTGTGGCGGGCACGGGGGCACGCTGGCTCACAGGCGCCCATCATCGTAGTACTCGAGCAGGTCCAGCCCGTCGCGCTTGCTTTTGCCGGCTCTGCGCAGCTCCGCCGGCCGCTCCAGGGCTGCCCGCGTTCTGAACTCAGGCTGCTTGGGCTTGATGCCGTAATCTGCGGGCACAGCAGAGCCTGGCCTCAGCTCTGGGACAGCCACCCCCCTGCAGGGCTGAGTACATGGAAAGGGGGTTCAGAGGGGCAAGGAGAGCACTGTACCATCCACCAGGCCGAAGTGCTTCTGTGGAAGCTCCAGGGGAGCAGAGAAATCCTCAGGAATTGAGTAGCTGTCCCTACAGAGGAAAACGAGGGCCAGGAGTGAGCCGACGTCCTACAGCACTTACCCAGGCTGGCACAAGAGCTGCCGTGAGCTGCATCTTCCACCCAGTCTGGCCAGCTCTTGAGGCCTGGTACTGTAAGTTCCAGCCCGTGTCAGTGGCCGTGGGGTACCTGCAGGTACCGGGGCAGTGAGGAGGAGGAGGGAAGTGCCATCACCTCTGGTGCACAGGCCGTGGGAGGGCAGCCCCCAGCAGAAGGGCGAGCAGCAGCAGGCAGCACAGCATGGTGCACACTGACCGGTTCCACTGGTTCCGCAGCAAGGTCACAGAGGAGCCACCCTGGTTGCCCAGGACAACTGCTGGGTGGGGGAGGGGACGTGGACCCTCCCAGGTGCTGCTGCTGTCCCTTCCTACCTTGTCCCCTTCAGGTCCTGGGCTGCCTCTGCCTGGGCCCTGCCAGCTGCTGAGCCTTTGCTGTGCTGATGCATGTCCCTCTGTATAGTCAGAGCTCCAGGGCTGTCCCTGTCCCTCAGCACCTGCTTGTGCCTTCCTCTCAAACCCTCCAAAAGCAGACCCTTGCATCTCATCTCAGCAACACAGGCCTCTCCTAGGCCCTGTATTATACACATTATTGGCACAGCAGATTTGCTGAATTAATCGCTTCTCCTCTGCCCTTGACCAAGCCCCCAAGCACTGGTTGGCAGCCATTGTGCAAATCCTTTTAACACACATTAGGTGCTAGGAAAGCAGCCTGCACACTGCAGCTCTGAACCCCCAGGAGAACCCCAGGACTCTGGGGACTGAGGCAGGCACTGGGAATTACAGAGGCTATAGTCATCAGCTGAGCAACATGTGGGGCCCTGACTGACACAGGCCAGAGCAAAAGGCTTCTAAGGCACAGAGTATCCCACGGTAGACAACTGCAAAAGCTTCTCTTTCTGACAAAGACAGATCTGCTGGCAACCAGATACAAGGGATCCCATGCAAAGAGGCAGAGGCTCTTCAGCTCGGTTCTCTCCATTCAGTCCGTTTATTTGACAGACAAATCTGCTCCAAGCAGATGAGCCAGGCACGGCCAACACAAGCAGGTTGTGGGTCAACCTTAGCGCCTTGACATGTGAGACAGTGCTCTCTAAAAAACCACTACGCTGCCTGGCTTCATTATAGCACAGCTGTACAAAAGAGAAAAATCAAGTGCTTCAAAAGAGAGGCTGCCCCATCACCATCACTGCAGCCACAGAATAGTCCAGAGAAATAGGTGGCCAGGGTCTCCCCACACACATAGTGTCCATCATTCACGCCTAAATTTGTTAAAAAAATCACATACAACCCCCTCCCCGCTCTGCAGAACAGGAACTTCTCATTTATGATTTAACTGAAAATTAGACATTATCAACATCCCTCCCCCAGCCTGCTTGCCCTCCTTAGGAATGTCCAGCCATGATTTTAGCAGAGAGTAATCATCTTTTTATCAGCCCCAGTTATAGAAATAGATTTTCTGCCAAGCAGGCAAATAATCCATCAGTGGCCCTGAAACAAGAGAACAGAGAGATCATACATGTATAAAGGCAAAAATTTAAATCTATTTGTCCAAGGGATATATCCCCCACTTCTCATTATGATCTAAACAACCCCAAATCTCCACTTACATAACTCAGCTGAACCCAAGAATAGAACAGTCACTTTTGCCAAGATATAAGGCAACACTGCAATGTGGTACCAGCAATCAGAGCAGGACCAAGAAGGGTGTGAAGTGTGGTGAGCACGGCCATGGTGTGGGATACCAACCACTCCCTCAGAGCTGACATGTTCAAACTCCAGTGGGAAAGGGGGTCTACAATGTGCAAAGGGAAAATCCACATGCAGAGAGTCAGGAGAACTCTGCTGTGACAGGGAAGAGGGAAAGGAACTCAGCAATAGTGAGCAGGTGCAAACACAGAAGCATCTGCTGTAGAGCAAAAATGCTTATGTTGCACAGGGCTTAATGCAGGCTCCAAAGCCTCTCTGAAATCATTAACAGGAGGAAGTGGCTCCTGAGCTAGCCAGCTTTGTGACCTCTCCAAAGAAAGGGCAATCCCATGATGCCAGGCTGATGTAATGTCACATCACTGCCATGAATCTCTCCACAAAAGGATTAACATGGGGGAAGAGTGGAGGAAAATGAAATGCTGGCCTATAATAAAGGGATCCTCTGATGAAGAACTAGAACAGAGACCTGGTTCGGCCCTTTGATTTATAGTCAGTTTCTGCCTGGTTCAACACTTCCAGGCACCCATTTACCCCTCGTGTCCATGCTGCAGACTAGGGATCAAGGAAAAGAGTTCAGAACAGGGCTGCAAAGCTGGGGGCTTGGTGTACCAGCTGAGGTGCAGAAAGGGAGCCCAGGAGAACAGGCCTAGGTGGCAGACACCGAGCTCTGCAGCCCCAGGGCACACAGAGGTTTACTACTGTCATCAAGCCAGGAAGCAATTAATCTTTTCCTTCAGCATTTAAAAATTACCCAAGCATCAACACAGGGTACTCTAGTGCTAACCTCTCTAGGGACTTCCCAATTCCTTCCCTGGATTGGAAACCAATTGACAAATGTTCCCAACAGCCTTAATTTTTCTTCACCAGACAGAAATGGGGATATAACAGTGGGACCCACTTACGTGTGACGAAGCCAACTCCAGGCACATAATCAGCCAACAAGCGCAGAAGGAGAAGGATCCTGCCCCTGGAAAGGGAGAGAGTATTAACAAGTCCAGCTGGATGTCTCCTGCCCCAGCTGCTGAACGCACAAACAGCAATGGCAGCTGTTACACAAGGGCTCAGATTAACCTGGTCAGAGGTACCCACACATCTTCAGATCCACTCACCCAGTCTCTTGACGCTATTTCAGCTAAAAGGGAAATTTTCAGCAAAAGCCCAGCAAGGGCCCCTTACTCTGAGTATCGGTCATAGAAGGGAGATCTCAGCAGGTAGTACAGCAGGAGGATGGTTCGTCGCCTCAGCTCCGCCCGCTCTCGCCTGTTCAGGTCTTTCAGATCACTCAGCAAACTCAGACTGGAAGGAGGAGGACAGAGAGCTAAGTCACTGCAAAAGCAGCCAGCAGGGAAAAGCAAGCAGGTTGCTAAAGCCCTTCACTCTAAGCTGCATGCAGAGCAGCCCGCACCAGCTCAGAACAGAGATCACTCTAAGTGTAGAAGTTGTAGAAGACGTATCAATCTCCAAGTTAAAGACCAGCCCCAGTGTGTATTTCTCCCAGTAGGGCCTGCCCAGGACTGGGGAATGGGGAAGTGTGATGCCCAGCCACCACTAAACCAAGAAAGACTCTCCATCAGACTGACCTTGAGATTTCCAGGACTGCTGAAAGGAGCCAGGGCTTCCATGACCTCTGGCCCCATACTCCTAAACTCAATACTAGGAACATACAGTCAAGGAATGAAAAAATGAGAGATTCCTAACAAGAGGCACGCAGAGAAGGGATCCCCTGCACCCCCACAAAGTTCTGCCAAGTGCAGGCAAATAACCCGAAGGCAGGGCTGGGGCCCCTGGGGAAAAGGGCTGGAGGACTTGCACCCACAGCTGCAGTGGCTGAGGCCGAAGCGTAAGGAAGGGAAGAGTGCCGTGCCCAAGCAGAGCCGTGCAGGGAGCGGAGCTGGCCAGCACTGCCCGGCACCCGGGCCGAGCCCGCAGCACCCTCTGCTGGCCCCCGCACGGTGGGAGCCCGCACGGAGAAGGGCAGGATACGGTGGAGCAGGGGGCGGGTAATGTAGATGGATTCTGCGATGGTTTCTTGGAGACCCAGAGGAGTGGGAGGCTGGTTCATCTCCTCCGCTCTTCGGCTCTGCGATTCCTCTCTCTGCTGGGGGGAGCCCCAGTGCCGCGATTGCAGGGACGGGGCTGAAACAAGCAGGTCTGGTTACTAACACAAAGGAAAGCTTTGTCCCAGCTGGAAATGACATACCACATGACTACTAGTTCACTCCACCTGGCCCTGGTGCCCTTCACCCCCCCTAGCCAGTTGGATAGCAAAAAGAAAACTCTTGCACTGACACAGAACAGCTTAATAATTGAAATAAAGTAAAATAACAATAATAACAGCAATGAAAAGGAAGATAACAAAACCCAAGAAACACAAGTGATGTACAACCATCACAAGCTCACCATCCCCAGACTGATGCCCATCCCATTGCCAAACATGGGATTGGCCCCTCCCAGCCAACTCCCCCAGTTTATACAGTGGGCATGATGTTCTATGGTATGGAGGATCTCTTTGGCCAGTTCAGGTCACCCACCCTGAGTATGATCCCTTCCAGCTTTTTGTGCATCTCCTCACTAGCAGACTCCAGAAAACTGAGAAGTCCTAAGAGTAATCACTACTTCTCAACTACCTACAATATCAGTTATAAAAAAGTTATCAACATTATTCTCATATTGAACCCAAAACTCAGCACTATACCAGTTACCAGGAAGAATACTAATTCTATCCCAGCCCAAACCAGGACACTTTCTTATCACGTTTCCCTGCTTTCTGCACTGAGAAGGTGTGAAGCAGGAAAGCTTGAAGTGGTACTTGTAAGATCTTCTCAAAGCATAACCATGATGAGCTGTCTCTGTTGCAAGGTTCATGTGGGAAAACACAATTTAAATGCTAGGCTTGCAGCACATCTCTGGTTGCTTTGATAGCCCCACCCATCCACAGTGGGCCCAGTGAGTGGCAAGATATGTCCCAATACAAGGTTCTATCCTTTACTGCTCACATCCAAGTCATCCATGAAGGCACAGAGCAGGAAGAGCTTAGGCTGAAAAACAGGCTTGATCACTTACTGCTCTGTAGAGAGCGCACAACACGGCTCGAACGCCTGCCAACATAGGTCTGATCCTTCCCTAAGGAGTTGTCTTCCATGCCTGCAGAAGAAAACAGCCACAGGGGTAAGGCTTCAAAGCAATACACTGAACTGCTGCCTGATATTGCCCAGGTCTAGGGCCTCTTTCCTCATCATTAGACTAGGGCACATGCAGCCTGACTCATGGTTGAGCCAGAAATTCATAGTTTAGACTTCTTCATCACCTCCTTCCAGATAGTAGGACAACCCTGCCACTAAGCTTACTTGTCCTCTGCAAAGGGTGGGAAGTTCAACACAGCTCAGTCTTGAGTACAGACACCTTATGGTTTCACGTGCTGCACAAGCCACTGCTCTGATGAGTAATTCCAGCAGGACAAGACATGGCTCAGCAAGGCACCAAGCCAATGATGACAACACCATGGGCTCACCTTGAGGGTGGAGAGGCTGTTGCTTTTCCCTGTTCAGTGGCACGATGGGAGGAGACATCTGGATGCCAGCTTTGTACCACAGCAGGAGCAGGAGACGAAGGATAGCTCTGTGAACAGACATGTGGAAGTCTTCAATACCACACTATGGAGTTGAGTTCCTGTTACACTGGAAAGATGGCTTCCACAGAAGAGGGAAAACACTCAGGTCCCCTCAGAGCAACTGGCAAGGTGAGAGGCGTAAGTGCTCCCTTCTGTGGCACAGAATCCAGTACCCCAAATTCCCCCAGCCTCAGGGACTGGCAGCTCAGTCCTGTGTGGGATTTTTTCCGGGGTACTATGCAGTGCCCTCCAGGTCCCCTTTCCGAGCGCACGCTGCCCCTTCCCCTCTGCCCACAGCACTTACTTAGCCAGCTGGATGAGGACAATGATGGTCCACCGGCCCATCTCCCCCCACACCCTGGCTGTCCCCATCTCTGCAAAGACCTCCACGCATTCTAGCACACTCAGCCAGGTCAGCAGCTTCTGCTGGGGCAGCGACTGCAAAACACAGAGGGGAGGAGGGGGACAGGATGCAGGTTCTGCTCGGGAGTTAAAGAGGGCAGAAACACAGCCCAGTCTGGTGGGACTCTCTCAGAAATAAGTACCAGATAGCCTTGGAAGTCACAGCTCCAGAAACAATGTCTTCACTGCAGCTGGAGCCTAGACACAAGCCCACTTATCTACCTCCAAGCAGGGACTGAGATATCACAGTGTCACATGGAGTTACAACTCCAAAAACAGGGAGAACATCACATCTGTGTTTTATATTGCCTCTACCAGGGTTGTGGCACTGTCCCTGAGCTCCACAGCAAAACTCTCCCCTCCTCCTCATCCCAGGCTGAGACAGAAGACAACCTCCTCTCTGGATAGAGCTGATGAGGAAGTGCACTTGGAGTAGATGGAAGAGGACCCAGAGTCCACAGCCACACCAGAGTGAATGCCAGCTGAACACAGCATCAGTACAGATTTCAGGCATGAATCCCAAGAGAGTGGGTGCTCTTCCATTCTAGGTCTCTGCTCTCCACATGGGAACTTTATACTGCTGTCAACCACAGAAAAGCATCAATAAAGACAATACAGCTGAAATTCCATTCAGCTTTAACCAGGGAAGCAAGTCTTCAGTATTTCTGTTTGTTACACACCTGATGCTCCATTCAGGGAGCTGTCTACACCCAATCCATGCACTGGGCAGGTTTGTAATAGAAGAGCCTTGTCTCAAAAAAAACAACCTCTTCCCCATTCCCCAAAGGGCTTAGCAATGCTGGGAGCCGGCCTGGGGCTCACGCTCAGTAGCAAGGAGCTTACACTTGTTTTACTCAATACAATATGACAGATGGAATCAGCACTTTAGTGCTCCAGAGCCACTGCTGTGAAAAGAGCAATGGTTTATTCATCAACACCTAACTCAAGTTCTGAGCTTCCCAAAAAAGCCTGTGGAGCTTCTGGTGCAAGTCAGGGCCTCATTTCTGTGGTCCAGGGAGTGCTCCGGCCACTCCTCCAAGTCAGGAGCTACGGGACAGAGCTGCTGATTTACTTGCATTCAGAGGTTGCCTCTGGCTTCTCCATACCTGACCGCAAAGAGAGGCCACAGCAAAGACCTGTTAAGTTTCTACAGACACTCCCTGAAAGCTCCTGCAAGGAGGAAAGCATGTGTCCCAAATCCTCCTCCCACACACTCCAGCCTTACCACTGGCAGGCTTTGCTGCAGGTCCTTTCGGAGAATCCAGTCGTTTAACAGCACTAGGAGGTTGGAGGCAGAGTACACTGGAAAAGGAGGAGAATGGATGTATGGAATGCAAGCCAAACCGGCCCTGCTGCCTCTGTCCCTGACAGGGAACGAGGGAAGGAGGGCGGCAAGATGTGCACACTCCTCCCAGGAGCTGTCCGAGAAGGCAGCCAGCCATGGACAAAAGCAGGGCCCGGGGAGCAAGACCCGCATGCACCCGGGCAAGGGCACAGCACCGGCCCCGACCCGCTGCCCACCTACCCAGCTCCGACAGGGCGTGCGAGTCCGAGAAGCGACCTGCGAAGGGAAGAGAGCGGCTACAGCGAGCGCCCGGAGCCGGGGAGCCTCCACTCCCCGCTGGGTCCCGGTGCCCGCACGCCCCCGGCCCAGACCCCGACCGGACGGACGAAGGCTCGCCCGCCTCCCCGCTCCCGCACCTGGCAGCAGGTAGGAGAGCCCCCGCACGGTGCCCTCCAGCTGGGCCGTGGCGGCCGGGTGCCGCCTCACGTACTCCTGGTAGCGCTGGCACAGCAGGCGCAGCCGCCACACGGGGCCGGCTCCGCGGGCACGGGCCGAGGCTGTCGCTGCCGCCATGGCGCCGCCGCCGCCGCGCTNGTCGTTCTTCCAGCGCTGCGGCGGGCGGGGGTCTGCCCACGCGTGGGTATGGCGCTCCGCGGGGCGGCTGGGGGCGGTGTGCGGGTACCGGCCGCCCGTCGGGGGCTGCTCGGGGGAGCTGCCGGGGCTGGCTGCGGCACCGGTGAAAAGTTCCCGGTGGCGCTGGGGAGTGAGAGCGGGCGCCGGGAGCGGCGCTTGCCCCTTCGTCACCTGCCGTGGAGCGGCGTGTGGCACCCCCCGTCCGAGCCGGGGGCTCCCATGGGCACGGCTTGCCCGGCAGTGGGGAGCCTCGCTCCGCGCCTGCCGAGGGCTCTGCGTGGGGAAGGGTGAGGTGTGACCGAGGAGGCAGGGACAGCCCCGCTCCGCTCGGGGCTGAACGGCCCGTGCCCACTCGCTGGGTGCGGAGCAGGGAAGGTGCTGCCCTGGGGTCACGGAAAGGCTGGGGGGCCTCGGGGACAGAGGCTTTCATCCTCGCGTCCGTGCGTGACAGTCTGTCCCCGCCCGGGGCCGGGGGAGCGGAGCGGGGAGCAGAAGGGCGGTGGTCGGGCCGTGCAGTGGGGGCTCTGCCGGAGCCCACGCAGGACTCGCACGGCCCAGGGTTTGCCGCACTAGCACGGGTGTCCCCGTTGGCCGGCGGGAGGAGGCGCGGGGCCCGCCGGGCTGCCGCCTGTTGCAGAAGTGGCTCCAGCCTGTGCCCTCCCTCCGTGCCGTGCCCTGCCCCGGCTCTGCCTCCCGCTCAGCCGAGGCTGCCGGCCAGCGCCCCTGCCCGCGGCCGGGCCTGGCTCCGCACGCTGCCCGGGGCAAAGATCGGCGGTGCCCGTGGGCCAGGAGCCGCTTCGTGGCCTCTCGGGTGCGCACAGAGCTGGGCCGAGCCGCCCCTCCTTCCTCCTGTCCGGTTACCTCCGCACAATGGGCACAGTGTGTGCCTGCGGCTTCCTCGGCGGGAATTACAGTTGCATGGGCAGGCACTTTATCCTCCCTGATGTCTCCTCTTCCCCCGAGGGTTTGTTTTCCAGCAGGCTGGGTTCAAAAAGGGCACGAGATACCTCTGGCAAGCAGTCTGGCACTAAACAAACCTTTTCAGTCAGAATCACATGTATTAGACCCAACTTTCCATTCACATGCAGTGCTACCTGCGAGTTTCTCTGAATTTCACGGTGGCTGGGCTGCTGCTCTTAGTGCGAAGGCGGGTGAGATAGCACCCGAAGCCCGTGACAGAGATTTCCAGCACAGTTTACTGGGGTAGGTGTGTGCTGCTGGTGACTCTAGGGGCATATCCAGTGCAGAGTGCCAGAGCTGCTCTCCTTCAAGGAGATGCTCTGGCTCTGCCAGACAGCAATCTGAGAGCCGGCTGCCTAGGAGACTGCCAAAGACACCTTGTCTTCAGCCAGAGGTGAAGCTTGGTGCACAAAGTCCTTGGGCTACTCTCAACAACACAGCTAGATTCTGTCCCCGAGTAAGGAGCATTTTGGCAGATGCTTTCTCTTAACCCCTTGCCTGCAAACTCTGTCCCGCCAACTGTCACGTCCCCTTCAGTTCATCTCCTGTTTGCAGCAAGTGAGTCTGGAGGACAGTTTGAATAGCATCGTGCTGCCTTTTTATGGTAAATATGTTGCAAGGGAGCGCTCTAGGATGGGTGGCTTCTCAGAGCAGCAGCAGATCCCTCGGCTTATGGTGCCCATGGTGTGTGTGTGGTGGCAGGAGGTGAAAGGCTGGGTTGAGGGACTAGTCTGTCTTGACTGTGTTGAGAATGATCTCAGAGCAACTCTTTCCTTAGTGCTTACTGTCAGTCTGGGTGCTGAGGGCTTGTGCTTACTGGAAATCCACTGGCTGTAACCGAGGCCAAATAATTCCAATGCTCTGATGATGAAGGTGCAGGCTCAGCACTAACGGTAAGAAAAGAAGCAAACCAAAAAAAAAAGCAAACGTTCTGCCAGCCCATCTGTGGATACAGTGCTGAAGTCCAGGTTGCTTGGCTGTCGGTGTCTTGGTCTTTGCTCAGATCCATGAGACATGCCATTTCTGGGAAGCCTGACTCCAGGCCCAGCACTGCCACAGGTGTAAGGCAGTTCATCCTCAGTAAGCCTCAAAACACGTGTTTCAGAGTCTGGGGTGAGGATGTTTTGGTAGAGTGAGGATGGTTTGGTACAGTACCTGCCAGGGTTGGAGCTGGGGAGCAGGATGTGCTCAGTACATTGATGCTTGCCTGCGTCTTGGGAGATGGGTAGTTGGGGTGGGCAATGGATGTTCTCCCAAACCTTATCTTCCTGCTGACCTTCCTCTGCCAGAAGGGAGTAGCCTGGCATTATGAGGTCGGGGATGTGGATCTTTTTGGCTGTGGTTGAAAGCAAGCAGTTGTGATGAAGATGGCCTTTCTGGCCCTGTCTCTTTAGGGGATCTCCTCCTGCCCTTCTCAGCTCTCACACCATGGTCTGGCTGTGTATTTTCTTTGCTTCTGGATGAGCTCAGCCAATACTTTGGGATAGCTAGGGATAACTCGCTCCAAATAACCTGTGGATGGAGGCATGTCCAGGGAGTATTTTAGTCCCTGTTACATGAACCCTGCCTAGAATGGAAGGTCTTGTTCACTCACGATATCCCACTGGAGGCCAACACCTTTCAGGAGAGCTCCAAATCTCTGTCCAAATGAGGAGACAAGGGCAATGAAGCACACCATGCTCTGAGCATGGCAATGCTGGTGGTGGCAGCTTTTGATCTTGGAAAGACCTCCTGGGGTCTGGAAAGACAACAGCTGGCAGGGGAAGCTGGTGGTGTAGTACCTAAGTTCCTGAAATGTTGCTGACAGGTCTGTTACTTGAAGCAGTAGTCTGATGGGAAGGTCAAACAAGCTTAAGGGGCCTTTTAATGTGTGTTTGGAGGCATTTTTCTGCTGTTCTCTATCAGGGTGCCCCTGCCCTTCCCAGCTTAGCTCAGACTTGGCATCTCTGGAGAAAGACTTTTTTGGCTTCCCAGGAGGAACAACATGTCTGGCAATGTGTGCAGAGCCCTGCTGCGAGATACTGACTGCCTCCTGCCTCCAGATGCCTTTTCCAGAAAGCCATTTAGAGCCACAGATTGCTACTTGGATAACTCCCTTCCCTGATTCATTAGTAATGTGCATCCTCTACTGTAATACTCAAATCTGCCTGTGCCAAAGGCTGAAAGGGAGAGGCCATGTCTTTTAATAACCATGTGATGCAGTTGGAAAAAACTTTTGGACACGTAGTTCTCTGGTGGCCTGAGTTGATGGAAACACTCCAAGGGAGAGATACAGTTGGTCCCTGAGGGAGAGGGCCCTGCAACTGCTTTTGGGTGTGTGAGGGTAACTGCTTATGGTTTCTGACCTTTTTTCCCCCAGCATCACCCTAAGCTCCCCCGACCCCACCTGGAGAAGGCAGCAGACCTTGAGATCATTCTCACCATGCTGCAGATCTTGCAGGTCTTGTGCAGTGCTCTGTAAATAACTGCTGGTGGCTGGGTTGTGGCTGTGTGATGTGGGCTCCTGTCGTATCTTTGCTCCGTGGGATTTTTTAGCTTGACTAACGCCGGAAAACCCCAGCAAGATTACAACAGGACGCTTAGTAACTAAATAGAGGAACAGCTCTTCCCTCCCCGGCGGCAAGGGTCCAAAGAGTTCAATGGCGAGTGAGTCCTAGAGGAGCAGGGGGAGTGGGAGGGGGAGAAAGCCACGAGGTGAGGGGGCAAGAAGAGCAGACAGACAGACAGGGGAAGGAAACCACAGAGAAAAGAGGACAAATGCCTGGGGTGNGGAGAAGCCAGTGGAAGACAACTGGTGGGACAGGTAAGGGGGGAAGGGCTTAACCTGAGAAAGGTAAGGGTGGGAAACCAACTATTAAAGGGGGTACATGGTTTGTCCCATGTGATACATAACCAGTGATACATTAGTACAATACAACAGGCTCCATCCCGGAGATGAGGCTCCTGCCATGTGCAAATGGGAACTCTGCTGTCCCAGTGATGCAGTGGTGGATCCCAGTGGCAGTGCTGCTGTGTGACAGGCACATATCTGGGTGTCCCCACTCAGTATTATCTCTGCTGAAGGCACCTCTGCTTTTCGAGCTCTTTGCTATTGAAAGTACTCAATGTTGTTGCCAGCAGCTTCTGCTTCCTAGCCCAGGCAGGGGGACTTGGCTCTCACCTGCTGAACTGTTCCCTGGTGTAATATACCTGGTATAATATAAGGCTCTGGTAGTGTCTGGGCAAGGGCTGTGGGGTGTATGCCAGGAGGGTTTGGCACTCTGGTTCGTATCCTGTTCCTTCTGCTTCAGAAGTACCCATATCTGAGTTTCCCCTCTTAGAACCCTTTGGCCTGAGGTGGGAGCTGACCTGTCAGGACAAACAGAGTGGGGTGATGGAGGGGACAGATGCCTGTTCACTGACATGTGCCATAGGGTCCATACACATCCTCTCACTGGCTGCCACCTTGTAGCCAGAATCTGAGGGAGACTCACAAAACAGAAGTTTAGTTGGGCCATGTTGCTGAAGAAGAGTTTTGCTGAGCAGTGCAGTGCTGTACTTCACTCTTAGAATCACTGGATTTCACTATTCAGGTAGCAGCTGTTGTTACTATTTTTTGTTTCCAGCCCTTGTTGGGATTGATGTCACCTCCCTCCTGTCATATTGTGCTGTGCCAGGCTGGCCTGGGGTTTGCTGTGGCTAGAGGGGGTGTAGGAATACAGCACACTGCACACTTGTTTTCTCTGTTTGGGCTTTTATAACAGGTAGGACAGACCAGATACATGTTTTTAGGAGGTTTTTACCTGCTTTTAAGGTCCTGCTCCTGCTGCATCTTAGAGCAATGATGTGTGGATAGAGGGTCTTTAAAACAAAATTCCCAATTCTTCTCCAGTTCCTTTGCCCCAGCATATTAGTGTGTCTGTGCCTCTGTTTTGGGCTTTCTCCTGATAAGGAACTAAATCCTTCTAGCCTCCTGGGAGAAGGGCTTATCCATTTCATCCTACAGTTGTGGAATGTGTGTGCCCAAGTCTGTGGGAGTTGGAGGAAAGAGGTGCACTGTCAAGATGCCAGCAGAGGAAGAGGATTTCCTCTGAGGAGGAGTAACATGTGCAGACTGCTGTGCTCTCCTCAGCATAAGTTGCATGTGTGGTGTTTTTTGGCAGCTTTCTCCCTCTCTCTGCCTTTACTCCTCTCTCCCTATGTGCATCTCTTTGGATAGACTCTCTTAACTGCCATTATGGGCATGTCATGGGGGCTCAGGTTACTGGACAAGATAGTTAACCCCTTTATTGCCTCACAAGTTAGACACTTGCTGCTGCTATCATGTTTGGGAGGGGGCCAGAGAACTTGCATCCCTCCCCCAGCCCCTGATCCTGCTGGAGGATTGGTGTGAGGACTCACATGTGTCACAATGGAACATGATGGCTGTGGCTTTGCCAGCAATTCTGGGGACACGTGCACAGTCCTCCTTGCATGGGTGGGGAACGTGCCAAGGACAGTGCAGTGAACTGGGACTGGGAATATGCAGCATGCAGGTAGACATTCTCCCCTGGGCTGTCTGGGTAGCCTTGGGTGACATTGAGCCATGCTTTGTGACAGGCTGTAGGACAGGGACAGGACCAAGGTGTTGGGTGCTCTTATCTGTGACTCTCGGATGTGCAGGGGCCTGTCCTCAGAGCTCTCTTATGCAGTAGCTCTTCACGTGACTGTCTTTTGGGTTTCAGGTGACAGCAAGCTCCAAAACTCTCAAGTACTGCTGAGATGTCTTATCTGCCCTTCAAGCTGAGAATCCTTGGTTAGAGGGGGGTCCCCACAGGTACCACCGGGCCGTGCCAACTTCTCCAGCTGTTTCTAGCCACTCCTGCAACATTGGCAGCCTTCAAAGGTTAGTTACCTTGTATGTTAAGTAGATGGTTTACATGGGGGTTGCTCCCTTGCTGTTTTAGTGCTTCTAAATCAGTAATCAGGGGATAATTGCATGGCAGAAGGGCTTGGCTCTGTGGGTATTTGGGACTTGTGGGAGGCTCTGGAGACAATACTGGCACTTGTAAGCCCCAATAGCCCAGTTCTCTGGAGGAAAGGACCAGATTCTCCACAGCAATCCTTTGAATAAAGTGTAATCCCATCTCTGTGGCTGTTCACCTGAGTGTGCACATCTGGATCCTTCTCCCGAGACAATACTATGGTCTATTGCTTATTTCTTGTGTACAGGGCAGTAAGTTGCTGGAACAAGCTCTGTGGGCCAGGGAAAATGGGAAGACCCCCTTCTGAAGGGTGGGAGCTTGTGCTGGCATTGTTCTGTCCTAGCAGCTTCTTTTCCCTCTGTCCATTACATCGAGTGTTTCTTTGAGGCCACTGTTCTCAGTGGCCACCTCTCTCTCCCTGCCCCTCATTAGTGCAGGGCTTGGCATGCCAGCAGGAGGGAGCCTCAGCATGTCTACGACTTGATCGGATTTGTCAAGGCTCCTTCCCTTTTCTTCCTGTTCATTGAGGTCTGAAACAAAGCAAACAGAGGAGAGGAATTCCAAAGAATAGGAGTGAGGGAAGAGAGGAACGCTAGAGTGACAGGCTGCCCCTGCACACATGCACCCCCCTGCCTTGGTCTGGTGGGGCAGAGCTGGTGGCAGAGGAGGCACTCCTGTTCCCAGCTCTGGCACCAGCTGCCCTTCTCCTGCTGTGCTCTGGGGCTCCAATCCTCACTGCTCAGGTAGCTTCCGCTGCCTACTCTGCACGGGCACGTGTGCCTGAGCACAGCCTGAGGGAAGCAGGGCATGATTAGAATTGCTTTGTTTGTCTTGGGCTGTGGTAAAAGGTTTCCTTCTTTACCTGTGTCAGGAAATTTTCCCCTGCCAGGCAGATCTAAAGAAGCCCGACATGGCGCTGAACGTCCTGCCTGGGTGCCAGGGCAGTGAGGCACTGGCCCCTCCCCATCTTGTAGCCAGATAAGTGCTGGAACAAGGCCCTTTTGTGCAGACAGGTGTGTGAAGTGGAGACAAACGTGCTCATACTGTTTCCCAGGAGGCAGGAGACTCGGGAGGGGAGTCGTGGCCAGCCAGACAAAGCTGCCACAGGTAAAGCTTTGTCCAGTCTGATAGATCTCCTTGCTCTCTCCTTTGTCATCCCCAGACCATCATGCAGTTTGCCCTTCATCCTGCCCCTGACCCTCCCATAGACTGGATCAGGGAAGGCAATAGGATGCTCAACAGCCTCAGTATAAAGCACTTGAGGTGAAATACATCCCTGCTAGTAACACCCTCCTCCTTGCATTTAAGCTGCAAGGAACAGCCTTTAAGCCACAGCCTCTTCTTTCCTTTCCTTTTTCCTCCTTGTTCTTTACCTTCTGGCAATCTTTGCACTCCATGGTTTAATTAAAGAGCAGAGCAAAGTGCTTAGACTCCAAAATGTGCAGATTAAGGGGTTACTAATCCCCTTCCTCAATGGGTGCTCACATCCTGTCCAGCCTGTTATCAAGCTTCTGTTCCCTGAGTGGAAACTTGGCCAAACTTGAGACCTCTACCTCTCTTCCTGCTTGCTGTGCTGAGGAGGAAGGGCAAGGGGTGACAGGAGAGCCATGGGGAGGATCAAAGCAAGCTGTGGGCTTACAGAATTTTCGAGGTGGGTTTGCAGTCAGCATCTTTGCTTTTTGTGTCCTGCCTGGTTTTGGTGCTCCAGGAGCAATAAAGCAGAGGTTTGATGTTTTTCTTTTGGGTTTTTTGAGTGCTGTCTTCCTATTCTGACAAAATAACCTTTCTGTCAGAGGAAGCCACTGCTTCCCTTTGTGCACGTGCTTGTGTGTTTATTTTCTGGGTGATTTGGTTCAGGTGTGTGCCTTCCCTGTGCATACACTCCTCTCTTGATTTCCCAGGTGTCTCTTCTGTGCTCTTATTCCCAGTGTAGGCCCCAGTGCTGCAGCACTGCTGGAAGAGCAGGGCTCCCTCACAAGAGTGGGAGCCTGGTGCCTGGCAGTGCTGCGTGAGGCTGGTTGTATTCTCACCTGGGGAGGCTGGGATCCCTTTACAGGACATATTGTGTCAGTGAGAAGGGGAAGGTGCAGTATTTGTGGATCCAGCTGGAGACACCAGGGGGGAGATGGAACAGTGAGGATGAGTGTGATGTGAAGGGTAAGATTCTTCCTGGAAATATCCTGGAAAACCTTATCACAGGATGGTCTGAGCTCTTATGCTGCTCCTGGTGCAGGCTGGGCACTGCACAGAGGTTGCTGTGGATTGCAGAAGACGTGAGCTTTTGTCCTCAGCCGCTCATCTGCTGCTTGGTTGGGTTGAGCTATGCTGTTTCTTCCCTGCCTTTGTCCTTTGGTGTGCAAGTTCAGAGTTTAGCTCAGCAGTGTGAGAAGCCCCAGGGACAGGAACACAAGGAGCAGCAGGAAGGGAGGAGGGCTAGTAATGGGTTTGGATGTTGGGACTATTCTCCTTTCCGCTGCCTGGCTTTGGGAACTGCTTTCCCTCTGGGACCCACTTCCCCTTGTTTTTTTGTCCCCATTAGTCATTTCCATCACCTTATTTCCAGTTTGCAAGATGCCCTATATGTTTGGGGTTTTTTTTGCAGGTAGGTTTTGTTTCTTAGCCTGGACAGCAGTTTTTCCTCCACAGTGTTGTCAGAGCCTTTTGGCAATGTGCAAACTTCTCTGTGGCTCAGAATCACTTCTGGTCTTAGAAAATGCCCAGGGTGCCCTGAGTGGATGGCACTATTGCTGCTTGGGTTTTTCAGAGCCTGCCCTGAGCCTTTCTGGTTTGCTATTTATAGTGTGCTTGTTCCATTCCTGTGTGGACGAGCTCTGCTTTCAGCCTCGCTTGGAGGGCATTGGTGCCAGGAATAGCTCTGGACAGGGAAGATACAGGAGTGGCTGCTTGAGCCCAGCTCCCGGTTTGGGCTAGTCCCTTGTGGAAGAGGTACCAGGCTGCATCCATGAGCTCAGCTGCTTTTCATGCAGAGGAGGGGGATTGCCTGTCTTTGTTGGCCAGTGCCTCATGCATGCCTGGCTACTGGACTAGAGTTTGGCATTGTGAGAGCTGGAATTTGGAAGAGTTGCTCCAGTGACCGATACTAGCCGGACTAGTGAGGGACCATGGTGTCACGAGCCTGTGGCATGAAGCTGTATCAGCAGAGGATTAGGCTGGTTATTAGGAAAAGCCCAGAGAGTGGCTGGGCACCGGAACAGGCTCCCCGGTGAAGTGGTCACAGCACCAAGCCTGACAGAGTTCAAGAAGCTTACTGACAATGCTCTTAGGCACATGGTGTGATTTCTGAGGTTGTCCTGTGCTGAGCTGGGAGTTGGACTTGATGATCCTTGTGGGTCCCTTCCAGCTCAGGATATTCTCTGATTCTGTGCTGGGCAGTTGGCATGGGAAGCCCTGCTCCTAGCATGTCCTCCAAGTAGTGATAGTGACCTTGTATGTCCTGAACTGCTGCCCACTGGGTGGGTGGATCCCTTGTGGTAGGGTACCTGCCATTCCTTGCATAGGGCCCTGCTCTCCTCCCCCCAGAGAGTGTTTGCTAACCCCGAGGGAGCTCGAGCTAAAGCCTGAAAGGAGGCTGCAGCACCAAAAGAATCAACACCCTCCTCAGCACTGCTGCTTGGGCAGAGCTGCTCCAGTCTTTTGGCTCACGGTGCTCTCAGCTTGTCTGGAGACCAGAGCTGGACAAATAATAAATTGCTTGATTTAGTGCCCAAAATGAAAAGCTGGAGGGAGAAAAACTCAACACAGGCAAATTTGAGAGACCTTTTATCTTTTCTTTTAAATGTAATGCAGCTCAATTGCAAACAAAACAATGCAAAATGAGACTTTTTTGCTTGGAAAACGAAGTATTTTGTACTTGTCCAAAACTTGTAGTGACGAAGCAAATAGCTGTGTCTGGAAACTGCAGCTTTCAATCAATAACTATTCAGCCAAAAACACTTACCCAGTTCTGGTGGTAACAATGCACACTGTTGTGCTGACAGCCTGGCTCACAGCCGTGCCCCTGGCACCTCCCCAGAGGTGGATGGTGTCCTACCTCTTGTGAGCTTTTCCAAGTAGAGTGCCAATATGGGGTTGTTGGAGTCCCTTTGTCTCATTTTTTGCTGTAATTAACCTAATTAATTTTGCCTGAGGTGATGCAGACTGGACAAGCACGTGTAAGGGGGAGGTTTGGCCCTGTTGTGCTGGGGTATGGTCTCCCTTGTCCCACCAGGCAGCACCACCTGGTGCAGGGTGTTCAAGAGCATTTCAGGGGAGCAGGGGGATGTGGGGTTAGAGGGTTAGTCCCTACCCATGGGCACTGCTAGCTGGAAACTTGGGGTGTCAGTACCACACAGGATGAAATTCCCACCCCTTGCTGTATCGGTAGGATGCCTGCTGGGTGTTCCAGCTGTGCTGATGGCAGAGCTGGAGCTGCTGGAGGGCTTGCTGCAGGCTGACTTGGGTAAAAGCTGGAGTTCAGCTCTGCTCAGCTCTGACCCCAGGAGCTGTTGCAAGCCCACAGCAGTGAAAGTGTCAGGAAATGACAGGGTGGACAGGTATTGATGCCCATAGCACATCCGGAGACCAGAACACGGTGAACTTAATGGATTCAGAGCTAGCCATTAGCTGCAGCACAGACATCAGCAAAAATGCAGATAGTAGAAACCTAATCCTATCAGAGAGGAAGGGAGCTGGAGATCAGCCCCTGTTGCTGCTCCTGTTTCAAGAGGCAGTTGGGGTCCTCCTGCACAGTGCCCAGGCCTGGTCCCTCCTTTGCCAAGCCATGCTGGCCAGGGAGGCATGTGGAGGAGATTTGATTCAGGACTCTGTGGCCTCTGTGTCTGTCCCCAGTTAGGCTTGATCTTCACTAGGCCCAGAAAAAGGCCAGTGAGTGTTGATACTTCACCTGCTGGGTATCCTCTTAGCATCCAACGACTTGTAGTCCCGGGAGTTAAAGCTGGAAGCAGTGTGTTGAACGCCTCCTCTGTGAGTTTCTTGAGGGTCCTTCCAGCTTCTTCTTGAGCTTAAGAGGAGTGAGAGCACTGGGGGACTGTGTTTCTGTCTGGATGGGCCCCCTTTTACTTTGCCTGAGAGTTGTGGCACAATGCAGCTGCCCAGCTTGTAAGCACCACAGGATGTCTGGTAGGCTTGAGCCTCCTACGCCACACTTGCACATTCTGCTGTGGCACTGCTGTCCCCATGTGTGCCCTGTGTGCCCTCTGTGGCTGAGGCTCTGCCAGGCAGCTGAGCCCAGTGCCTGATTGCGGGCAGGAAGACTGACTCTGCAAAAGGAGACTGTGTCTAGCAGGGCCTTGTGATCAGAGTCCCTGCCAAGAGGAGTTGCTGCCCTGATACATTCCTGGGTTTCAGACATGAAGAGGTAAGCAGCAAGGCATTCCTGTGTCAGACCCAGCCTGAGCTTGCTGGTTTCCTCAAAAACAAAGAAACAGTCTGGTGACAAGAGTCTCTGCTTCAGCCAAGCTTGGAGCTTCAACACCCTTCAGAGACTTTTAGCTCCTCTTCCCCAAGTGCTGTGGTTCTGCCAGAGAAGGAAAAGATGGCTTTTCAGTATGACCTCTGCAGAATAAAAAACTGCACTCAGAGCAGCAGAATTGTGTGTAATAATGTGGTAATCTTACAGGCCTGAGAAGAGTTTGATGTTTGAGAATGAGCTGTAACTGAGGCACAGCTGCCTGTTGTCCCAGGAGGATTTTCTCAGCAGCTTGGTGGATCTGGGGGCAGTGGAGAGATGAGGATGCTTCCTTCTTTCACAGCATGTGTTGGTGTCCAACTCTGTGGGTGCTGCTGGATCCCCCCTTTAGAAGATGGTAGCTGTTTTGACAGAAGTTGCTCTTTCTCCAGGGAAATACAAAGGTGAAACTCTCACTTAAGGTTTGCTTATCATAAGACTGAGGAGGGAGGGACGGCATGGTAATCCGGAGCATGGGGTTTTAATCCTGCTCTCCTGGCCAAATTCCATTCCGCCTCTGTAAATTCCTGCAGCTATCCTGCTCTGCACTGCCTGTGTGGTATCTGCTGGCTGGCACAGCCCCCCTCAAGCGGCAGAAGTTTAGGCATGGGGAGCAGGACAGGGAGGTGACCCTGAATCATAAGGCACTTTGTCAGATGGGTGCTGCAGCACACGCTTTAAAGGTGATCTGCTGAATAAGGAACCAGCCTCTCCCCTCCCATCTCTTTGTAAGAGTAAAAGTGATAATCCCCAGTTGCCTCTCTTCAAAGTGTGGTGCCTTTTCTGAGGTGCCAGTCTGGCTGTGCAGCTCTTGTCACAGCTTTCAGGCCCTTTCTCACCTTCTGCAAACCTGGGAAGCTGTTGGGGTTCTACTGAGGCAGTCAAGCAGGTCAGCTAAACTGGCCCTATTCCAAAAATGAGAGCTGGGAGAAGAATTTGCAGTTTCTGTCACCTACAGCTAGGTAAGACAACAGGCACTATAGGTCTGTGAAATCACTCCTCTCCTGGCTGTCCTGCAGCTCTTTTCTGGGAACAGCCAGGCCACCTCCTCACTTGTAATGCCTGGGGCGGAGGCAGGAGAGGGGGCAGCAAGCCTGGGGCTGACCCTGTGACCCTTCAGGCCTCTGGCTTGGTACCCACAGATGGTGTAGTTGTGCCTCAGCATCCCTCTGCAGGTACACATTAGCTCTAGAAGAGACGACAACAGGCTAAGACACCCACCCTACCAGGGGCCTTGCTGCCAAGTACAATGTTGTGGGAAAACAGAGCTGCTCCCCTCTGTGCTTGCAGGACTGGAAGAAACATGGTAATGTGATGGCAAAATTTCCACTGCTGGCTCTCCCTAAACATTAACTGCTCACCTGATTATTACTGAGCCGTAGAGAGCGAAGGCCATTCAGGCTGAGCAATGGAGCCTACAAAGAAAAGGGTATTTCCTGCAAAAACAGTGGATCAAGGAGTGGAGTTCCAGCACATGGGCAGCTCTCAGGGGGAGCCCGGGGAAAGCAAAGTGGCTGTGCTTTCCCAGGAATGAAGGTTGCCTGTGTGTGGAAGGGTGGCCGGCGTACAGCCAGCTTTGGGCTCCTGCCCACGCCTCAGAGGTTGGTGTGAGCATGCACTGGTGTTTGTGCAGCTGCCCAACTGCTGGCATGACATTCCCTGTCCCCTGGCCATTGCTCTGTTGTCACTGGAGGCAGGGTGTCACAGGCATGAGACAAGATATGGGTCCTGCCTGCCCCTTCCCTGGTATCCACTGTCAGCTTCTTCCAGCTAGAGAGGGGACGGGGTGCCTTTTTCACAGTGGCTGTGTCCCCTGATCCCTGCTGAAGTAGGAGCTGCTTGCTCCTGGGAAGAATGTGGGGGAGGGAGGATAACCTGCTGTGAACAGCAGTTCTGCCCCGCACCCGTGCTGGGGTTGGAAGCTGGCAGTATTGGGAAACCTCTCATCTTACTGCTGGCTGCGCTTGTCTGGTGAGCAAGGAGACTGAGGAGGGAGGGCAGAGAGGGCCCGTGCCATGCCTGCAGGGACAGGTAGAGCTGGGAGCTTTACGTGCTGTGCCATGGCTGCTGGTACCCACCGTGCCCCTTGCCAAGGAGCTGTGTAGCTGCCTTCTGGCTTGCCATCTTCACCCACGTGAAGACCCTAAAAATGTCCCTGCTGTGCCTGTGCTCCCCAGCAGCCTTGCTGTTCCTGCCCTGGCTGGAGAGGGCCTGGCTGGGTCTCAAAGCGCTCGCTCTCGGTGCTGGGAGCAGACGAGGCGTGGTGGCCAGGACAGGCGTGTGGAGAGGCTGTGCAGGTCAGCTGGAGCAGGAGGAGGTTTCCTCTGCTGAAGCGGTGCTGTTGGCAGGGGGCTGCAGGGAGTCTGGACCGCTCCCAAAGTGCGGGTAAGCCCTGCGTGGCCACTGCCTCCGCTGGAGCACACAATGGACACCGTGGGGCAGGGGCAGGACGGCTCGGGGAGCTGAGCATGTGCCCCGGGGCGGCTGGGGAGCAAAGGGAAGGGCACTCCTGCCCTGGGCAGCTGCTGGCTCAGAGGAGCAGCCCAGGCGTTTCCTCTCCCTGCCGGGGCAGGGCTGGGCTGAAGAGCGCTGCTGAGGAGCCGCTGCCTGTGGTACCGGGGCTGTGCAAGGGCAAGCAGGAGCTGCCCGAGCGGGAGGTAAGCGTTGCCTCCCAGGGCAGCCATCTGGGTGCTGCTGTGGCTGCGCGGGCAGGCCGGGGCGCGCTCTGGGGTGGGGGCAATTTACATTGCATCGGAGTGCCGTGCAGGGGCTCCGCATCCCAGTCCTCTGCCTGCTGCCGCTCCTGGCCTCCTCCCACCGCACCCAGCTCTCTCCAGACGCCCGCGGCACTGGACACCCCCGGCGGGGGCTGCTCCGTCCGCTCCAGCCCCGGGCCACGGCTGCCGCCTTCGCCCAGCCCCGGGGCTGGCGTGGGGCGGGGGCGAGCTGCAGGTAGAGCCTCTCTCCGCATAGTTCGCATTCTCAGCCCCGGCCTCCTGCTCCTCCTTCCACCATCCTGCTCACTCCTGGTGCGCTGAGCAGGTCTGGTTGAACACTGCACCCTTTCAGTGAGCCCCGCTCTTTTGGGCCGGAGCAAGGATGAGACAGCAGGGGAACAGTTCTTTCCCTTTCAGATCCACAGTGGGGCTTGCACTCTGCTCAGCTGATGAGCAAGTGCTCTGACGGTGGCCAATATCTCTTCTCTCTGGGTAGTCCGTGGAGCTGCTCTTTGCCAGTCATGGGGAAAGAAACAAGTGGGCTCTGCCACCATCCCGGGGCCCCCAAAGATCTCTTCAGTAAGGACAAAGTCTTCTGCACCTGCCCCAGTAAAGGAGGAGGAGGGTGCTAGGAAGGGGGTACATAATCCTGATGCTTCCCTTTTTCTCTTTGAAGGGGGGATATTGAGGCCTGGGAGGGGAGAGAGCTGGAAGGAGGATGGATTCCTCCCAATTTACTTTGGGCAACTCTGTGCCCCTGGCGCTGGGGGCTCTTGAGTAGAAAGCGAATTTAATCTCTTGTTTTGTTTGTTCTTTCTTCCTCTGAAAGGGGGGCCGGCGGGGTGTGCGGGGGGAGCTTGGGTTTGAGAGCGGGGA
>VZTB01009272.1:73660-215686 GCA_013397245.1 Thryothorus ludovicianus
CAGATCTGGAAGGGAGGAGTAAAAGGAGGACGGGGAACGGCAGCCCCGGGAGGGAGCAGCAGCAGTGGGCTGCCAGCCGGCTTGGGAGGCGCCGGGGAAGGAGGAGGCTAGGGGAGAGGCAGGTAAGGAAATCAGCGCCTGGGGGGAAGGCAAGCAGCCAGGTGAGGAGCAGGACAAGGGGTGGCAGGAGGAGTGGAGGTGCTATGAGGTGGGGGATGGATGGATCCTTGGGTGCCTCAGGGAGAGGTTTTGAAAGTCAGTTTGAAAACTGACTTGCTGCTGGTCCCATCCAGTCCCGCAGAATTGCCATCCTAGTAGTGTGTTCACATGCAGGCTGGGGACAGAGTTCCGTTCCTGCAGTGAGGGAGCTAGTGCGAGCAGGACGGGTGCTGCTGTGTGCCATAATGTTCTCTCTGTGCTAAAGTCGCTTCCCTGCTCCTCAGCTTCCCCGAATGCTGGGTGCTCGCTGACCTCCCTGGCCTTTTGTCACCGTGCCCCCCTGCCATCCCCTCCAGCCTGGCCTGGACAGCCCTCCAGCTTTGTGGGAATGACCCTCGGCATGTGGGACGGGAGACAGGCTGGCAGCAGCATGTGGAGACCTCGCCATGTCCAGCATGGCTGTGGCAGAGAGGAGAAGGGGTGCCTGGGCCTGGCGTGCTCCGTGTGTCAGCTTTCCCTTCCCTGCCATGCCTCTGCTTGGCCTGCTCTACAGAACACAAAAGCAGGTCAAGCCCGGGCCTGGCTCGCATGGAGCCGTGCTGCCAGTAGACAGCTTCCCTCCCCGCCGGGAAAAGGGTGCAGCTCTCAGGGGCCGTGCCTGCCGCCACGGGAGCTCGGCTGTATCTCCGGTGGCGTGGCCATGCTCCATGCCTCTGGAGCCTGGGTGTCCCTCACTGAGGGCGGGTGCGTGAGGCCATCCATCTGCAATTCCTCCAGCGGGTTGGAGCTTGTACCCGGCCCCAGGGGCCGCGGGAAGGGTCGGGGGCGGCGGTGCATGTTCTCCTAGGCTCCAGCCCCCGCGGCCCCACGGGCATCTGCACATCAATGGGCTCCAGCGGGGCGTGTGCAGGGGGAGCAGACCCTAATCCGGCCCATTCAGCTTTTATTGTCCAGATGTTGCTGAGCCGCGGGCAGGGGTGCGGAGCGAGGGCGGGCTGAGGCGGGGGCAGGCGTCTCCCTCGCCGCGGGCTCTCTGCCGGCCCGGGCACCGGCTGCGCGGCCCGGGCGGGAGCAGGGCCCGGCGCTCGGCGCGTCCCGCCGGCGGCGGAGGAACGCAAGCGGCCGCCCGGTGCCCCAGTGCGGCCGGGGAGCGGCTTTCACCCAGGCGTTTGGGGTTTTCCCGTCGAAGTGGGCGGCCGGCGGCGCTTTGGTGCCGGAGTTTCCCGAGCCCCCAGTCGTGCGTGACCGCGTCCATCCCACAGGCAGGCTCCGAGCCCTCCGGTTCGGGAGGGCTTCTTGGCATTATTACCTCCTCCCTCCTCTTTGAGCCCGAGGCCTTTGGGGTGGCAGGGAGCAAGCCACAGAGCTGGGCTAAAATCTCTTGGAAACCTCCTTTCTCTCTCCATTCCCCTCCATGTTTGAGGTCTCCCCCACAGGCTCTGCAGTCCTGTCCGGATGGCAGGACAAGTCTGGGGAGAAAATGTTCCATCATGGACAGCGGTGTGCTGTCTGGAGAGGTAATGGGTGTCTGTTTCACTGCTTCAGTTCCCAGGTACTGTCCCGGAAGGAGCAGATGACGGATGATGTCCTGCTGGGGAGATATTGGCACACGTGGGTGCAAGCTACTGGTGACACCTTCCTCTTTTTCCCTGTCCCTCACAGGCTTTAGGATGCCAGGGCCAGCCGGACTCGGGTTGCCCACCTGATCCTTGTTGCCCGTGTCCTGCCAGCACATCATGTTGCGCTCCTGGCGCACGAAGCTGAAGTTGCTGCTTGCCACAGTGACCCTGGCCATTCTCCTCTCCTGGCTCTACCTCTTTGTGGGCAGCCTCGAATGTGAGTGAGTCCTCGTCCTCCTCAGATCAAGGGACAGTCCGCAGTAGAGGGTGGGCAGCAGGGGATTACGCCTTGGGGTGGTTGCTGTGGCCATGCAAGTTTGCAGGTGTATCTGACTTGAGGACATCTCCAGGGACATCTCTGGAGATCAGGGGAGCAGAGCTGAGATGTTGGCTGGGCACTTGTGAGGCGTGCTGAGACCTCTCCATTGTGGCTCTGCCCTGCCATTCACAGCTGGGCTCTCCTGGCCTTGCCATGCTTTTTTCATGCCCCTATCTCTTCCACAGATGGCCGCTTCCTCCTGCTGCCACCGTGTCTGGGCGAGCAGCCGAGCCGGGATGTGGAGCGGGAGGCGCTGGCCTCGCGGGTGCGCAGGGTGGAGGAGGAGAACCAGCAGCTCCGGCTGCAGCTCGGCCAGGCTCAGGCAGAGGGCAGCGATGGCAGCCCGCAGTGGGGGGCTTCTGCCGAGGACAGAGACCCCCCTGGGGGCCAGAGGAGCAACCACACGGCCTGCCCCAAGCAGCGGACAGTGCACAAGTGTGAGGTGGGTGGTGCCATTGTGGATAGGGAATATCGTATGGGAGGCGGGGACCCTGTGGAGCATGGATGTATGTGCAATGCACTGCTCTCCCTGTGCTCTAGCCATGCTGGGGCCTCATCCTGGCTCTCCATGGTGCTCAGTGGGTGAAGGTGTCTTCCTTCTCCAGAGAAGGAGACCAGACAGGAGGAGTGGCAGCAAGACTCCTGCTCCCCACTTCTGACTTAGGGAACTCCCACCTCTCTTTGAGGCTCCTTCTGCATGGGAAAGGTTGAGTTTTGAAGCCTCTCCCTGTAGTGTGGTCCCAGAGAGGAGCTGACAGCCCTGCAAGCAGGGAGTGTCCAGTCTCAAAAAGGCACCGTTTGTCTTTGGGCAGCTCCTTCATGTCGCGATTGTGTGTGCTGGGCACAATGCAAGCCGGGACGTGGTCACCCTGGTGAAATCCATCCTCTTCCACAGGTAATGGGGAGATGTTGTGCCAGGGGCCTGCTAGTTGGGGTTCTCAGATGAGATGCTGCAGGCTGCAGAGGAGAAGTGCTGCAGAAAAGGGGCTCTAGGACCTCTCTCTACCCCTTGTGCCACTGCTTAGAGGGAAAGAGGGGAATTTGTTTTCCCCAGAGGGTTTTTTTGCCTTTTTCCCCCTCAGCTGATGTCTAACCCAAGGGAGGGATGGGCAACTGTGTCCTCTTCATTCTGTTGTGATACTGAATGTTGCTGTGCTTGCCCTTGGCAGGAAAAACCCCCTCCACTTTCATTTCATCACGGATTCAGTGGCCCACCAGATCCTCCAGACGCTCTTCCAGTCCTGGATGGTGCCTTCCGTCCATGTCAGCTTCTACAATGCCGATGACTTGAAGGCAGGTGCTTGCCCTCCCTTTGCCCCGTCCCATGCCAGTGCTTAGAGGGTCAAGGAGAGCAGCAGAGAGGGACAAGTGGATGGAGGGTGGACAATTTCTTGCTGATTCCTAGCTCACCTCCTCTTTCTGGGCTTGTTGCTGGTGCTGTCAAGAGGGGAGCACGGGGCTGGTACTGGTGGGGTGGGGAGGAGCCTTGCAGTAGCAGGGCCTCTGTGGCAGAGCCGAGTGCCCCAGTGAGACTCTGGGTCCAGGTGAGGGTTCTGGTGGCTGGAAGAAATGCTCCAGACTCAGCTGGTTGCACAGCTCTGCGCGCCCTTCTGTTGCTGCTCTCCTCTGTGTGGGGTGTTGGGACACACAGCTGTCCTGCCCGGGCAGGGGAAGGGCCCAGCCATGCCCAGCCCTGAGGTGTGTTGCCTTGCAGCCAGAGGTGTCGTGGATCCCCAACAAGCACTACTCGGGCATCTATGGGCTGATGAAGCTGACACTTACCAAGGCACTACCCTCCAACCTCTCCAAGGTCATTGTCTTGGACACCGACATCACCTTTGCCACCGACATTGCTGAGCTCTGGGCTGTCTTTGGAAAGTTTTCTGGTGAGGACAGCGTGCCCCTGGGGCCTTGGCAGGGCTTTGGGTGCTGGGCTCAGGGTGGCAGTGCCTGCCTGCTGGTGGTAAACCCACCAGCACAGTGGGTTTACTTGGGCCATCTGAACTAACAGCACGATGAGCTGCATCCATGTTCCTCTTTTTCCTCAGAAAAGCAGGTGATTGGGCTTGTGGAGAACCAAAGTGACTGGTACTTAGGCAACCTGTGGAAAAACCACAAACCATGGCCAGCCCTGGGACGTGGCTTCAACACAGGTGAGTGTAAGCTGCCAGGGTGGGAGGTGCAGCCTCACGGCACATGCAGCTGAGGTTGCACTTGGCACAGGGACACTGGGAGAGGCTGAGGTAAAGTAGGAAAGTGGTGGGCATGAGAGGACTGCTACAGCATCCCAGGGTTGTGTGGGTGGGCACAGAGAAGTGGCATGTCCTGAAGGGAGGCTGAAGGCATGCAGGCAGCTGTGCCTCAGCTCTGTGGTGGCTGGCTGCTCCCTCGGTGACCCAGTGCCCTCTCCCCTGGCACTCAGGGGTGATCCTGCTCCTGCTGGACCGCCTGCGTCGCCTGGGCTGGGAGCAGATGTGGCGGCTGACAGCGGAGCGGGAGCTCATGAGCATGCTCTCCACCTCGCTGGCTGATCAGGTAACTGTCCCTCCTCTGGGGCAGGCCGGTCCTTCTGCATCCCACAGCGCTGCTGGCACAGGGGATCTTCCTCGTGCCCCCGTGCACTCACCTTTCTCTCTCCTAGGATATCTTCAATGCGGTGATCAAGCAGGACCCATCCCTGGTGTACCGGCTTCCCTGCTTCTGGAACGTGCAGCTTTCTGATCACACCCGCTCCGAGCAGTGCTACACTGAGCTCTCAGATCTCAAGGTGGGTTGTGTTGCTGCTTTTGAGACTGAGGAATGCCTGAAGGACAAAAGGAGGCACTGGAGGTCCAGGGGAGTCAGGATGGGGTCTGAGGGCTTGGGGAGTGCTGCTGACCTCCCTTACGTGGGGTGACACACTACTGCTCAGGTGATCCACTGGAACTCGCCCAAGAAGCTGCGGGTGAAGAACAAGCACGTGGAGTTCTTCCGTAACCTCTACCTGACCTTCTTGGAGTATGATGGGAACCTGCTCCGCAGGGAGCTTTTCGGCTGTGCCAGTCTTCCCAGCCCACCCAGGGACCAGGTGAGGCTGACTGTGACTCTGCCCCCAGCCCCAGAGCCTTGCGTGGACAGAGAACTCACACAACCTCCCCTGGTATTCCTACTCTCCCTCACCTTCACGGTGTTGCAGTTGCAGCAGGCACTGGAGGAGCTGGATGAGGATGATCCCTGCTATGACTTCCGCCAGCAGCACCTCATGCAGCACCGCATCCACCTGTTCTTCCTGCAGTATGAGTTCCAGGCCCTTCCCAACCCCAACGATGTCACCCTCGTGGCCCAGCTCTCCATGGACAGGTACTTGCTAGTAGGACTGGTGGGAGGTTGGAACTCACCTTCACTCTTCTGGGCAGGCTCCACAGCTTTGGAGCTACCAGAGATTCTCATTTCATCATTCTCACGCCAGCATTGGGCAGTGAGAAGCAACACCCCAAGGTGGGAGCATCAGTTCTTCCTGCTCCTTCCTGAAGCGGGTGTGAGTGGCACGCGGCTCTCTGGTGGTGCCCAGTTTTGGGTTTGGCTCAGAAGCTGCCGCAGGGCAGGTCTGCTGCTCAGGCTGTGCCTCTGCTTCCCAGGCTGCAGATGCTGGAGGCCATCTGCAGGCACTGGGCGGGCCCCATCAGCCTGGCGCTGTACATGTCGGACGCCGAGGCGCAGCAGTTCCTGCGCTACGCCCAGGCCTCGGAGGTGCTGAGCGCCCGCCGCAACGTCGCCTACCACATTGTCTACAAGGAGGGGCAGTTCTACCCCATCAACCTCCTGCGCAACGTGGCCTTGGCCAACACGCAGACGCCGTACGTCTTCCTGACGGACATCGACTTCCTGCCTATGTATGGCCTCTACGATTACCTCAGGTAAGGCTTTTTCCAGCTGGCTCTTGCTCAGCCTGCTGGGTTCCCCAAGCACCAGAGTTTTCAGGGAGCGCCCTGGGCAGCAGCTCTCAATATGCAGAAACTGTTTGTGTCCAGCGTTGGGATCCTGCCCTTACTTTCGTCAGCCACCAGCAGATGAGGAAGGAGCTGTGGCTGTGAGGGTTGTCCTATTCCTTCTATCTCTGCGTGGTACCTCTGCAAATTCTTAAAACCCATTAGTACCCGTGTGGAGTGGTAGGCAGGCTGTAGGGGCTGAGGAAGGAGGCTTCACAGTCAGGGAGACCTCACATCCTTCCTACTACCCCAGGAACTCCATCCAACAGCTGGAGCTGCCCCAGAGGAAGGCAGCTCTCATCGTGCCGGCATTTGAGACCCTGCACTACCGTCTGACCTTTCCCAAATCCAAAGCAGAGCTGCTCTCCATGCTGGACATGGGCTCCCTCTACACCTTCAGGTAGGGACTAGCACTGTCCCACTGTCCAGAAGCCAGCTGTGTACCGTTGTGCCTTGGAGCTGTGCACCCCTGTCTCAGAGGGGGGTAGCAGACCCCCTGCATCCTCTACTGTCTCAGTCTCTCGTTTCCATCTCTCCCCATAGGTACCACGTGTGGCCAAAGGGCCACGCCCCAACAGACTACGCCAAATGGCGGACGGCCACCGTGCCCTACCGCGTGGCATGGCAGCCAGACTTCGAGCCTTACGTTGTAGTGAGGCGAGACTGCCCCAGGTATGACCAGAGGTTCGTGGGCTTCGGCTGGAACAAAGTCTCCCACATCATGGAGCTGGATGCGCAGGTGGGTGAGGGGCTCCTGGCGCCGCAGGGCGCTGGGTGTGGGGGGCTTGTGGCTGGGCAGTGACTTGTTGGTACCACCCAGCCGATGATGGTAAGGGCTGCTGCTCTGTCCCCAGGAGTATGAGCTGCTGGTCCTGCCCAATGCCTTCATGATCCACATGCCCCATGCCCCCAGCTTTGACATCTCCAAGTTCCGCCTGAGCGCAGGGTACCGGGGCTGCCTCCAGACCCTGCGGGAGGAGTTCCACCAGGACCTGTCACGGCGGTACGGGGCTGCTGCACTCAAATACCTCACTGCCGAGAGAAGCCTGTGACGCCTGGGGACAGTGGGTGTGGGGTACAAGCAGCACACTGGAGGCGGGGGGGCACAGGGCCTGCCCCTGCCCACCGCCACAGCCCAGCCTGAGGGAACAGAGTCAGCAGCACAGCCTCTCCAGCCTGCCAAGGGATGCCTGTAGATAAGATGGAAGACATCAGCTGCAAGAACAGGCAGTGCCTGCAAGTGAAGCTACTGCAGCCTTCCTGTGTTACAGGGGAGCCTCCCCTTGCCAGGAGCCAGTGGTGGGATCTCCTCCCTTCCCTCTTTTAGTGGATGAGGATTCCCAGTCTTCATTAGCTCACCTCACCTTGAGACCTGGCTCCTCCAGAGATCTGGGAGCTGTACCTTACCCTGTTCTGCCTCTGCACAATGGTCCCAGGTTTCAGTCCCCGAGACACCCCTCTGGGGCTTTGGTGAGTTGGACATGAGGTTGTAGAGCAACCCTTTACATCCTTTGTGGAGCAGGCTCAGAGGAAGCCTCCCAGCACCCTGGGAGGAGCAGCCAGGGTGTACTGTGAGTAGTTGGAGCCTTGGTTCCAGCCCACATCAAGGCTGGCTGGTTAATGGGGGGAAATACTATTATTCCCTGTCTGTATGGATGCAGTCTCCAGTGGAGCTGGCCCCTACAGGTGATGTAAGAGTTGCCCAGAGCAGGATGAGCTCCCAGAGCAGGATGGGCTGTCTGCTGTCCCCAGCAGTGAGCTGCCAGGATGGACCTGCACCTCCCAGCTGGGAGCAGCCATGCTGGTGACAGACCCTGTCCTGTTCTGGTAGTGCCCCACAGGGCAGGGCTGCCAACCATTCCCATGGGCAAAACAGCACCTTCATGGGCCAGCACAGGCTGGGAGAAGTTCCCAGTGGGGACCACGCTGCTCCTCCCCAGCTCTTGGCAGCACAGCTGTTGCCATCAATAATCAGGGACATGGCTGACACTGGACAAGACTAGCTGAACACTGTGGCAGGAACTCCATGCTGGGAGCAGCTTGACTGGACACTTTTACTGCTATCACACACTGGAGCACAGAGGATGCATTCCTTTCCTCACTATTTAAATTATTTAATACTTTTCTCATAAGAATTCAGTAATTAGGGTGTCTGGGTTTTTTTTTTTAATCTTTTCTTCTTCCCAGATGATTTTGCTGGTGGCCCTGAAGGCTCTCCAGGCCAGTTGCTGCTGCAATCTCTACTGTTCTCTTCTTAGCTTTGCTCTGGGCTGCAAGGGCCAGCTCTGTACAGGGTGAGGATTTCCGTCCATGGCAGGAGTGCCTAAGAGGAACCATAGAAAGCGCGGGGTATGGAAAGGGCACAAGCGCCTCTTGCTTATTCTCTCTTTTTAATTTAATTTTTAAATTAAAGCTTTTTTATTCTTTTTCATATTCTTGTTAAAACTGCCTGGTTATTAATTTTTTTCTGCTGTTGAGCCTGCATGTGTCCCCTGGAGGGGGAAGGCAGCAAGAGGAGAGCAGTGGAGGAGTAGCCCAAGGCACACAGGTGCTCTGCCAGCTCTGAAAGGGCTGGTGGTGCTGACTCAGGTGAGCTTAAGGCTGATGGTTCCTGTGCTCCCACGGGCCCCAGGCAGCCTGCCCACACAGCCAGCACCCCTGAACTGGAGGCTGGGGCATCATGGCTTAGGCACAGAGTCAGTTTAATCACACCCAAGTGGAAGAAGATGTGATTTCATGTGGCTGTGCTGCAGCTCGTCCCTGAGAGCCTTGACTTTATAAGACTCTTGGGAATAAAAACTGGCTCTGAGGCCCCATGAGACACCAGCCTTGCATCTGCAGGGGGAGGACAAGGATGGCTTGCCAGGAGCAAGTGTTGAGGCTTTATTTGGGAAAGGGCTGTAGAGACATTGCTCATCACTGTGAAGCCAAGCACGGCTCCACCTCACCAGTCCCTAGCAGGCAGCTTTTGTTTAATACAGCCCAGGCTCACTGATATTGTGCTGCTGCACTAAGCAAGATCAGAGGGTTAGATCAGGTCTAGATACTGCTAGAGCTATGGTGGAGCAGTGCTGACATGGAGCAGGCCTCTTCCAGACTCTGCTTTGGCAGATGGAGGCAGTAGAAATGTGGTTGTTTTGGAAGGTGCACTGGTATGCCTGTACGCCGTCATTTTCAGATAATCCTTCCCAGCCTAGGCAGTCCCTAGCCCAAAATGTTCCTGCAAGGGTGGAGGTACCTGGGAGTAAGCCCAGCTTGTGTTGGTCTCCGTGTGCCCTCTGCCGGGCAGCATCAGCTGGGAGGCACCCTCAGAGCCAGAGCCAGAGCCAGGGAGATTGTCTGAACTGAGCACAGCCCCTTTCGGAGCTAAAATTCATTTCTCCTAACGGAGTGCCCTTCTCTCTGCCAAGAAAAGGAGCCAGGGTTTTACACAGGCCGCGCACAGAGCCATGCTCAGAAACCCCTCCTGAGGCTGGGGACTTGCTTTGGGCACTGCTACAACCCCCTGTGCCTGTGGGACCCACTGTCCCCACCTGGTACATACAGCTAAGGAGACAAGAGATTTTACTGTGTTTTATTTAGTAAAATGTTAAAATAAATAAATACAAATTGATCAGATGCTCTGTACCCCCTCCCCCCCAACTTTAATTTGCTAAAATCTAAACACATTTGTACCAAAACTGAAACCACAAGGAACTTGAAGGCAGCAGATACTGCAGATCACTATGAGCATCAGGCTAAAAAAAATAGAGATATTTTAAAAACCCAAACCAGTTCACAAGTGGGTGTTCTCATGGTGTGATTCTGTGACAACAGAGCAGTACCAGTCAGAAAGGGCATTTTACACCAGGGCCTGCAAGGAAGGGAGATCGGTGGGGAATGGGGCAGCACAGGTGCCACTGGCTCACAGAGGACAGAGCCCTTGGCTTTGCCATTAGAAACCCGGCTGGGAGAGAAGCTGCCATCATCCCACACAGGCCCGTGGCTGCAGGGACAGCACTGCCAGAACTGGGGGCTGGTCACCAACATCCCCTGGAGAAATCAGAGAGCTGGGGGAAGGACCAGGCTCAGACACAGAGCCCTTCAGAGTGAACTCCTGCTCCGGGCCCATGCCAGGACTCCCAGTTTACAGCTCAGCCTTGGTGAAACACCAGGTGGGTGTGGGGGAATGGGACAAAGCACGGCAGGTGGGGTGGTACATCAATAACTCTACAGAGATGGTGCTGCTGTGATCGCTGGAACGTGAAGCCATGATTGAAGCCTGAGTATTTTCTCCTAAACAACAGAGCTGCCTTCACAACCCTCCTGCCCTCAGCTGCAGACTTGGGAGGTGTTTGCAGAGTAGAGCAAATCAGCTCCCTAAGGAAAACTCTGCATAGGCAGCCACCCCAGTGCTGCAGGGCAGGTGCCACCTTGCAGGTGGCAGCAGCTCACCACCACCTGTGTCCACTGCTGTTGACACAGCAAAGTTGTTTCCTTCCTCCACACGAGCCTGGACAGGTCAGCACTAGCAGGCTCCCCTGCTTCCAGCTGTTACCTTGCTTCATCTTTGCTTAATGGAGTTTGGAACAAAGGCTTTGCTTCTGTGGGGCTGTGAGAGGAAGCCAAGACACCTCTGACCGTGTAAGGTGGCACCTGGGGGGGACCCAGCAGCTGTAATTGGAGTGAAGCAGCTTGTGGGACATGAGTGCTGCTGGCTCTGCTTGGGTGGGGCTGCCAGGAAGCTGCCCGAGTCTCAGAGGCTTATGCAGAAGCAGAACCTTCCATCAGGAGGGTCTTGGCTGCCTGTCACATATGAGATCAGGAGCAACTCAGAGACAACACACCTTCTGGAAGGGAGAGCTGACAGGTAAGACACTGCCTGGCTCTAGAGTCAGTCACTGTTTTGATGTCAGTGATGATTTAAATAAAGAAACATGAGAGTATGATTAGAAATTACACATTAGCCCAGAACAAGCAGAAACATGCAGCCTCCTGCTGCACCCAACACGAGGCTTCTTTCAAGAGTGCCTGCAGCCATGGAAATCTGCTCTTCCAGAATCAGAACTGCCAGTACTTGCCTTACAGAGGGTAACGTGAGGCACAAAGCAATCTCCTTCCCTACTCCAGCAGTTCTAGCCCCACCTGAGATGCCAACACCTGGATAACAAGCCAGGGGAACCCCTGCCCTTGCACGTGCACAGCATGTACCCAGTGCTGCTGCAGTATCAAACCTCAGTGCTGGGGATCCAAAATCAAGGGTGGCCACAGAACACAGCCCCAGGAGCTGCCCTGTGATATTGCTTCCCTTCCCCACCTGAGCTATACCCCCAAGGATCACTAAGTTCTGGTTGCTCACTAAGAAAAGTGTTTTCTTGAAGCACAAAGGCAAAAATACTTCATTTGTTCTCCAACAAAACAGATGTAAGAAGGCTGGTGATAAAAGGGCAGGAATTGGTTAAAGTTTACTTTTGCCAGCCTAAATTTAGGAAAAAGAAAAAAAGATGCAAAAGGTGGTGCTGAGCTGATCAATACTGCTCACTGCTGCTGCTGCCTTCCTGTGCCAGCTCCCCACCCACGACAGACAGAGCCACGCTCACAGGCTTCTGAGTTCCCCAGGCACTCCTGATAGCAAGCAAGTACTCAAGTACTTCTTCCTTTCTACAACTAAGGACTGGGCTGAGTTTCTCTGTCTGAAGGCTTTGACACCTGCTTGGATACTAGAGAGGGAAGAACAGGCACAGAGCTCATCCCTGGCTGCACAGGAGAGCTGGGACAGCTGTTTTCCCAGGAGGGTGCCCCATGTCTGGCTGCTTAATGTAGCCTAGAGGCAGGCCCTCAGCTCCTCACAGGTTACATTAAACTTAACACATGTCCCTTGTTTAGCTGCACTGGTGAAATGCCTCTTGCCATGTGTCCCAAAAGAAACCAGATCCTGAGAAAACAGAGGCATTGCTCACGCAGAGGGATTTTGGCACAGAACTGCAAGGTATGACAGCCCAGAGAGCAGGAATCTTCCACAGATACTCCAGGAGGTGGCTGAGAAGTACCTGAATCACACATCCTACTCCATTATCATCTCCTTCACTCACACAGAAGCCAGGACCTCTGGGAGCTGATGCTGGTTTCAGCTAGGCTCATTTTAACTCTTGAACTAGGAAGGTGCAACCACAACAGCAGAGCTCAACCTTTAGCTAGTTTTGGGAATGTTTATACCCAAGAAAATGTTTGATTAATACAGTCCAGATTAGAGAAGGCTCTACTCTAAAGCCTCAAGGTCTGCTTGATCTGCCTTATCCCCATGTTGTAGCTTAGAAGTCAAATAAGGTTCTCATCAGGATGGGATCAATCAGCAGCAGAAGCAGAGGTAGGAATGACTTAGTGCCTACCTTCCTTTTCCATCTGCATCTAAGCAGCTCTTTTCTCCCACCACACCTGCTCCATTTGGAATGCAGACCAACCCATGTCAGAAATCGAGGTAGGATAAAAGAGTGGTTTTGTTCTGCTCTTCCCACTGAACTTTCAAACCCTGTAACTGCAGGAATACCTGTCTACTCAGAAGGGAGACCTATTTCACTCCAGGATTTTTCCTACCCTCACTTTCCCTCCTCATGTCTTTCCATATTTTTTCTCTCTGTTCTGCTTTATCCCATGTAATCTCTGTTTCCTTTGCTGCTCCTGCTTTTTCTCTCTTCCTTTCTATCACCAGCCCTGTACCACTTCTCAAAAGATGCTCCTGTGCTTTAATTTGTCCCTTGCAGCATCCACCTCTGGCCAGGGGAGATGGGAAGCCCTGGCCTGCCTATTCTCAAGACACACTCCAGAGACCTGCACAGCACAGTGATTTCCACAGCACCTGTGCTCTTGGCAAGCCTCTTTTCCGTTCACTACTCAGGAATTTTAGTAATACTGACAGGGATACAGACTCTCACACAGGTAAGCTCTTGGCTTTCTGATACAAGCCCACAATGAAATTAACCTCTGGGAGAGGCTTTCTCTTTTCATGGGTCTTTAATTACCAAGCTTACCAGTGCATGGTATAAATAATTTTCTTTATTGGCAAGTTGATCAGCTGTGTGCTCAGCCTATACAAGACACAATGATGCAGAAAGTTCTTGTCCCAGATAAGAGAGAAATAGGAGGGAAATTGGAGCTAAGGGTAAAGGATAGTGAGACTCATATTTTTCAAGTATTACATTCCATTCTGTAGGAGTTACAAACAGGACTGAGGCTTAAAGAAGGATCTGAGTAACATAGCAAAAACCTGGAGACAAGACATCTGCAGCTCTCACTCTTCCTGATCCCATCTGATTTTTGGGTCATTCCCTGGCCCAGGTCTGACCACTGAAAACAAGGATCCAGCAGCCTGTCACTGCAAGGTTTGCTCACACGCCCTTAGAGACCCATACGTAGCAGGATGCTGGAGGGTTCTTTGGACATTTTACCTTCTAAATGCCAGAAACTACAGAATCCATAATGCTTGGGAATGGCCTTTGCTGAGGTAGTTCGTTGGCCAGACAAGCCTAAGTGCCAAATGAATTAGCTGCACAACAAAACATCTTCCTCTTTCTCCAGATTCCTGACTTCTACATACGCGTCAGAAAACTCTTTGCAGAAATCCAGCAAAGCTGAACTTGCCTTGGATCTCCAGAATTCCAAAGGAGGACAAGAGGAGGTGAAGAAGGGACAAAACGTTTCTAAAAAGACACAAGGAACTCTGCCCAAAGGGGTGTGTCCACAAGGAAGTGTAATAGTGGTATTTTGGTGGTTATCTGAGCAGCTCGCTGAGAGAGGCCCTCAGTAAAAGAGTGAATTTTGGTTGAACATCTTAATATGTTATTTTAAAAACACATTTCATTAAAAGCATGTATTTATCATTAATGCTTCAGAAGCAAAGAGGACAGGGTGCAACCCAGCTGAAGAAAAGAGAGAAACATGTGCACTGCAAATTTACAAATGTTTTCTGCAGTATCCAAATGAGAAAGAAATTTCCGAGTTTATTCCCTATATTGTGGGCTGCCACAGCTTGGTGGGGCTAAGAGGGAAGTTTCAGTCCAGGTTCTCCTGAATGCTGACCCTGCTGCTTTTCAGGGCTGTCTCTGCAACAGTACAGGGAAGATGATTTGAAGTCAAGGAGGTCAGAATTAGGTTTCACATTTCTAGACATTTGGAATACAAATTTGCTTTCTTAAGCCTAGTAAAGATAAAGTGCAATATTCTTTTTTCTGCCAACAATAAAACCAGTAGATATGCCCATAAAATTATCACCTCTTTAATTTCCAGGCTTTAAATTCAGATCCCCACTGACAGAAACCTGATTGCAACATAGAACAAAGCCCTGTTTTGCTCATGCAAAGCATTAGTTCATCCTACCAACATGGTAACTCCTGGCTAATGATGTCTTAGAAGAATCAGCCCTGCTACTCACCCTACCTTCCAGTCATCCCTAGAAGGATTGCCTGCTCCATGTTTTGTACAGCACTAAACCCACTACTGGCTCTAAACAAAGACAATGAGAACACCAATGATGACACCAATTCTTCTAGCCAGGTCACAGGCTCAGCTTCCCACTCTGACCACAACACACCTTTCCAGCTGTTTAAAGAACAGATTGTACGGAGAAGGGAAAAAGAAACTTCTGCAACACTTGCTCTATTTCTGAGCAAAGGAGCAGGGTGACTTCTTAAAGCCCTTAGCACTGGGCTTAGAGCCAGGACCATCTTTGATATGAGATTCCTTTGTGGTCTCATTGCTTCCCTTATAACAGAGATTCAAAAGCCACTTCTTTCCCACCAATGACAAGCAATGACATAAGAATTAGTTAATATCTTGATGGTGGTTTGGAAATACAAACCACAGCCATTACGACAGCCTCACAAAGAGCAGAAGTTTTAGTAAAAACTCATTCTATCTCAAATATTACATGAGGAAAAAACCTAAACCAATACAAATCCAAAAGAAAAGATTGAGCTTTAAGCTGTTACAGTTTAAATTTTTCCCTTGATTGGAACCCCTTATAGCAGCTAGGAAAAAAACATTTTCTTCTGTATTTAGCAAACACTGATTCCCCTTCCACCCTATTATTGGTAATTGGGTAGAGATAACCCAAATTTACTGTGTCTACATAGCAGCATCATTGCCAGTGCAGCCCTGGGAATGCTCCTTGCCTATTGGCTGATCCTGTTGCAGAGCCAGGAGAAAAAACAATGCAACAGGATCAGTGAGAGAGACAGAAAACTACCTAAGCAGCATCAAAAAGTCTAAGATAATTTTTCTGCCAAGTAATTATTAACTAAAGGCATCCTTTTACAGTCTGGAACACAAATGCTGTGACAAAAGGGATATAAAATCTGTACTTATCTACTCGGATTTTGGAGACAAGTAGATGCCTCAGGAAAGCAGTAATGGGTGTTTAACATCTCCTGGCTGGTTAACTGTGTGCAAATTTAAATATGGCCACTAGTGAATTTAGCTTCTATCCTCTCCTGAATGATCCTCTTCATCAGCCAAGAAAATAGAAGGATTACTGAGTCTCCAGGCATAGTCTCCTACCTCCAAATAGTGCACTGCTTCCAAGAGAGCTCAGGTTAACACAGAAGTAAGAGCATGAGAACCACAAAGACTCAGCACACCTATCCCTGGAGACAGTCTCTTACCAGGAATGCTTGATGCTTCAGAAGATGCTGTTAAGAATCACCCAAGTGTTCAGCTGAAGACCAACATGTTTCAAAAGGCAGCTTCTCCTGAATATCTGGCAGTTAGTTGATGGCTCATATTCTACAGAAGGCTCATGTTCAGTTTGTTTTTTCTCTCCAACCTTTGAAACAGACAGGCCTTTGTTTAAATGCTGTGGGTTGCTGGCCTAGTGCTGTCTGATGGTAATGATCCCACTGGCAACTGGATTGATGGAGGGACATTTTTAGTATGATCCATTTTGACAGTGTCTGCCCAGCTGTCTCGCTGCCAATTCTGTTAACTTATCCTTCCAGCTCTGCTAGTTCCAGAACAGAACTCAAACATCAAAAGACAGAGTCAGGGTTATCACTGGTTCAGCTGAGAAGTGCATGCAAGAGTCACTTTCCCAACTGAGACAAATGTGAGAATTCAGGCTATCAGTTCTGAGCTCAGAGCTGAAAATAGTGCACACTCCTACAGAGGGAATAAAAGTCCTTAAAGGGCAGAAGGGCAACCTAAAGGAGAGGGAATAAAACAGCTCCAAGAACCCCACAGAAGCCCACTTGGCTGGGGCAGCAAAGATGCTCTCTCAGGCTATGTCGTGTCTGGAGTATTCACTTGCTCAGAAATGCAAAGCTTTTCTATCTTCCACTATGAACAGCTGAGCAAGTCTGCCTCACCACCCAACACATGCTCTGGAGGCCACCACGCTGGGGACACTGCCCCACCTTGTGTGTGCAGTGGCTCAACTCTGCTCCCACGGGAAGTAAAGGCAGTTTTCCTGATACTTCCAGTGGAAATGGGCTCTGCCCAAATGTGTATATGAAACAGTGAAACTAGACAGCTCTGGGACACAACCTGATGTGACCAGAATCAGCACCCTAAACTGAGCCAGACCCCACAATCAGGAAGCACAAGGCAAGCTCTGCAGTCCAGAATGAAAAGATTATACATCAGAGATGAACTTCTTGAACAAGAAGAGATAACAGAGGGTGATTTCAGTCCAACTCACTGTCTTTCATTCTCAAGCTCGAATCAGTCTGTATCACAGAACTAGCAAAGCCTTAAACAAGCACACTGCCAACTGCTTTACTCTGGGTTACAAACACACAGAAGAATGGAGAGAGATGGTAACAGCAGAGACAAGCCTGGGCAATCCTCCAGGTGGGGTGAGATCCAGCACTGTAGGACTTGATTCTCTTTAGACTTTAGCCAGTAGATGTACGGTAGAACCTATGGAAACTGTCCCATTAGATTTTAGAACACAAACACAGCAGAATGTCATCATAAATAAGCAGTCTGTGTTAAAAAATTCTAAGTACACAGCATTTTCTCCAGTTCTGACACCTTTTTAATAGAAATCACTTGTTTAGGAAACAAATAGCACTTTTGTAATTTTTTTTTACAATGTTTCTTACCTTGATCTTATTTTAAGTAACACTAGGAAGACCTCAATATCTTTTATTTTCCTTTTTAATTTAAAAAAGTTGTTTTTTTTCCCCCAGATACAAAGATTTTGCCCTTGCATAAAAAAACAGTGCCCAAAACGATGACACAAGGACTCACAAAGACTCACTGTATCTCACTGACACTATTACTTCTAATCTATACCATGCAAGGTCCCATCTACCTCTTTAATTAGACTGTCAGCCTGAAAAACAGCTTTTCTATTCCTTATTTAGTTCTTGTTACCAAAAGAAGAGAAAGGAAGTGAAAGAAAAGGACATTTCTCTGTTGAGTTCACACATCTGGGTTATGTGCTACTTTGTTCAGGATACCTTTGTTGTTTATAAATACAGAAAAGGGATGGAATCTCAATTTCAAGTAGTTGATGCACATTTTCTCTTGGGACACCTCTATCCAATACTCCAAGCTGACCCTGGATTCTGGCCCTCTCTTTTCCCATTCCCAAAACAGACTTCCTGGATGAGTGTGAGGACCCACAGGCTCTCAGGCACATGGTGTGATTCTCGGGGTGTCCTGTGTAGGGCCAGGAGTTGGACTCGGTGATCCTGATGGGTCCCTTCAAACTAAGCATATTCTATGATTCTGTGTGCTGGTTACTCAGTGAAAAGTCCATCTCCTTTCCTTTTGTACATCTCCTGTCTAAACAATAGTAAATACTGCTTATTTGATAGACTTGTCCCTTCTGGGCACTGGGATTTGATAATTTATATTTCTGGTTTTTTTGGTTTAATAGTACTGAGAGTTTAGAAACAGGAAAAGCCCATAGGCTCTTTGGACTTGTTTTTGTTTTCCCCTAGCTAAACAAACTGTTCTGCAAATAGGAACTTGAAACCTGCTCTCCTCCCTTATCCCTGCTCCTCACCCCGAACAAAAATAAAACAAACCTATAGTGGCTGTGGAGGCTGCTGCAGGCACACACTGGTGTAAAATATAGAGAGAGTAAATATATTATTTCACTTGGCATGGTGCTGGCAAAGAACCCCCAGCTGGCACTATTCATGTAACATGATCCAAACTTCGCATGTACACACAGAATAAGAAGGATCAATTGGCAAACTCCGGTGCCGCCTGGCACAAGCATCTTCACGCTCTCTCTGGAACCAAAGAACTAAAGAATTCTGCACTTTCCAGAAGAAATCCAGTTTTGCTTTTCTAGAGTTTCTTTATTTTGCTCTTTCTCCTCGCCGCCACCTCCCTTGGCTCCTTCTTAACTTCACTGTGTTATTTAGTCTCATCGCCCTTGTTACAGTTCACCATGCAGCTCTGGGAAGGGGAGGGGGCTAAGGTGGAGGTGGCAGCATTAGTATTGTTAGTGGAGTCCATGCCGTTGGAGATGGCTACTGAATTGACCTCAGAGTTTATGGGTTTTGAAAGGTCGATGCCTTGGATGAGGCGGATCAGCTGTTTTACCTTCTCCAAGGAGCTGTGCATCTCCTTCTGTTTTGCAAGGATGGTATTCTTCATTTCCATGCATTTCTACAGCAAAGCAGAAAATCAGTAATAAGTTCGAGCTTATGAATGAAAGAAGGTAAGAGAAGGAATATGATGTTCACAGATCTAAATGTAAGGACCCAGAAAAGACTGCAGCTGCAACTTCACTTTTCCAGCCTAGAAGAAAAAGAGTCTCTAGGCTGTGTTCAGAGGAGAATGCTTATTTGCAGGCTGAGGAAGTAAATTGCCAAGACATAGCTGTCACCTGGTATAGCTCCCTTTCATCCCAAGGTGTTGTGCAAATGAACACAGACAGCTCCATCCTTTTGTGTTTCTTTTGAAGGAAAACTTCCAAGTGTATGTCCTTACTATTTTTTCTATTAGTATTGCATTACTGAAATTCCTTTAACTCAGATCTGCAAGCTCAGGCATCCCACTGCAGCTGACTGCTGACAGTGTGTGTGCAAACCACTAATGGGATACAGCCTTTGCTTTCACATACATTTTAGCAGGAACATCACTTCCTTCTCTCAATAAGTAAAAGGGCACTTGAAAAGGAAACCAAACTCCTCTTCACTTGAAAATCTTATTTTGTGGCCACTTCATTCTCTTAGAAGTGGTAGTAACATAGCTAGCTCATCAGCTAAGTGTCAGAGCAAGGTAACTTTAAAAAAAGCCCACAAATGATGTTTCAAGAGTGAGAAACTGCTTACATGTATATTTGAAACTCATAAAAATGGGGAAACAGTAGCTACGTCTGTTAAACTCAGGTTTTTACATGAAGATGGCAACCTTCCTACATTTTTTAAATCTTTTATCCATGCTGATCTCCAGATGCTGTTGGTTTTAGCTTTACTATTTTCACATGCAGCTCATGGCAACACAGTAACTTTAAAACATCTAGACCTAATATCCAATGTAAGTATGAACATTCTCCTTGCCCACTGCCAATCCCTCATGTTAAGGTACATCACTAAGAAAGTGTTAGTTGTCTAGTACTGCTTAGGTTACCTGCTAACCAGAAGGTGACAGTCCCCAGGACTGCTAACCAGCCCCCCACAATAATTTTCTTTGTATGGATAGCACTGAGGGGGTCTCTAAACATGGAACACTTTAACAGGCAAAGACAGGCAGCCTGGAAAGTGCACCTGTATCTAAAAAGTCTGTAACTATGAATCCAACCTTACAGATGTTGCCACACAGAAGATTTTGCTTTTTTTTACTATGTGATACTGACTAGGGCTGCATCAAGGAGGGGCTCAAACTCTACACTGGCATCTCAAGAGACTAATCTGCACATTAGGGTGAGAAGAATGACCAAATCAATATGTATGTTCCAATTACCACAAAAAACTCAGGTTTCTGGTTTGAAGTATGACATTGTCCAGTGCATACCATGAGGAGGCTTGTGCAGTGTCCAGCTGCTGCCTGCCAAGGCAACACATCAAGGTCCTGAGAGTCAGCCATGGTCACTTTTGCATCAGGAAGGTCTGGAGAGGGCACCAAGGCTGTAACTCTCACTACACACAGAAGCCAAATCATTCTTGTGTAAGTGAGTCACTAGAGAGTTGGACTCAATCTACTGCCCACAGACAAAAACGCTCTGGGTCATTTTTGTCACCTGCTGATACTATATGTCACTATATGTCTGCCTACATGTTCAGCATGGATCATGTGTAAGAGACTCAGTGTAAGTATATGTTGCCTTTATTTCATTCCTGCTCTCCAAAGACCTAAAAAGCAAAGGAGAGCACTTGCTCAATTCTAAATAAATCCAATGGATGACAGGTCTAGTATGTGGAGTTGATCTGTGATAGTTTTCTCCCTGCATTGTGGCACCAGAACACAGGTGAAGGGTTATTTTGGAGGACAATACTCACTGTTATAGAATTGCTGAGCTGTTTGACCTTCTGCTCTAGTTGTTCTCTTTCCTGTTTTAAATCTGAACTCCATTTAAGTAGTTTCTGTTTTTCCTCTTCTTTTGCTGCAAAACAGAGTGTTAAACAGAATATTTTAAATATTTCTCTTACAATAGTGGATTGAGAGTCTAAACTGCTTCATGTAAAGAGGAGAATTGTGTTTAAATCAATGCTTAGCAACTTGTGTACTGCATTACTCCCAAAATTTTACCTACATACACAACCATGACAGCTTAAGAAATATTTAGACTGCTATTTTCACTTCATTAGTGATTAAGGTTATTTCCTTTTGTATGACAAAATTTCCTTTTGTAAAGGAAGTACCATTCTATCCCACTCCCAAAATAACATCTTCCATTGTTAAAAGTGAAAGAAAAGTGTTCATCATTTTCTTACCTGCTTTATATGCAATATATGAATGAACAATTGCTAAAGTTCCTGGCCATGGGATTGCTTCTTCCTTCTTTAGCATCTGAAAGAAAATTTTCATAGAGATTTAGCTGGTAAAAAACCTACCTCAGAGAAAGCAAAAAGGAGAGAGAGAAAGAGGGAAAGATTGAGGATTTTCTTTCATGGCTATCATTAGCCTCAGCCCTGTTAACACAAAGCTTCACAGACCTGATCTGAGATTTAACAGAGGGAATTATTCACAACTGTATTGTGGCTCCCACAAAGCAAGCCTATTTCTTACAAATGTCAGCATTTTCCTAAATTCCCTCCATAGCCACAAATAAAGTCGACTAATGATACTGAACAACTTAAAAGAGGAATGAAAGGATAATATATCTCTTGCCAGGAGACATAAACATTACTTCATGGTTCAGACAAATTGCTGATCTTAGTTGTTCTGGGAAAAAAGTTTTCATGCTGCAGCCTAGTCTCCACACCATACATTGAAACATCACACTTCTGGCTAGTAAAACATGAAACTGTCCTATCACCCCTTCTTATCAGAATCATCTTAATAGTCTTGTCAAACTCTCTTTACAAGGGTAAGCACCATTGATGTCTTTCAGATTCTTCTTACATTTCACTTTCTAACAAACTTTCAGAGGACAGACACGTATTTTTAGCACTTGATCAGAGTGGTGTCTCAGAAGACAGAAGACTTGGTCAGTTTGCAGTGAAGTTACTAAAATTTCCTCCTTAGTTTTGTTGGAAGCTATCACAGAAAAACGAAGAGAAGGGATAAGGTGAGAGTAGGCAAGAGTAGGAACACCTCATAATACTCCTTCCTCTCTGGCAAGTACTGACAAAATCACTTGAGTTTTGCATTTTCATTCTTCTGAGCAACACATCACAGGTCAGTGTTCTCTTATGCTACCACCTGGTGCACTGAAGGCCATGTGGGTGACCAAGCAATGTGCTGTGTTAGACAGGACACAGCTTCAGACTGCCTATTATCAGCAATACTTGGCAACTTCTAGAGTTCCACGGAAGGGTTAGGAATACAACAGTTTACTTCTTCATTGTGTAATCTCAATGTAATTATAAACAAAATAATAAAATATAACCTGCTCACTTCAACAGTACCTTTTCAGAGAGTGATCTGGAAGGAGACTGTTCACGTGTACTCATTATACTGATGCTGGATGATATTATTAAAAAGATCACTGAAGACAAGCTTTCTAATGTTTGATTTATATAAGCAAACAGGGGCTTATATTTGCTCTATCTTTTGAGGTAGGCTTGTGCAAATTTTTTTTTTTATTTTTTCCAAAAGAATATACTAATAACTTTTGAAGAAACAATGAGTTTAAGATGAACACAGAATTTCTATGGGTTGTAGATAATTTTCCCCAAAAGTCTGCATACTTTGATCCAGAAAAAGTGTAAAAACATAAGGGTAGCAAATAAAGACCCCAAATTTGGAAGCAAGACCTGACAGTTTTGTATTAGCACACATTCCAACAGAGGTAATAATTCAATGAAATTTACACGAGCCTTATTGCACATGCAATAGATTTGTTCAGTGGCAGGCTGTCTCGGTCTAAGTAACTCAAGCAATCTGGTTATTTTCTTTAACATCAAAAAATCTTCACATGCATTGTACATAACTCCACATCTGTCAAACAGTACCTGGTCTTGACATTTGGGACAGATCCACATGCCCTTAGGAATGGTTTTCAGAGGCGGGTCCAGACAATCCAGGTGATAAACACGTGAACATGTGTCACACATCAGCAACTGCCCGCTTTTTCTGCAAACGCTGCAAAAATCCTCATGGATATCACCCTACAAAATGGAGGGGAAAGGGTTGGGGTGAGGGAAAGTGAGAGAGAGAAGGCAAAAAGTGAACTTTGACCTTTGATATGCATATCTTAGTTGAATTTAAAGGTTGATAGAGCAAACGATTTCTAAGGGGATTCCAAAAGGTCAAGCCCTTTTTAGACTGTGAAACAGGAAAACCATGCCAGATGTCAGAAACACTGACATCTGTCCTCCCAAACACTCTCTCTGTCCTCCCAAGGCAAAATGGTACAGCAAACCCTTATTACTACAGCTTCTCTTAACAACTGCAATCCCATAGCCTTTCTATTTGAAGATTCCCTCTTTACCCTGATCTTTTTATTTGTCTGATGAGCTACCACTTTCTTAACCCTCCTGATTTTTGGATGCAAGCCCAACTTCACTCCAGGAATGCTGATTAGGCTGTCTCTTGCCAGTAACAGTATGTAAGAGACCCCAACTGAGTCACTTAAAAGAACACTGTTAAATATTTAGGTCACCTTTAAAAATGAAACTGTAAGGAAAAGGTGTTGTACTTCTAAATTAAAAAGAATAGAATGAATTATGTTCTGAGACAATTCTTTTTACTTCACTTGGGCTACTTCAAGTTGCACCAAAACAGCTGTGACTCCAAACTTTCTCCTTCATATAGAGAGTGGATTGTTTCATCACTAACAGACTGGGAGCCAGGATAAAAGAGTACCAAAAGAGATTTTCTAACATTTTTTTTAAAAAGAAAAATTTGAAAAAAAATAATGGCTGTGCCTTTTAAAACAACTAGGTTTAGTTACTGTTGCATTTCTATCAGAGTGAGTTCTTTTCTACAGCCATTTAGATCCCAAAAAGGTAGGTCTGATTTTTGTTTCTTTCTCTTCTCTCTCCTCTCCTGTTTTGATTTGATTTTCAGATATTTGAATGAAGAGACATGACAGAAAGGTGGCTCGGTGTTCATAGAGGAAGCAAGAGGCATCCCAGCCCTCTGACCACGGGGCTGTCCTGGCAACCCCACATGTCCAAGGCCCCATCTGGTATCTGAAGTACACACTTGTCACTGACTTTACAATGAAGTTCCACACCCTCCCCAGATGTGCAAGACTGCTATCAGAAGATGTGTGTGTGGAGCAGAACTGTGGGTACACACTCTCCTGTATGAAATACCAGTGTATGCAAGGTTTCATTTGGGTGCAGATCATCTCTTCACACATGCAAACCATTTCTATCAGTATGGAGGGATAGCAGATTTGGCCATGCACTCACACATTAAGGTGCCAGGCAAGAAAATTACAGTAATCTCCACTATAGATGACATAATACACATGTAAAAAGAACGACACATGAGCAATTGCTCCAGTTTCTACTTCCCAGCTCTACTGCTGATGAGGCTCTTCTTCAAAGGGAAGGCTATTCTTAATTTCCAAGGTTAACACAGATTTCATGTTTTGTAAAGGATCAATCTTCAGTGAATTTTCAGTGCCATGTTTTGGATCCATAACTCCCAGGAATTGTTGAGAGTTGAGTGATGGTATTACTTCACCTTTAACACCAAAGAGTTCCTCAGTGTTAAATGAAGATCTAAATGAGTAACATTTCATGCTTCTTGTGAAATGATGTGTTGTAACCAGGCTGGGAAAAACTTCTTTCCTTCTATCATGCATTCTCTGAGCACAAGGAAAAGGTGGCAGGCAAGAGATAATCATATAAGATAAAATTCCCTTCAAGATAAGAATTCTAAGAGGGGAATTCTCTCACTTTAAAAAAAAAATCTATTCTAGTGTATTATGTATCTTAAGATACTTTAGTTGCCACAGATGACACAAAGGCTCTTGGCAACAAAGTGCAAAATCACTGGTGTGCTGAAAACCAAACCTGTTATGTTTCATACCCTGCAGAAAGAGCCCCACAAAAGAGACACATACGCAGTTTCTTTTTGAGGGGGAGACATTTAGAAATTTAGACCCAGAATATCCCAAATTCAAATGAGCGCTGCAAAGTCTGTAGTGATACAGGTGACCAGTGTGCAGTGCAGCTGAATGCATGGAGATGCCAACACACATGCACAGAGAATTCACAGTCCTATTTTTGGTAATGCAAAATTCAAGGCAATTCCTCAGAGTTAACTGTCCTTAGCAAAACCCCAGCCAGTGTTTGATTCCAAAGAAATGCCACAGGTCTTGTGGGCAGTTAATAAACATATGCATAAAGGAGGGGCTGGAATTGGTGTTGTGACATGCACCTACTAACCTTAGCTTCTGAAGCAGCTTTGTGTAGGCTACAGCCAGCCAACTTAGGTTAGAGCAGAGCTCAGTGAGGCTGCTCAGACATGCTGCAGCCTGAACTGACCAAAGAATCATTTCAGAACAGATACCATAAAAGGTGATTTAACGTCACTTTCTGCTCTATTTCATCTTCACAAGGGACCAGGAAAATAAATTAAAGCTTTCTGGACAGCTGACAGTTTTCTTTATTTTGATAAAGTGTCTAGAGCAGCAGGGCCTGGCTTTAGGCAACAGAATGGAATAATGCAGTAATAAAAGCAGCTTGTGTGCTTGAATTTGTAATATCTATACTTACATGTACATTTCACTGGAATAACATGGGAAAACTAAACATTCTGCAACAGGGAATGGTTCACAGTCATATAAATAAAGATGATCATAGTGTATGATGTAGGTGAATTAAATTATCAGGAGCAATTCTAAATCTGGCATATTCTAATTTTTATGGGCTTGACTTTGGAATCTGAATGTTCTACAATGCTCCTCTCAATTAAAACACTGTTTTGATATAAGCGTTTACTAATAAAAAAGCATTTTGCAAAGATTTGAATCATCACTAAAACAGAGATTTTTGCACAATTCTTACTGCTGAGTAATTGATCTTCAAAGGCAATTGCTGTCTTCCAGCTGAATATGCCATTACTGCACGAGGGAGAACCACACATAACCAAGTGGCTCATAAGTGGCTCACATGGCCATTTGGCAAGACAATTGCCAAATAGGAAAAAGGGGGGGGNATTATTTTCTTCCTTTTCCTAGGTTTTCGACCTACTTTTGACTCCTCCATCCTTATCACCAATCCATCTTAAGTTTCTGCTTCGTCCTCCCTTCAAAATTTCTCCCTGCCATTCAGAGAATAGCATTTCAGGAGAAATTCAAGAAGGCTGTTCTGGTCCACTGTGCCTGATGCCAGTGCAATTTTCATAGGCTGGCTAAACACATAGATAACTCAAGTGCTAAATCAAATTTCCATTCTAAAGCCTATAGGGTTTAGATCCTTAATGCAAAAATATTTTAAAGATTGGCAAACCTGCAGTTTTCTTCTTTATCTGTCTGATGAACTGCTCAATTATTTTAACTGAGACTTCTGAAATAGTCTTCTCCTTAGGAATACACTGTGTTTTTGTTTTTGAGCGCTTAAAGTTCCAAATCAGAGTCTCTAACTACAGACAACATTTTCTGTCCTATCTAGAGACTTTCTCTATTCACATAATCTGCCAATAGTGTAGACCCTCTTTGGTCTGGCCTCATAGCCAAGTGATCCTGATTTCTCTGTATGTCTACTCATTTCACCCTGCATGAAGGTGGCACAGGAATATTTGTGTCAATAAAATTAACTGGATTAGGGTGTGATCCTGGCTAAGACTAACAATTTTTAGCTATGTCAGTTCCCTTATGCAGATCAGTATGTGGCCTCAGATATACCTGTGCTGAAACAACACAGGAGACATTCAAAGGATGAGAAAAGACTGCTGGTGACTGGCAGGACAAGTGTCCTCAATGGTAGCCCCTGGCACAAACTGTGGAATGAACATTTCAGTGGATCCTGTATTCTTCACTGATTTCAGTTGCAAAGTCCTTAAATGTCAAAGAACTAATCTTCCTCTTTGTCTTCACCACCAGTGGGACTTGTACTATTGCTGTTTAAGTACAGAGTACTTTCCCAGCACTATATTGCACTTTTCCAGCCAAGGATGCAAAAGATTTTTACAAGTATTGCTAAGTTCTCAAAGCTCAGACACGAAAAGCATGCAGCATGGCAAATATATAAATACAGGAAACAAAATCACAAAAAAGGGATGTGACTGCATAAGCTTATACAGCAATCTTATGAGAACATATTAACAGAACACCTTCCATCTTATAATGGCAATTGGAAACCATTCCTTTCTTTTCAATTAGCAAGTAAGCATTATAAGATGTAATGAAGAACAGATATTTACCTCCTTTCTGATATTTTGCTGTCTCTGAAGATTCACATTTTGTTTCATAATTTATTTTTAATTTTAAAAATATTTTTATGAGAACTTTGAAATATATTTTCTACTTTTATGTGTATTTTATTTTAAATGGAATTCAATACCAAGTGTTTCTAAAAATTCTACCAAATTAGCCCAATAGATAGTGAACATGTACTGAATGTGACTTTGGTATAAAATTCTTCAGAAAAATCAAGCTCTCTAAAAATGTTAGTCCTGTTGCATATATAAAAACTAAATGGTTTGTCCAGAAATGTTAAAGGAGATTTATATATGATTTTAAAGGGGAAGGAGTGTTATTGTTCTGTATTATGATATGTTCAGGTAAGAGAGAATGTTTGTTACCTGCTGAGTAATCTTCCACTGTCTCCTTTAAATCATTCAATTTTCATTAATTAATGTATATTAAAGCATTCCAGGACTCAGGTCTAAATACAATCCTAATTCAGAAAATTAAGGGCATTCACAACTAAATTTGAATGCTACAGAAATTTATTCTTGATTTAGCTTGCTGTCATCAGGCACTGCAGAGAACAAGGCAACAACTCATCATACTCTTTTGAGAGCTCTCACACAGTAGGAAAAGACTCAGCAGTATACACAAACGTCAGAGGTGGAAAAGACTCCCACCACATCATCCACCCTTCTCTTTGAGCCAATGTAAAATGTGTGCTCTTCAGTGTATTTGCAAGTCATCTGTACTGCTTATTTTTGAAAGTCCCCAGAGATGGAGCTGTCCCATCGTATCCATTAGGGGCTGTTCCACAGTCCTATTTATTTGGTTGTCAGGAAAGGGTTTTTGCAGTCATGTGCTATCCTGCTCTCAAAAATGACTATATAAAGAGAACCTTGTAATTCCACATGCGTATTCCCTGGCTATCAGAATTGCATCTATTTATTTCAGTGCTTCAGACACACTTGTACTACTCCTATTCCTGTTACCTCTGCAGAACAAACACAGTTCAGAGGCAAGGAACTGGCCTCTATGCCCCGTTCTACATGGTCAGCAGAGTTGGTCTCTCAGTCCATGCTCTTACAAAAGTGCAACTATACAGATGAAAACAGAATAACCTAGCTTTTCCTTAAAGGCCATTTTAGGTGGTTGGGCCTCAAGTATATGTGACTGTCTTTTCAAAAAGAACTGCAGAAGGAGATTGTAGCACCAGTATGAAGGAATAAGCAAACACCTTTTGATTCTTAAGCTGTTCCCTGTAAATACTAGTCTTTTAAAAGCAAGCTCTTAAATGAAAGTGCACTCCAGCTCCTGAGGACTGTTTTACCCCCACGGAAAAGTCACAAAACACTTTCTGCCAAATCAGTGCCGCAAATGCTGCTCCTGGCTGTTTTGCATGACGAAGCAGTTTCCATCTCTCTCTTATTATAGAAACACAACTTTTTGTTATTATGGCCTGTAACTAATACTTTTCATTGTCCTCTTCTCCACCCATTCCCCACACCCCCTGGCCCTTTTTCATGGATGACAGATTCAATTCAGTCAGACAAGATCTCAGACACCACATAAAGGAAATGAGCTCATCTAGCATGCCTGGTGCCTCCCAATGTTTCAATCCACTGAAGGAGTTATAAATAAAATCTCTACAGGATAACAACATAGGTGCAGGAGGAAAAAAAGAAAGGTGTTAAAAAAATGCTGGACTGTTTCACTGCACTGAATTAGGATGAATGATGAGTGAGATTAAAGAAACAAAACCTGCAATGGTTTTCCTTGTGTCTGTTTGTGTAACTTTCTAAAAGTAAACCCCTCCCCAAGAGTTACTTACGTCTGTGGAGCTGGGGCTAGGCAGGGACACGGGCTGAACAGCTGCGGGAAAAGTAAATGTGGTCTCTGTCTTTTCATTTTCAGGGGAGTCAGGATAACTGGATAGAGGGGACGTGGGGGTCAAAGCCCCAAACCCCAACACCGTGTTGTATTTGGGTGGACGACCTACATATTAACAACAGGGAACACAAACGAAAAAAAAAAAAAAGAAAGGAAAAATGATCTTACATACCTTTGGCCAGTGGTCCTCATTGGCTAGCGTGAAAAAGGAAATGATGTAGCACAGAGAGGAAGTTAATATAAAAGTTACAAGTGGAAGGACAGAAGCAAAGATTTAAACATTTTTTAGAAATCTTTAAGTAGAATTTTGCAAGGACAGAACATTTAAAAGATGTATTTCAGAAGGAAATAGAAATAAGCTCTGTAGAGGGTCAAAGAACCATTCCCACAAAAGCAGCATGGGGACAGTTGTACTCCTAAAAATGAGGCTATTCAGTTTTTAGGGGAAAAATGTTGACATCAAAGCCCCACAGAAGTCACAATAACTACTATTAAATCCTTTCTGTGGGATGTTATCCCACATCTCCCTATCTTTCTAAGTGCCAGCATAAATCTATACAAAGGTTAAGTCCTTTATCAGAGGCCAACACTCACCACCCCCCTACTTTTCTTCCCCATTTTTTAAATCTGTTAATTCACAGATCAGCACTTTCTACCCTACTGGTACATTTTTAAAATTAGGCTACCTAGAGAACAAGTCTTGTTTTCTGACCCATAACTACTACCAGTTTTAAGCTATCACTGGTCTTCTACTGTAACCCACTCCAAATTGTCTGTTCTTTCTTATACTTTCTCAGACAAGTATGTTTGATTATGCACAACTCCCAGATATTCCTTTAGACTATAGCAGATGTGCAAATTATCTTCATAAAAATTCTTACAAAATTATGAATGCAGAGCAAGACAGCAAAAAACCCAGTATGCAACCATCATGTCTGCCTTCCTTCTCCAGGGTAATTTATGGATATGTAAACATAAAGGACTTAGGATCTAGGAATAATTCCCCAGATCTTATGTTTACAGATTGTCAGTCTATACCTATTAACATGCTAAACCTTGCATTTAAGGTCTGGATATGTTCCAGAACTAAGTATGTCCTTGGAAATGGATTTCTGCTAGCGATGTCCATGGGTGAAATTTCTGACATGCTCAGCACCATCTATAATTAAACTAAAGCTCTCAAGGGCAAATGCTTACAAAAGCTTTTCACTCAATATATTGCTGTATTAAATTACAAAACAAATGTATACTTTCAAATCTGTTGTCAATTGAAAACATGTGCTACTAATTTGGTAGCTGATGCAAGGTAAAGGCTCACAACAGGGCATGAGGAAAAAAAATAGAAATTATAATAGTCAGCTGCAAAAACAGGCTAAGAGAGTATCAAGTACAAATGCATGCAATCATATTCATTGATACAGTAATTGTTCACTATGAAGTCTGAAATAAAATTAAAAAATCATTACTAGAAGAAGGAACATTTACTTATCCACTTATCTACTTAGAGTAAATGCAAAAACTCTCTATTTAAAATCTACATAATATCATTTTTAAAAATACATTTAATGTTATTAAGGGTTAGCAGTAGAGACATGTCTTTTATTTAAAAACAGCATAGCTGCATAAGTGTCAGCTTTGCCATATTGCCTGCTGGACTGAAAACATGATCAAGAAGAGAATATGTCAAATTAATATTTCATCTTGCAGCCAAAACCTCCAAAAGATAATGGAACTGGTTGGTGCTAGGTGAGAGACTGGTTTAATTTCTTTTTAATCTGATTGATTACTTTTTTTAGATAGAAAACTTGGGAATAGAGAAGGTATTAAGAGTCTTCAAGGACTACAGAAAATCATCAAAATCAGGTGAAGATTGTCAGGTAGGTGTGGTTGATGCCATGTACTAATAATGGCATCACATTCTCTCCCATGCTGTTCTGTTTCACCTCTTTCACTATAATCTAAGTCTTAAAATTTTACCTGTTCTACAGAAAGATTTCTTCTGAATAATACTGCATGCCTACATGAAAGATCATCTCTCATTTTAGGACAAGTGGCACTCTGGTCACAGTTAAAGTGCTTAGTATGAGCACGATAGCTTTTCTCACTCAGGGTAAGTTCTTTTGAAGGACCCATCCCTATTCCCAGTGGGTAACAAGGCTTTTGTCACACTAAGTGTCCTCTCCTATTCAGGGCACAGATGCTTTTTCCATAACCACTTTTTTCTTGACAGTAACAATACAATCTAGTCATTAACAAGGGAATCTTATCAGCAGCTTCATATCTAAATTATAGCTTCATAGCTAAATGATGTTCAAACATCACATTTCTACTGAATATTTAGCGAACTGGGTGGGTTTTGTTTGGGTTTTTCAAGAGTGAAACTGAAATGAAACATTGAGCTGCCTAATAGATCCTGCTGTGCCAATCCCTAGAAGTCGTGGTCTTTGCCTACCACGGAAATTTACTGGACAAATGAAGTGCTGTAGAGTCCTTGTTTTGCTCTTCAAATTGACATGGGTACTACAAATGCAATGTGGAGGAAGAGGCACTGGGCAGGGAGACAGGGCTGGGTGTACCTCACCTCTTTTACGTGTCCCGGGATGCATTGTGCTGTTCAGGTACGTCACTGTACTCTTCTTGCGCTGCAGGGAAGAATGCAACAATTTCTGCTGGGGAACATTTCTGGCAATAACCATAAGCAATAGCTGAGGAACAGCACAGTAAGTACTAAGTGAGATTACTGGCTTTTGTGTTTTCTGAAGCACACCTTCAGAAAGGTTAGCTTTTTTACACTGCTTCTGACATCTGAACTGCTTCAGGCTGATATGCAAGCAGACCAACACACATTGCCATTTGACGTGAGCTTTATAAAGGAGAAGGCAGAAAAAGATGTAAATGCTAGAAGAGTGTAGAATACCCCAATGTATTTACTGTGTTTAAAAATCTGAGGGTTGTGTCATTGCAATAGCCTTTAGGACTATAAATGATAACATGCTTTTCTAGTTAGAACTGAGAAAGCTTAGAAGATAGAAAGATGTTAGAAAGACACTCATGATCAGAATAAAAATACCAGCTTCCCCCAGCAAAAAAATTAATACCTCAGGCTCAAAAACGGCTCCACTGTACACTGGATTTGCTGTTGTTCTTCTTTTCCTCTCCTGTCGCTTACTTTGGATTTCTTGTAAAACAAAGTGCTCAGGTTAGAAAACAATGGATCTCAGAAATTATATAAAGTCCTCAGAATTCAGTTTGCTTGTGAGAAGAGTTGTAAAGATTTCTACAGAACATCAGTCATGCCTGGTACAGGCAATTCAGTTATACTTTTAACTTCTGAAGGGTTGAAAACAAACAGCTGATGAGGAATACAAATACAGTGCTCAAGTAACTTATGAAATCATTGCCTTCTTCTCACCAAGTAATCCGTGACTAAGATATTTTAAACTCATGGTCAGTATAACTGGGATCTAAAAAAAATAAGCTTCTGGTAACCTTGCTGATATTTAAAAACACAGTACAGAAATATGCAGGCAATTGAAATGATAGGCTGTCTTTCAATGTATAGAATTAGAAGTTTAAATTGTAAAACAAATTATGATCCATTAACTCATTCATTACAAATTACAGTCCCATGAAATCATGAAATAAATGAAAAATCTAGACATTGGTTACAGTAAAATGATCCATGGTTTATATTTGCAGATAGAGGGGCTGTCAGAAGGCATTGGTATTGCCATAGATTTTTTTCCTACCATCAGAGCATAAACTTTCTTCCCAATATCTGCTCCCTGCTGCATAAATAACAGCTTTGTTTCACTGACATAAGAAGAACAAAAACATGCACAACAAACTAAGTTAGATCAAGTGTACAGACATCCCAAAGGTACTATTGTACAAGAAAATACTGCATTTAATATATGAAATATTTTGGAATCCTACTTCCAATTCAGAATGACCATGAAACCAGGAGCTGAACAACCAACCTAAGATATTTTTCCTACCTTCCAGGTGGTCATGAGTAACTAGTCCCAGAGACACCATGAAGGCAAGTTTCTGTGAGGGGGGAGAAAAAATATCACAAAAAGTACAACTGTTAGGATGAGTTATTTAGGCCCTTTAAAGGCAGCTGATCAGTAACTAAGCAGCAAAAAAATTTTAGTGATACTTTGCTTCTATAAATCACTTTTCATCCATGTATGTCAAATTTCTTGAGAAAGTAAAGACCAGAGTCCCATTTTCTAGATGGGAGCCTAGACTGAGATATTGGAAAATGCCCATTGCTCATGATCACAGAGTTAGCAGAGCTGGGAACAAGAAAGCAGTTCCTTTACTTCCTTTCCAGCACTGAACTGACTATTAGAAAATACCAACACAGTTCAATTGCCAGAAAAATACTGCCAGTTTAAGATCATTCTCCATCTATTGTGAACTACAAGGAACCAACTCTAGCTTAGATTTGCTATTTGCTAAGGGCTATGGGATCCTTAGAGGATTCTAACTTTAATGCAAGAAATGCAGAGACATGTAAAAATCAGAATTTTGTGGTCTGACTGACAACAGTTAGAGCTCATACAATAGTCAGTTTGAATCCATCTATGTAAACAAATGTAGCAGAGCATTTAGCTGTAATCAGGTCCATAGCTCTTCATGGTAGAAAGGCTTTAAGAAATAATCATTCTGTCCTCTCTTTCACCCCAAACTAAACTGGACTAAACCACAAGCAGAACATGAATATACGTGACTCTTTCCTTCCTGCTTACCAGAGTAGAAATATTTTATAAAGCAAAACAAAGAAATTTCTTCAGCTTTGAGAATAACTCCAGAGTCCAAAACCTCAAAGAAATGGAAATCAACCCTGTAATCTAAACTGCTGTTTGAAGGAAGTATCACGGAGAAATTATGATCTTCTAACTTACAGAAGACTTAGAAGCCAAATGCATTCCAGAACTGAAAAATGCAATGCACTATATCTATTTAGATTTTTTATTCTGTAGCCTTATCAACTAGTGCTGTCCAACAGGAATGTATGGAATGTTTAAGTTAAGAAGTCTTGAGGGAACAGAAGGAAAAAATATTTTCTTAAAAGAAAGCTCTGGGTATGTTCTGATACCTGTGGGTTTTCTTCTCGTTTTGGCTTCGGTGCAGCAGGTGGAGTAACTGTACGACTTTCTGTTTGCTTCTCTTCTGTTTCCACGTGTGGTTTAATAGTCTGAAAGAAAACAGTGTTTCTCTCATTCAGTGATAAGAATTACTTTTTCTACTTTGACTATTAAAGCAAAACAAATACTTCCGCAGATACAGGAGAAAAAATGTTTAAAGCTGGCAGTGTACTAACAAAGACTTAATTGAGGAATCTGATGTGAGAGGAATATTAAATAAGGTATTTTCATTTAACAAAGAGCTAAACAGCCTTGTCACCAATCCATTACCCCACACAGCCACACGAGATACAACAGTGATTTTAAGAGTTAACTTTGTTACAGATATCACCATAACCGATGGGAATAACAGACACTTCAAGAAAACTCATCCCATTAAGACTTGCACTTAGAGACCATTCTGCATGGCACATGCATTTTGTACTTCTCCCTCCTCAGTCTTCATGTTTTATAGAATTATGAATGGCTCAAAAACTGTCTCTGTGAACCCCTCAATCTCAGATGTTTCTGAAACTTTTTTCTTTTCTCAAGTCAAGTCTTCTGTATGATATTCCTCATCCTATAGCATGGATGTTGAGGCTATAAACTGAGTAAGGCAAGCTACAGAGGGACAAACTTTTTCCTTTATGATATGAAGAAAATATACAGAAAAATTCATGTGTTATTGAACCATTACAATTCTTCTATGCTCTTCTGTAGTTGCTAGTAATAATTCAAAGAGCAAATTAATATTGCTGACATCAAAAGGAACAGGTATCAAAAGTCAAATATTGTAGAAGTACAACTTCAAATCACATGGAAAGGGCACACTTTGCTGAGGAACCTGTGGAACAGCCCTGAGGTATACAAGAACATACTCTTGAGACTTCACAAGCAGAAATGAGCATGAGCACATCGTTCATGCACGTGATTTCCAGTCTCCACAAGTATTTCAAAAGCAGAAAGAAGGTAATTTCAAGGCACACTAGTCTGGGAAAGAGTTACAAGAGACAAGTATACTACTGTTATCAATATAAATTACATAAATATTATGTGTTACAGTATGCAATGTAGTCTACAATGTTACACTAACATACAACATATGAAGGAGTTAAAAGTGAATCAGAATATTGCTTTACTTGAACAGACTGGCAAGGACCCTCAGTTGCAATCCACACTGACTTAAGTAATTTTTATTTTACAGATGTCTTTTCTGGAGAGAGACTTTAAAACTAAACATGCAGAATTCTTTGCTTCTGAAGGTCTCCTTTCCGCTCATTCAATCCAATTTAGAAACAGGGAACTATCAGACTTCAGAAGTTGAATGAGATTATTTTGCCTCCAATCACAAGATTGCAAGATGAAGGGATCACAGAAGAAATGGCTACATTTATCCTATTAAATATCCCTACAATTTTGTGCAATTTTTGCCTTTCACATAACCACTCTTTGAAAAACAAAAGGGCTTGATAAGAAGATGGATTTCAGCTTGTACTTGTTCTTTAAGACACTGGTCAAAGCCTGCAATGTAGCATGCTTATGAACTACTGATGTTTAAACAGTAGAGGGAGCATAAAAACACTGAAGCAGGAGAAAAAGGTGGCAGTGGCCCATATTAAAGCAAATGGTAACTTCTATCCCAAGAGCTTCAAGTCATTCCATAATTTGTAATGCCATTGGAACATGAGTATCTCCAATACCCACTGAAAACTTCTCCCTGGCTGTCGTCCTCTCCAAACCTGCACAGTAAAGCAATAAACCCAGTACTCTGCATTAGTAGCCACTTGTTCTGTACCTGTTTTTCAACGTTTGGTTTGCTGATCTGTACAGTCTGAGGTCCAGCCAGCCTGGTCCCCGGTGCTGCTATCACGATGCTGGTGAGCTGTGCCATAGGGAAAGTTTTGGCTATGGTTGCTGTCTGCCCGTTAACTACACGAACTGGATGTATGGAGTTCTGAGAGTTGGGTAAAGAGGTGGGTGTGAACTTTGTTGTCAACATCACAGGCCTCTGAATAAGCTGAGGAGCTGCAAGCATTGGAGGAGGTGCAGGGGCAATAGGAATGTTATTTTGGGCAACTGGTTTAGGTCGAACCTACAAAAATAAAATAAGAAAAAGAGGGGAAAAAAGAAGAGATATTTGTATATCAGTATTTCAGATCAACTTTTTACTAAGTCAATTCATCCTGTATAATCTGCAGGAGGCTGCTTGATTTTTTTTAGATAATGTAATTTTTAGCATACTGTCCTAAGTATGTTAAGAGAAAAAAGCACCACATTTTCAAGCCTACTTACATAAAACCCATCCATAACATTTGCATATATAGTCACCGTCCCTGAAATGGTATTTGGATGCACAGACACTCATATAGAATGTTTATTGCCAAATGCCTTATCTGTATCTAAATTAACATCTTGGCTTTACAAGCCAAAAAAATCCATGTGATATTTACAGGCATAGCTGAGGCGCTCATGTTAAAAGTGTTTCAGGGCTTTGGAATGAACCTCAAAGAAGTTATGAACAGTTGACTGTGCCCTGAAACAAGTAATTATTTTTTTCAGCAAATACCTGTTATCTGTCAACTCTATATATTATTTAGATACCCACACAGCCAATCTTGATAAGCAAAAAAGTGACACGATTCTATATTAATCCCTTACTGAAAGTGCTGAAGGTAAATGGACTCATTTCTCTTCTTTCACAAGAAAGAAAAGAGCCACAAGAATCTTCCAAAACTCCGTCACCAGTATTTGCTTCAGTATTTGCTTATTTCTTTTTACTGTTAAGTTTGTACTTAACAATGGACTTAAAATATCTTAACAGAGTAAAGAAGTAGAGCACATTACTTTAAAAATAAAGCTATTTTTTCCTTATTTGATTCGTATTGTCCTATCAACCTGTAATACTCTATAAAGCATTTTACCATGAAAAACTAGGTCACATTCCAACAGATCTCACCATACCAAATCTTAATCAGATACCAGCCTTTCCTTTCTCACTTTGCAAAAGACTTAGACTTTTATTCACAGCACCACACATTTCATACAAATTAAGTAGTTCACCCAAGATTTCTTTTAATATAAAGAAGCAATCTGTGTCCTTCCCAAACCATGAAAAAGAAAGTAAACCACAAGTTTTACTACTCAGCTGAAAACAGAGGTCACTCTCCTCTGCAATACAGAAATATTTGGGAATAATCTAGAGACATCTCATTTTTTCTTTTCGCTCAAGAGCAGCAAGCAACAATTAGAGCAATTTAAGGCCTTGGGTGATGCTTTCATTTTGATGACACCTATTCCATGGGTTAATTTCATTTATTGCAAACAAGATCATATATAATCATCATAAGCAAACTTCATAACTACAAACTCATACAGGCTGGAGGGTGGCTGAGGAGGTCTCTAATTTGACCTCCTGCTCAGAGCAGGGCCATCACTAAATGCAGACTGGGTGGCTCAAGGCTTTGTCCAGGTAAGTCTTGTAAAACTTCAAGGATGGAGCTTTCACAACAAGTCTGGCAAGCCTCTTCTGCTCCTAATTGTCCTCAAGGAGAAAAGTGTTTCCTTATATGCAGTCTAAAACTTCCCAGTTCCAATTTATGAGGATTGCCTCTAATTCTCCTGCCAAGCACCTATGTCTCCAGATTCTTGTTTATTTCCTTGCTGATACTGGAAGTAACACTGCTGTTAGGGTGCCCCCAAAGCCTCTTCTACAAATTTGAAAAGCCCAGATTTCTCAGCCTCTCCTTACAGGTCATACATTCCTGCCCTCCAAAGCTATCTTAGTGGCTTTCCCTCCTATGCTCCATTCAAATTTATCAACCAGGGATTCCAAAACTGCAGGGTGTTTATGATTGCTGAGGAAAGGTGGATAATCTCTTCCCTGAATCTACTGGCTGTAACCCTGTTGGTTCAGGTTGATATACTGGTAGGTTCCTTTGCTGTTAGGGCACACCACTCATTTAGCTACTGTCAATCAAGACCTTTTAAGCTGTGCAGCTCATTAGACCCCAGCCTGTACCTGTGCAGGGGGCTTAGTCCATTCCAAGTACAAGATTTTGCCTTTTTTCATGCTGAGGCTCAAGAAATTCCTGCTGGCCCCTTCCGTTATCCTGTCTAGGGCTGTCTGCATGTCAGCACTGCCCTAAAGAATATTGACTGCACCCCTCAAATTTGTTATCATCTGCAAACCTGTTGAATATGAATTGTCTTCTCCAGCACCTCAGCAATAAACATCACACAGTGTTCATCAAAAGTCTCTTCTATCTATGCTATAATTAAGTTCTTCCTTCTATTGTTTGTTCTCTGTATACTCACCTGTGGAAGAAAATTTGGACGAGGAGTAAGTCTGGGAGGAGGGATGAACTGCGGCACTTTTATGGGCTGAGGCGTAGCCTGAACCTGCTGTAAGAACATGAGAAAGCTCAGTAAGAGGTAAGAGGAAAATTTAACTTTGAAGTTTTTCACCAAAATAACATCCTGAATGTACTTTCAGTCCTGATGTCTTCGCTTTTCACTCTCTAAATAATTTTTCAAAGCAAGATGTTCCTCATTAGAAATGTATTAGGCAGAGCTAAACCTTACTTTCTAGATCCTACACACCTTGCTTCATAAATTGCAGGCATATTTCCTTTTAGTTCAACTGTAATAACTACTGTGCCCTGCAATCTAAAACCATTTCATTTGATGATAATAGAAACTTATATTTGTTTTTACCATTAAAAAAATACATTACAACAGACAAAATAGTAACACTTTGATCCAGCTATATGAACTATGGTCTTTTCATAGTGAATGACACATAGAAGAATGAGAGAACATGTCATGCAAATAGTAAAGATCTAGAGGTTATAACCATTTTAGCAATATTAATGACACTATGAGGGACTCTAAACACACAACTTGAAATTATCCAAAGTAGGCCACTCATTTGAAACAATTAAGATCTGATTTTAAGGAAACCTAAGTATTTCCCTGAAAGTATAACTGAAATCAGCTGCATGGAGCTGCCACATGATTAACCACTGAATAGCACTACCAGCCACCATGAGTACCTGAGGAGATTCTCTGAAATTAATGTCAATGTTATTTCATACCCTCCTATACTTCTGTCCACCCACATGAAATTGCAATATTCTTCAAAAAGGTCTCACACTGATTAATTAGTACTTGGGAAAATATGCTGACATTTTTGATGAAATTTGCTACAGAAACATAAATCACGGACTAATATTAAAACAGAATAACCTCCTCAAATCGAAGTTATTCAGCAAGGAAATGAAGCAAAGACACAAAGAACAGATGACAGTGGTGCAAGGGATGACACAGGAAAAGAGAACAGTAGAAAAAACTCCACTCAAATAGTGTTGTCTATTCTGATCACAAACATATGCCTCATTAGGAAGCAAAACTACTTCCATCTGCATTAAACTGTATTTTAATAAATATGGATAAATTTGATTTATGTTTAATAAAGCCATAGCCTTTACTTCAGAAGTAAAATTTCCCTGTCATGTTGTTTCATAACGCCTGGTTTCCAGACCAAGAAGCCTATATAATCCAATTCTGAAACACTGGTTCTTTTACTTCCAGGTGGCTAACTATTCTGGAAAAGACTGTGTGATGTAGCCAAAGCACAAAATTTGTATTTCAAAAATACATGTTTCTAAAGAAACTGCATCTATTTATGCATTTGAAAAATGTGCTGAGTAAAGACATAGTAGTGGGGAAAGTTAAAGGATGTGTCTAACACCAGAGACTTTATCATGCAAAGGAAAAAAACAGATTGACTCAAAAAAACCCTAAGATGAAGACCCAAACTGATCAAATGAAGAAAGTCTGACATCTCCTTTGCCTAAGAAGATTGCAGGAATTCTGCAGAACACAGCCATACAGATTCAGTAAGGGCAAAACAATCACTACTGCCCCATGACTACAGTTACTAACGGGAAACTTTACGCAGAGGTGATGACAGCACCGATTTAATTCTGTAAAGCAAAACAGTACTAACAACCCACATGGAGAGATGTTTTTCTTATAGACTATCACTTTAGCAGTGTCAGCTAGTGAAGACTCACACCATATCCGTACTATCCTCCTTTCTGTGAGAAACCCTGACTGTTTCTTTTTTCCCAATAGCCCTCTTGTTAATCAAACCCACACATATCTGCAGGGCAAACACTTGAAATGCTTACCAAAGTTACTGTGTTTTTTGTCACTATTTGGACTGCCTCAGCTCCTGGCCCAGTGACCTTATTTGTTGTCTGGAGGTTGACTGGTGCATTCTGCGCATCAGTGCTGAGGACTGCTTTCTGATTGTTGTTGATAGCAGTAACCATGGCAATGGTAGGTCTCTGACCCACAACAGAGGCAGGCATGGTCGCAGTTGCTGCTTTCAAGACGAGAGGTAGTGTCTTAGTGGTGATCATAGAAGCTGTAGTTACAGTTTTCTAAGGGAAACAGAAAATACACTGTAAGAGACAGAGACACTCCGTATCAGACAGGACGTGGGTTGGTTAGTCAGAAACAATAGACAGCATGAGAAAGAAAAGGCAGCTCTGAGCCTATCTACCTGCTGTTCAGACAAGCACATTATCTTACGCCTCTGAAAACTGGATAGCTAGAAGCATTCTCATTTGAGGCACCCGTCTGGTCTGTTTTAATCACCTGCAGCATTGCAGATTGAATCAAAACAAATTCCTGAGAAAATTACAGTTAAGTGTTATCAGTGGCAAATGCACTTTGGTTTTTTTAGTTTCATATTACTTCCAAACATGCACTGTCAATATCAAACATATAAGATGGGGGTTTATGAAACATAGCAGCAAACTAGCTTCTCACCGAGTAAAACTACTATTTTCAAGTGGAAACTGTAGTCACACTGATCCTCACAATCAGAGGAAGGGGGGGGAAAAACATTCATAAGTTGGTTTCTTTAAAAGCAAAAATATATCTTTTTATTTTGGGCATCCCAGTCTCAGCTTTAGCGATACATAGTTACCTTGCACTGAACTTTCTTTCCTAAGAGTATCAGTAGGGCTGTCCTGAAGTTTTAAGAGCTGGCTGTTAGTCTGCCCAGCTGCAGGCAATTAAGTTTAACTTCTGTGGAATTGGCTAGTTTTGGAATATGTATTTGACACCATGATTACTCTTGGCCTGTTTTAAAAAGAGTGGTTTTGAATCATGTAACACCAGCATTTATCTGAAATGTCTCAGTACCTCATGCCCAAAATTGCAAAGTTGAAGCAATTATCATTTCACAGTTTTGTTTTAAAATGTACTGTCTCCCAAGATGCTAAGACAAATGGACATTACAAATCTCATTCAAAAAGCAACAGGGTGAGAATCTCCATATAAAACCAGAACACGATGCAAACAGAAAACTCATGACAAGTGACACTCGACAGAATGGCAAATGATCTTATTTTTTTTCACTTTGGTGTAAAAAAGCCATTGCACCAACAGCACTGCATCTTCAAAACTTTAGTGGCATGATCAAATGCTCTTAGTACTAAATAACCACCATTCTCTCTTGATGTCAGCTCTATGTTCTACAGAGGAAAAAATGGAAAACCAGGGATCAGGCAGTCTTTGTGTTCTGAACATGCGTAATTTAGACTACTTTATTCATACAAGACCGTTATCTTTTTACTAATAAAATATTTCTAGTTGAATTCTTCAGTATTTTCATCAATACTGTTCCCTTAAACAAAAACACAGTTTACCTTCACATTTTTAATTTCATAACAATTAAACTATGTCCCCTAAATGTTAATTATGCACAAGTGTGAAAAAATTCACTGTATAATGCCAAATCAAAGGATAATTTATGCTTCAGTTTTACACATTCATGAAAAATTCAGACATAATTATATTTTCCTTGTTGCAACACAATTTTCTTAACTTTTTATCTGAGATCTAACAAGCTTATCGACCTCTGTTGCACCTTCCCCAAAGCAAGAGGCTCCATTCCCATAATGCAGTAACATTATTCAAGCTTTTCCAATGAGATGTAACGTGGTATCATTTTCACAAGCATTACATTCAACCACAAACGTTTTAAAGAAAGGTGTAATCAATCATGTAATACAAGACTGTGACTCTTCCAGGGGGTTCTATTAACTCTGCAAGAACTCAGAGTACTGTTTCAGTCAGAAGACTACAGAGCTTGAATATCCCCGTTACTCTGCTGAGCATTAATTAGATCGCTTATTCTAAAAAGTAGTCAATGCATTAATTCATACTAAAGTGTCATTCATAGCAAGTCTGCATTATTTCACATAATATTGCAATAATATGACCTTCTAGCAGGCAAATTGCTTATGAAAATTCTAAAAGGCCTTCTTACTGGACATTATATGTATATTAAAATGTCACTGTTAATTATGGTATATATACCTTGATTCCTAAATTTGATTAGTCTGAAAACAACACTGAAAGCATTCTCTGTAGTGACACGGCCTTGAAAAATTATTTACAAAAGCAAGCATGAACAAACTTCATAGAGAGACAAAATATTTCACTTTTCTTTGCCAAAAGAGATTGAGAGACAGTAAGACACACACAACCTTAGATGCAAAATGTGCAGAAACAAGTGAGGCTACTTCACTATTTTAACAACATAAAAAAAAGCCAGAAAAGTGTTAAGGATAAAAGCTGGCTCATTTATCCAAGGGACAGGACAACCTGCCTTCCAATTTGTAACTACTTTCCAGGTACAGCTTGTACCAATGGTAGCCAGAAGAGTGTAGCAGTTTTTTGACTGTTTCGCTAGAGGGCTCTTTAACTTTGAACAAAACCTCAATTTTTACAACCCAGGAGATGACCTGGAAGTTAATGAATGAATGCAAAGTGTGGAATACTGAGAATCACATGAAACTGTGTTTGCTCTCATGTTTCCTGACTGAGAAGCAGAGATCACGGATACAACAGAGATCCATTGTTTGCCTGTAAATACTTTAGGACACAGTAATATTTGCTGCTTTGCTCCATTTTAGCTTTGATATTGATGTTGCTGCTCAAAATGCATTTTCCTTAGGTTTGCTTCATTTCTTCAAGATACTTTTCTCAAAAATACAATTAGCTAAGCTTCACAAATGCATTTTAGAGCGCATCCAAAACAGCTTGCTGAGTTAACAAGAGAACTACAGCCCAACCATTTCCCTCTTCTCTGCTTTCAGAAAAAGGGAAAATGAGAATCACAACTGGTAAAAGCTATGGGTGTGATTCACTGCCATGTGCATAAAGCAATTTTCATGGGTGAATTCTGCCATCTGCCTGTGCAGGTAAACATGAGTTCCTAAGACTGCATCAACAGGAAAGAAACACTTCATATACACTTCTTTTTACAACATCTCCCTGCATTTTCTAGCTGTTTTATTAACACACTTGAAATTCCCCTCTTAAGCAAACCACTTTCTCTATTGAGTTCTGGGATTATGTCTCTAATCCTGTACTGTACTGAAATTCAGTTCACTTTCCCAATAAAGACCTTATTTTCTAAAACTTGAACTCTGCAATTAACGCTGTATACATTAAGACAAATCCTTGAAAATTCAGGTAAGTATTATTTGATATGACTTACATCTGTTTAAAAAGAACTAAGCAGAAAGAAGAAGGAACTGTTTTCTTGCGTTTTGTTCACATTTGTAGAGGACATTTTGTTAGTCATTTAAAAATAAAGTATTTTAATAAAATTTGTACAGTATATACAGTAAAGTATTTACTGTTTCTTGAGACCTACTAGGTATGGTCAGACTCACTCATGCACCTAGGGAAAAGACAGGCTCATTTGCTAAACTTTCACTTATTTTTAAGAAAGGTGATACTGCCACCCTTATTTTCTGTGGGGTTGTGATTCAACTTCTAAACACTACATCATTTTTTAAACTCATATTGGAGATTTTTGCCAAAAAACCCCCAGAAGACCCATATCTGCATATTCATAGAAGAAGAAATTCATATCAGTACGCTAGCATGCATAAGTGAAAGTTTGCAGTTTTCTCTCTGCACTTTTTCTAATTTTCAGTGAGCTTCACCTTCAGTAAGAAAAAGAATTGTTGTAGTTTTTTACCTGTGATCCTATCACGTTTGGAGAGGGTGCCGTGGACTGTTGCTGCTGTTGATGGTGATGTTGCTGTAGCTGTTGTAGTGGTTGTGGCTGTGGTGTCTGTAGTTTGTTTTCTGACTGTGCCAATGGCTGTATTTGAAATTTACTGTCTGGCTGTTCCTGCTTCACTATCAAATTCTTTCGAAGCTGCTCCACCACTCTTTTCTACCAGATAAACAAAATCACAAAGAGAAATGATGACAGTTATTTAGCTGCACATACTAGAGAAAATAATAACATCTAAAGGTACATTTATTTAGTGCAAATAAGGAACTGCTCAGAAGCTTAGTGGGATTTCTCTTTTTGGAATTTTAAGTATTGATGTTATCTAATAGGCACAGTGTAAAATTGGCCACAGAGTATCATAGCCCAGCAAGGCAACCTCACTCTTCTTGTAGAAACCCACTGACCAAAATTCAGCCTATTCACAAACCACTGGAAGACCTCAGTAACCTATCTTTACATGATTCCACATGATTTGACTCCTTCAAACACATACCACTCCTAAACAGTGACAAAAAAGAACTTTGGGTTGAAGCCTCCCAGCTGACTTCAAGGCAATAAGCATGTCATTTTGTACCAGGCATTGAAACTGAGTGAGAGACAGCAAATTTGAGTGCAAAGTGGGGATCAGGAAGGGCATGGATGCATGGTCCTTCTGTTCAATATTATTATCATCTGAAAAAGAATCAGAGAGGGCTACCTACATGGCAAGAAAATGGCACAGATCTATTTCTTCCAGCTTAGGGGCTTGCTATTACATTTCAGCTTCCATTAAAGTTTGAAATAATTTGTAATTGAGGGTTTTTTTTTTCTCCTGGAAACCACTGGGCATCTTTAGACAGTAACAGGATTTAAGAGCAGACCAGATGACTTGCAGCATAAGATACATGTTATCTGCATGGATAATAAGGGCTCACAATTTATGTTCATATTATACTTTAGTGTGGACAACAGTGAAAACACTTTGAGACTTTTTTTACCTTCTGAAGGCATGATTAAAAAATGGACATTCTAACCTACACTCTAACCACTCCCAAATTTGGACAGCTTTAAAAAGATTTTGCTATATGCCTAAGCCTCCTTGATCAAGAGCATATACACAATCCCAAGCAATTGCACAAGGCTGTCTTTGGAAGAGGACAATGAAGTCAACAGGCATGGGACAGGCTGAACTAAAAAAGCTCTGGTGGAAACAGGAATTATCAGGAAACCTCTACCAGAGCCAGGTGCTGACAGTGAGTTGCCCCAAGAAGTTGCACTTACATGGAAAATAAATTTACAAATAACACAACCATTTTTACAATACCAAATGCTTTGATTTTTTTTGTTTGTTTGTTTTGTTTAGAAGCATCAGTATTCAGACACAGTAATAAATATAGAGATAGAGGGGAAAAAAACCCAAAAAATCCAGCTATTTACTAGAACTGGAAGAATATTTTTCCTCAAATTTCATTCACACATGGTTATGAAATTCTGAGCTAACAAAATATCTGTTTTCTTCATTTTGTGGATATACAGTAGATTTATGATTTTAAGTATTTTGCTTATGATGAGCTAAAAAGAGCACAATGCCCCACACAGTGGGTGTGTACCTCTAGCCCAGAGCAAGATAACAGAAAGGGCAGGTTCTCAAATTGGTAAGATTTGAAAACTGGAACTTTTAAAAAGCCAAATAAAAACCATGAGCAACAACCCCCCATCCCTGTTTCATGCTGAAATGTTGTGAGCTCACATGATTGACCTTTTAGCAAAAGACTGAATTCAATGACTTGAAAGTGCAGAAGAAGGCCTGCCTGGCTTCTACAAACCCACAGCCCTGGCTGAGGATGTCTGCTCAGCTCTGACAAGAGAAACACTGGCCAAACCTCGCTGAAAATACAGGGGGTTAGTGAAGGACAGCAGCCTGAAAGAACTATTTTACCCTGAATCCCATGAAGTGCTAAAAGCTGTCAAAGCTTAAAAGCTGTAAATTGTTTGTTCCCTTTCGAAACAAGGATGAAATAATAGAAGTGTAGAAGGCATTTCCCTAATTCAGATATTTCACGTAGTTTTAAACGTCCTGTGTCTATCAGCTTGCTTGTATATGTACTAACTGAACAATCACCTAAAATTGCTTTCTGAAAAGATCAAACATGTTAACATGCAAATCAAAGTGCAGTGTCAGCAAGCAGATACAAGAGCTGAGAACACATTTCCAGAGAGTAACCCAAGGGGGAGGAGAGGATAAGGCAGCAAAGTAGGAGAGGAAACAATGCAATGTACTTATAGAATACCTGCCAAAAAATGGACATACACTGCACAGGAGGCTAAAGAATTACCATACCCAGCACGAACAGGAAGGGAGTTTTTGTCTTCCACAGCTGCCAGTATGAAATTCAGGGAAATTATGCTCTTCTACTCATTCCCTGACTGGAGGAAATCAGCAGCAATGGCCCAAGAATGAATTTCCATATTTCCATCTTGTTCTTTACAATGGGAGGAACATTAGTGAAAGGATCCAAAAAAAAAAAAAAAAAAGAAAAAAAAAGAGAGAGGAGAGGCAGGCTGACTCCTCTGCCATACTGCTACAGGACAAGAGCCAGCGAGGAGAGTAGGGATGAGGAGAGTCACATGGCATCCACACACTGCCTGTTCCACCCCCAGGCCTGAACCACGGCCTGCAGGGATGGGGTAAAACAGGACCGAAGTAAGACTGGAATTACTGCCTTGTGCAAAAACTGAGGCTCAGCATATTTGGCACAAGACGGATAACGTGAGTGGAAAAACGCCGTTGCTCTGGAAGTCTATGCTAGCCTGTTGGAGGCTGCTGAGAGCTGCCTGGCAGCAGCATATCCTGCCATCCATATCCATTATGCAGATATTAAATTGGAAGAAACATCTAATGCTTTTAAGATTCAGAGAGTAAAACTGAAGTTTGCACTGCATGCCAAATGCTTACGCAGTTTAATAAGCTGCTTCTACCAACTGTCAGTAAAAATACCACATTAAAACTACAGAAATCATTTTACTATCTGCAAGACTGTTGGGATTATCTGCTTGTTCGTAATTATCAAGAGAGACTCTGAGCAACAAAGCCCATAGCTGAACCAGACGAGTCTCTCAGGGTTGGATGGACACGGGAGCTCGGGGCAGATCTCCCATTCCGGGCGCTCCGCACGGCTCCTCCGCATCCCGCTGGACGCTGCTCTGCAGCCACACGAGCGCCCAGCACCTGGCTGTCTGCAGAGCTCCCTTCCACAGGCAGCTAAACAGGAGGGTGCTATCAAAGAAACCCTTGGTTTACTGTCAGACTTCATTAACACTGTGCTTTAAAATTGTTCCTCAGTTATTTGACTGCTCTTAATCAATTCTAAAGACAGTTTGTGCTGCAGAAAGTACGGTCTGTATGACTGAGATTTGCCAAGGCTGATATCAAGTCCTAGCTGCATGTCTTAAGAGACTGAATGCCAGTCAGATTCAGGTGTTTTAGAAGCTTCACAGAATTCTTAAGAAATATTCCTAATTCTTTAAATGTAATCATTGCCATTTTCCCCTCCCACTCCTATTTAAGAATATTCAATTTAATTCTTACTGACAACTTCAACATTTTAAATTAACTCAACCATAAACACATCATCATGCACACAACATAAGTTTTCTGCATGTCTTAAAGCTCCAGTTCTCATATTCCTAGAATAGTTTATTTTCCTGCCATAATATGAATATATGAAAAGCATTTGTCTTTCAAGTTTACTGAACCTTCCTCAAAACTGAATGCCAATCCTCTCTTTATATCCAGACTTTAATAATCTCATCCTTTCTTCCGAGCTGTATTGTACCCAAAAAGGAACTGCCAGCCCTATGCAATGGTTGCTATCAGACTACTTCCAAACCCATTTGCTGAACAGTGCCCCTTAAGCACACTACATCATCTCAGAGCTCTTGCTGTCTTGACATCTTTATCGCTAATCTCATCAGGAACCGTTCACACCACTGAGTTCAGAGCCTGAGACATCTTATATGACCCTTCCTTAAAGTTAATAATTGCAATCAATATTGTGACATTTTGCTACACCACTTTCTCATTCATGCCACAGGCCAGATCCTACACAGCAGTGGAAGATTATTTTGGTTTGATTAAGCGGAAAATAGATCTTCTTGATCATGTATCTGTGCCAAAAGACAACTCTCTGCTCAGATAAAACCTACCATGAATATATTGTTATAGGGTAAGCAAAGTACTTGGAGCAAACTTAAAACTAAGTACCGTTTAAGGGTTTTATCCTTATTAGCTAAGCATTATTTCCATTTTAATCAGTCAATCATGCTAAAAAATAGTTCTCTGAATACACCTCTCTTTTAAATACTAGATTCCTGGTTGTATTTGGTGACACATTTTCACCTTCTTTCAGGAAACATGTTCAGAAAAACATCCATATCTAAAGAAAGGTCTGCTTTTAAACTTCAAAAATCAATAAAAATTAAAATGCAAAGTTATTTTAAAAATGAGAGAGTACATTAGCATACTAAATAACTTCGCAATGCATACATTTCATATCACAAAACCAAAGCTGATGTGGTTTGAGCTGCTCAGCTGCCTGCCAGTGGCATGCTTTCCTGCTCTCCCAGTCTCAGGAAGTCAGCTATTTTGGATTCTCTGTTACCTGTGCCCTCCAGTGACCAAGATGTTCTCTGGGATATAAAAGCTGCCTACTGCTGCGAGTGAAATGGTTAAGAGGAAGTACCTACCAATTTCAAGCATGCTCTCACTTGGAAGTGGGGAGGATGGAGGAAATTTCACTACTCTGCAACCTTCCTTTCCAGCCTCCCTTCTCTCTGTCAGCCCTATCCCCTGTCACTATCCAGAGAGAAAGATACCAGAACTTCCATGGCAGAAAGAGGAGAAAAGATTTTGGAGATCTGGTACAATCAGTCTTCAGCCTGCAAAGAGGGTGTATTTTGGAAATGGAATTTGGGAAAGGAAAGATTACAAGCAAAGAGAGTAATTGTACACTCATCTACTGCTTTAAGATGGTATCTAAAATTTAAAATAGTGAAATCCAATTATAGAAATTGATGACGCAGGATCTACACCAGTAATGAAAAAAAAACCCTTTTGTACAAACCAGCTTGAATTAAATTCCATTGAAAGAACAATCTAAGGACTATAGAAATATTTGCAGCTAGTTCTCTGGTTATCCTGTATTTTTAGGGAATTCTGCACTTGTAACAGTGCTTCACTTATAGCCAGATCTTTTTATCAACTAAATCTAAACCAACTAAATTAGGAAGAATTTTATTTCCAGAAGAAAGAGTGATACAATTTCCTACTTGCTAAAAGGTGATCAAAAATGGCACCTATATCTTTCAGCCAGAAAAGGCTTCCCCTGAGGCAGAGGTGCTTGAATGCTGAACGGAAGTGCAGCAGTGGGATGGGGAGGCCACTTCCACCTCACACTTGACTGTCTTATACTGCTTCATTACTGAAATGTGCACTGTTTCTTTTTATAGCTGAAAAACATGGGGTTTTTTTAAGCTTTAGTTACCCAGTCAATGGCTGCACTGCCAACACTCCAGTAAATGTCCCAAAGAGCATGTGCTGCATTCAGCTCACAAAAAACACAACTAAAAGCAGCACAAAGACACAAGGACTCCTGCACATCTAAAAGAGGTTGCAGAGCATGTGAGGGAAACTGAATGCTTCTCCTCCCTCTGCCATGATGGTCCTGTGGGATGAACTTACAATAGTGATGAGTACTAGAGATCAACCACTTACTTTGGCACCCTCTAAGTTCATGAGCTTGCTTTGCGATATTAATATTTTTACTATAATTTTTGACTATGGCATATGGTACCTTGTGTAAAACGGAATTTAAATAAAACTTAATTCTGTAAAAATCTAATTTAATGTTCTGTCAGATAAATATAATTAAAGTATTATTAAATATTATTATATAAAGTATTTCTGCCATTAAAAATCCTGGTAGACTTATCACAATTATGTTTTAAATTAAATCCTATAGGTGTATGACAGTTCAGACATGAACATACATATTTTGAAAGAGATGCTGAGTATTTCCTATATGATAAACACCATTTAAAGCTGCTAGAAATCATTCAGAAGTAGATTATGACAGTTCTGAAAATAATGTCATTCCTTCATTCTTAACAGGGAAGAATGCTTTTTTTTTTTTAAATTTAAAAACATAGTTAGAATTAAAAAGTAAAATTGTCGAAAATAGCTGTTGTGTTATTCTGCTTTATGCGACTTTTTGAGTGTTTTATTTTCAGTACCGTGCCATTTGCAGCACCACAAGAACAATTAATTTTTGGAAGGGAATGTTGTACTGCGAAATGCCTTATGCATCACTGTCTTCTTGTTTTAGAATATTTACTCTTGCACAAAGCAGAGCACAGAGAATGAACTACTAGAGGCAGCACAGATACAATGTTTTCCCACAGCTTACATATTAACTAAGTGTAATATCCAGCACTTATGTTAACAGAAAGAAATTTGCAAGAACAGCAACAATACTTAAACAATGAAGCAATTAATGAACAGGGAATTAAGTGTGTGACAACAGGCAAAACTGAATAGGAAAAAGAGTTAAGTGAAGTACTTTGAATGTAATTAAGGAATAATGAAATTAAAGGATTTTTTTTTTTTAATTTGGCAAGGTTTGACAAAGTTTGTCTTGCTTTAGGTTTTTCTCCTTTACAGAAATACTTCTAAGTACAAATACAAACTGGTAAAATGAAACGGGGACAAGCTCAACATGAAAACACTGAAGAAATTAAAGAATTAAACCACTTACTACACTGGAAAAAGTGCTCATTTTAATTTTCTTTCCCATCTTATTCTTCTACCCCTATTTGTTCATTTCATGGAGAAAAAAAAACATTCTTAAGGGAAAAATAAAAAAGCCATCTAGACAGTTTCAGAAATGAAACAAGAGTTTTGTACTTCAATGTAAAGTCCCAACTGAACCTAGTTTACTAGAAGCATATAATATGGTCTTGTAAAATCTGTCATAGACTGAAGCCTGCAATATAAAATCTCAGAACAAAAAAACCCTGTGGATTGTTATTCTTATGCAGGAGAACACACAGGAACAGCTAACCCCATGGGAAAGCCATTTGCATCTATACACGGGAGCTGTTTACTAAGGCTAAACACCTCTGCCAGGCCAGTCCCACTGTTTCCCTCCTCCTACCTGTGATTTACCTCATAACGTGACACCCTTTAAACTAAATTTGTCTGCATTAAGCAAGCAAAGTAGAGCAATTTAAACAAGTAAACTTATTTTATATTTTAGAAACAAACAATCTAAAGAGAAGCAGACTTTTTAATCTGGTAACTCATATTTTGAACAACTCAAAGAGAAAGGATAGTCACAACGTAATTTTACAATATACTAGTGCACATTTTTATGCGCACAATATCACAGTTCTTGGCTAAAATTTAGTCAGCTTCAGCAGGGTTCTTGTGCACCCTTACAGCTAGTTCTCATGACTGAATCACACCTCCTCTCTTCCTCATGAAAGAAAACACAAACAGTTCATGCTCATGTGCCTCATGCATGATCAGAAATATCAAGCAAGATGACTAGTTTTACTGAACCACAGAATGGAAATGCATTCTTTTGTGAACAGAAAGATATAGATGCTCAAACTATCGTACAACCCCTATTTATAACTGATTTTGGTAACAGCATCTAATATTTCCTTTCCACAGTTGCTCTACAAATGTCACAAACCAACACCAGCATTTTCCCTGTTGTCAATTAAATACTGTTTAGTGCCAATTCAATTAAAGCCCATCACTAATAGTATCACATAACAGTTTACTTGTGATCACTACTTCATAAGGGGAATGAGTTATTAGAGCAAAAAGTCACCGTTTCACCCCACTCAAATGAGAGATTTTTCTCTTCTAAGTAATTTGAACAGTATATCAAATACAGGCATTCTGTTCAGCTAAACATACCTGCTGTCCCATTCTCTTTAGTTAACCAAGGACAATCAAAACAAAGAAAAATGTCTGCTTCACAGAAAAGACATCAAATTAAATCACTGCAGAAGTTCCAAACTGCAGGCCTTAAATTATATCAAGGTTTGTGGATCAGACAACAGTGACTCCGAAAAACAAAGCCATGGTCCTTCCTTGCCCTCCCAATTTAAATGGTATGGGGAGAAGAACTGTGTTTATCTTGGCACAAAATGTGCATCACTATGTATGGCTAAAACTACTCAAGAACTGAAGATATCCTGAACTACCACCACTCTTAAATTAAAACACCCAAGAACAGGCATCTTCCAAAAGAATGGAAAGCCACCTTTTTCTTGAGGGATGCAGAAGTACTGGAGACAGATCAAAGGAAGACCATGGCCATAATCAAGGATCCAACAAACTACGCTGTGTAATATGAAGCTTACTGAGGCTCCTCATACCCAGTTTATTGAGGGGCAACTACTCACTGAATACAGATATTTAGACACAGAAAAGAAATCCCATGATGGGAGAATTTTTAGTTTCTCTGAGAAATGTAAAATGATGATTCTGTATCTGCAAGTTGAAGGTAGACAAATTAACCTTGAAATAAGATGCAGATATGGTTATATGCTGGACCACACTAATATGAGAGGTAATGGCCTACCATGGTTTAAAATCTCTAGGAAAAGGGTATACAACTTCCCAAAGTCTGAGTTTCAGAGCAGAATGTATAGTAGATGTGAGGGGGAGAGGGATCTGGGACTTGGGAAGCCTCTGCTCACTCGTCTCTTAGGAGGGACAGTGCAAGTGCCACCACTGTTCCCAACATGCTTCTCCAGCACTGGAACTCCACATAAAGACAGCCTTACTCTTTAGAACATGAACGTGTCCAGAGGCACAAACAACCAGATATACTCAAGGTTCTGCTTTCACCTTCTTCTGAAACACAAGATACTGGCCACAGGTAGAGAAAAAGAAGCTAAGTAAAGCAAGTTTTTCTTCTTCCTTTGATTGACTTTTATTGTATGACTTCCTTACAAATTTAGATTTTTACTGATTTTAGACTTGGAATGGGAAAAAAAATTCTCTAGGTTGGACTTGCTGGGATATTTTTTCCCTTCCACTGCAATGCAGGATGTGGATTGCCTGCTACGACTAGCTGGGCAAATTTCCCCTAATCAACCTGCTGACATTGCAAGGGCCTTCAGAATATTTGGCAGCGTAATCCACCACCTGTTGTCTGAAAAACAAAGATGTGGAAGACAAAAATTTAGTACACTTTGTAACCAAACTGTCCATTCTCCCTGAATCAAAAGATAGGATTACTGGGATAGAATATAATGGTCTCTAATGTGCAGGAAGTTAAATCAGAAATTTCCTTGTCTTTTGGAACGGATGTGAGGTTTCTTCCCCTTACTTCCTAGTTGCAGTTTCATAATTAAAGTTTATCTGTATTCTATTAAAAGAAAAAATAAACAAAAACCAACTCACAACTGCATGCTATATACAAAAGACAAAGAAACATTTTAAGAATGTGGTAATTTTCAACAGACATTAATAAATTAATTCACAGGATCAGGCACTGGTATCCAATTTCAATTTATGTATGTAATCTCAAATTCTGTTTAGTTCCTGGAAGATAAATCCCAGTAACTGTTCTTACTTTCACCAGAACTCTTCTCTATGAAAGCTTAATGCCTTGGTATCAAAGCTCTTGGATGGTGCTATCACTTCCATCACTTCATCCTGCAAGGTAATGGTTATGTGATATGCAGACATGAAGAAGGAACAAATGGCAACAAAGATCTTTCTGACATCAATGGATGCTTCACAGGAGAATGGATTTGAGACCTGCTCTATAAGTAGGGACAGTTTCCTGCACAAAAAAAGTACTAAGAGTCCATATAAGGGAACATAAACATTCCTACCCATAAGTTCATACTACTTCTTCACAGTGTGCCTGCTTGTTCGACAGTTATACTGTCATAACTTTAGACTGCTAAACCCCTGCTTTAGGGTTTATAAAAGATCAGAGCACTTGTCACTCTCAGTGCAGGTAGAGTGAGATAGAGTGGTTGAGCAGTTCATTCTTCTTTCTAATTACACTCCATTAACCTTCCACATGAGAGCTCCCCTGTGCTTTCATAGCAGCAGCACCAACTGGCTGTGTTTGATAAGGCTCGGCAGCGTTTGCAGGACCAGCACGTGTTCCTGCAGGAGCAGTTCAGCCCGGCAGCCCTCGCAGAGCCTGCGCTGGCGCTCCGGCTCTGAGCTGCACTCACATTCACCTGAATCACACACGGACACGGCCTCACCCTACCCCTTCCCTCACAACTCTACCCCTTGAACTTCAGAGATACATCATCTATCAGAAAGCCAAATGCAGAACTAGGGAATTATTCACAATGGGGAACCCAACAGTTATCACACTTTCACCTCACTGCAAAGACCTGCCAAGAGAAACGTATTTAGAGCACTGAAGCATGCAGGGCAATAGAAAAGAAGTTGTCATTGCATTATAATTAGATCACGTTAGTGTATGTAACCAGAGTACAGAGAAAGAAAATTACTTTTGAAATTTAAATCTTTTTAAAATGCATTTTAAGTATCTGGGGTTGTTTGTCGTATGTTTTGAAGACCACACTGCTTACAAACAGCATTATATTTCTCAATAACCTTCTCAACAGTGACCACATAAATGAACAGCTTTTCTAAAAAGAGAGACTTCTTTGATTAATAATGTATTCTATGAGAGTTTTAAACTCAGTGCCAGGAAAGCTATTTTCCATGTGCATGAAGGTAGATTAGCATTTGTGTATACTGAGTAACAGTGTCAGCACATGCTTACACAGATAAAAGGGAAACAAATTTGGAAGGAGGGACTGTAAACAATCTGGAACAGAATCCAAATTATTTTTAAAATAAATGAAATATTACAAAATCTGCATTTTTGAATGACATTTTGCAAAATCCTTTGTATTTTTTAATTGTTTCAAATGACTTCACAGCATAAAGTGGTATATGGAACTGGTCTGTATAAATGAGTGATGGCAATATTCTTTGCTATTAGCTCCATTATTCTTTCCCACACATCTCCTGTTTTTTAACATATTTTGATACTCACATATGCATTTATCTCCATAAATAAATATAACTTACTTCTAAGTGTAGGTTTCCCAACCTTCAGCTAATATTTTGAAATGACTGCTGTTTTCTAAGACTTGGTAAGCTTGAAGTGTCTGAAAGATTTTTGAAACAAAATCTGTTTGTGCTACAAGCCAAGCAAGGAATCCAGCCCTGTCCTTGTTCAGAATGGTTCAGGAATTTTATTCCAGAGTTCTGGTGCATGTTGTCAAAGATCCCCTCCAGTACCAAGACTACAGAGATGGTTCTTCTCTTATAACAGGAAGGTAATTACTGCTACTGAACACACCTAAAAGTAACCTGAAGAAACTTGGTTTACAAGGCTGATCACTAAAGACTGTTCTATCCACCTTCCACGTCTATATAGATTTTGCACCTCCTGTCTCCAGTTCTCTTAAATTTACTCTAAATATGCCAATTCAGTCTTTAATGCAATTTAACTTGTGCCATCTAAGCCTATAATATACAACAGAAATTCAGAATTTGTGAATGTGATCAACCACAGTAAATCTAAAACTGTCAGGCTACTGAGGTTGCCTCAGGAAAGTCGAATAGACAGAGGACAGTTAGCTCTTACCTCTAAGACACACTTGCTCAAAGTGTGAACACAAGTATCTTTTTAACCACAATTTTTTTGAAGAATGATGAATGATCTTGTTGGAATACATTTGATATCAACAAAGTGCAAGATTAATTCTGTTGGATATAATTTCTCTACTAAAGATCACTCTTAAATCTAATAAATTTGAAACAAACACAATTAGGACGTGGAAAAAATTTAACTATATCATCCCTATCTCCTGTTCTGTAAAAATCTATCCACAGGGTTTCAATGCTATAATGCAATGAAATCTTGTTTGAGCAAGGACTAAAATTTGTCAGACTAGGATAACACAGAAGGAAAGCAGAATGACATTTCTGTACCACACTTAGCTCTTACTTCTGTAAAAAAGATTTTTACATGTGAATTGTACACAGTACTTCTATAACTTCTGCTCTTGTATTTTTTGAATTATGTACTAGAATCATGACTTGAAGCTCCAAAATCCCTGGCCGTAAGCATCTAGTGTTGAAACTGCTTTCAGAATAAAGTATTGCAGAAGTGCTTCCACCTCCTGGAGTGGTCAGCCATCGCTGCTAACCCCATCTGGAATACTGTTTTCTGACAAGGGGGCTAGACTCACCTCTGAAGAATGCAACATTGTAAGTGATGGAGACTTTTTTAACTAATCACCTGAGAAACGTACCTCTTTTAAACTTTTTGATAATGTTTGTTATTTTCTCAACACCTCTTAGAAAATATTTTAGAAGGAACTATTTTGCTCTACACTGTCTTATTATTCTTTTTGTACAGAAGACCTCTCAAAAATATTCCAAGTACCTTCCTTTTATATTACGTCAGTGGAGAAGATTTCTTGAGCATTTGGGGGGCCCATGAGGTGGGTGAATAGATCTTTTAACCCAGCATGAAGAGGTAAGAAAGAGAAAGGAAGCTCTCCTGTGATTCTTCTTTATGCAATTCTCAACAATATAGTACATGTGGTTTTAGGGAAGACCAAAATTTCTTCTGTGCCACTTCAGGCCCATATTAGATTTAAAAGGCAAATTAGCTTAAAAAAAAAAAAAAAGATTAAACAAAAACATTAAACATATTTTCATCACATAATGAAGTGCAAGTTCTTTTTCACACCATATGTTTGACTTGCTACTTGCTGCAGAGAACATGCAATGTATAACCAGATAAACACATTTCATTCTACAAACTGGTCTGACGAGCTAAACCTGCACTAGGAGGTATCAGACAGTCTTAATGAAACTCAGAAGTATTATTTCATTGACATTCACCCAGCATTTCTCGCATGACAATTCAGTTGTGAATCTGTTTGGAAGCGTTAGCTCAAGACCCACAGACTTTTTTAAAAACCAGCATCATTGAGTCTCTCTCAAGTTTCTCTAAAGACACCTATCACATCTGTCTCTAATAGCTGTAGATCACAAAATAGTAGTTTTCCTGCACATGGTTTCACACAGATGCATTGTTTTTTCAAAGGAATCACATATTGCACTGTTGAGAAGGACTGAAAGATTACAGCAACCTAGCAACTGAAGCACAGGTTGTTATAGCAAGCCATCTTGCTTTGTGTCCTCTGGTCTGGTAGCTTTATAGCTTTACTCATACTGGGATCTCAAGCTCTGTTACTAACCCAGAAAACTACCTTAAAGCTGTGCTATCTTTGCAACAAGAGTTAAATAAAGTTTTATACATGTAATGTTTACCCTTTTAAACTCCTGTTCATAAAAACAACCCTCTTCTTCAGATAACCTCCACAAAATGAGAAGCTGAAAGGAGCTTCAATATTAGGGAACAGGTTCTGTGGTATCTGAGGTTGAGGGGCTATTAGATGAAAGAAGCAACTGAGAAAACATTTTCCCTCATGCTACTTCTGAGTAAGCCAAGTTGATGCTGAAATTCAGGGCTGTTTTGGGGAAACAAGCTTCAGGGTTCCTTTTTGTTTTCTAACAAATACAACAGGCCACATATTAAAGAAAATAGAGCATAATTGTTTGTTTTGGTAACACTATCCTCTATTGTAATTCATCTGGAGTTGAGACAGGATGTAAGCAGAGGAAAGAGGCTTTTAAAAGATCTATCTTACACAAGCATACTTTTATATTACTAAATACATGCAAGTGAATGTAAGTACACAGTGACCTAACTTTACTTTGAAAAAAGAAATACCATGGCCAAAGGCTGAGAAAATATCAACCAATTGTAACAAAAATGTCAATATGTAATAGGTGTTGCAGAAATTTAAAAAAAAAACAACAAAAATCAACCAAACAAAAATATCCCAACCCATTAATGTGCAAACAGAAATACTTGACTTTGCACTGTACAGCCAGTATTAATTATAAGCCCAGTAGGACTTTCATGGCAATTGTTTGGAGGATCATATAAATATGTTTGTGCTCAGTTGGTTAGAGCATGGTGCTAATAATGCCAAGGTCACTGGTTCAATCCCCATGTGGACCATTCACTTAGGAGCTGGACTTGATGACCTTTCTGGGTCCCTTCCAACTCAGGCTATTCTGTGGTTCTATAACAAAATCACAGTAAATCCAAAACACGTCTGTCACTTTGCATAGGAAGACAGTCAAGCTGTCACTGATTGTGAGGAAGCTCAGAAGAAAGCAAAAGAACAGTATCAAAAAACAAAATCAGGAAACACAGAAAAGAGTAAGAAAAAACAGGTTTGCACAAGTAAAGAACACTCACAGACAATGTAAAGCTGAATTGAAAAGTAGTGAAGTCAGATAAGCAAAAATTTGTCCTTTCTCACTGCCAGGGGGGGCTTGCAGAAGAAAGCATTACATTTTATCAGAATTACTTCAGTCATACAAGTCCGTTCTCAAGACCCTTCTCACTGACATGTCAGGCCTATGTCCAGAGGGACATCTGAGGTGACACAAGTAGTAGTGCAGGGAATATTCTGAGATTTTTTTCAACGTATTTTCATGAAAAAAGTCCATATTTCATGTATATTTCATATATACATAAGCAAGAACTGAGCAGTAAACCATGCTTGATTTAACCCCACAGACCCACATTCTTAATGTTTTTTTCCTATTTTGCTTCCTTGCTGTTAGGTTGTATGATTAGCACACAAAGCTCTGTAGGCCGAAAACCAAGTTTGCAAAGATCTTTTAAAATATTTAACACATACTAGTACTATGTAAACAGTAATAATAATTCAGAGGCCTTTTCCTACTCTGCATTTCGAATGTATTTATTATGAGCTAGACAAATAATGCAGGATTGTAGCATTCTGCCTCCACATTTCTCATCTTCCTCTTCCAATTTACCAGAGCAATGACGAAAGAGGGGGATTTGCTCCAAGCCTTTAACTCTTGCAGCACAGATTCTCATACTGCATAGCTCTCTGAACTAGAGAATTCATCTTTTGAACAGGGCAGAAACTCATTTCCTTAATCAATTTAGAGAAGATCAGAAGCCTGCCCAGTGACCCACATTGCTCAAGAAACTGCACCAGCAGCAAAGGCTATAGAGGCAGCTGCTTTCAGGCCAGCAACAGCATGCTCAGCATGAACAGACTGTACTAAGATTTTTCTCCCACACACAAAACCAAACTGTTCCTGTGCCCCCTTTGTGCTGATGGAGCCTGTCTCTCAGTCGATGAGCAAGTCACTATCTAGAAAATTATTTCCCAACCTATTTTGGAAATCCACAATCATGTACAATTGGCAGCACTGGCGAGTACTCAGCGGCGATTTCAAAGGTTCTTTGTCCTGGGGAGGAGACAGGACCATTCACCAGCATGCAGGCAGAACTGCTGAGTACACAGCTGGAGTGTATGTGGGGGAAGGGAAGCCGTGTGTGATTCTGCAATTATATTTGTTAAATGCATACAGATTTGAAGAATGATCACTTAGCATTTCTACTCTTTTGCAAGTGAAAACTTTCAACACGTTTGCCAGAATATTTGGCTGTATTTTCTTGTAAGAGGATAGAGGATCAGTGCAGAGAAACATTAAACCACATGGACGTGCTACATAATTGGTTCGTTCAGCCCCTCGCAGCGCAAGTGATTTGCAGTAACATGCTCTGATCTCCTTACTAGTTAACAGTCCAGTCTAAGACAAATACATCAAGAAAAGATAGAGAGGAAAAAGCTGTGGACAAGATTAACCACACAAGCTTGGCTTTTTCATGATGCTCACATTTTTTTCTATTGCCCAGCTGCTAGACATTCAAGAGAAAACAGGGTGTACTGCAACAACTGCTACAACAGGCCACAGGAGCGTAAGTCCAGTAAGAATCTTTCTGTTTGAATCTTCACAGGCCTCTCACTTGTACTACAAAAAATGTCACTTTGATGCCCTGTTTGCATTCCATTTTCAACAACAATGAGGAGGATGGAGGTCTCTGGTTTCTATGACAACCCAGATGGGCCACAATACAAGATACTTACAAATGTTCAACTGCGGGGATGCCAGATCAAATTAAGCTAGAGTTTATATTACTTCATAGAAACTAAAATAAAAGAAAAAACCCAAACAAAACATGAATGTCAAAGGAAGGATGACATTTCCTTAGTACATACCAAAAGATTTCTGAAAGTAGGTGGTAAGGAAAGGAAGGATTTTTCCCTATGAAAATAAATAATATTGTCAACACAAGCAAAATGAAACCCTAATTTACATGAGTAAATGTTTTCATTAAAACTAGACTGCTGGAAAATTACCATCAGACACTAAAAGCAAAAAACAGATCCCAAAATATGATTTTATCAATTTACTTAACTCATTATGAACTGGCAAATTTGTAATCCATGTTTTGTAGCGTTTAATGCCACAACTTGTATTTTGTGACATGGTTCAAGTTTTTTTGTTTACCCTGATCAAGTATTTTGTCATATTTTGCAAAAAGGTATTCAGATGTAGAAAATATCCCCTATTTTATTTCAGGAAATTAAATTAGTAACAGTGAGTTATTTTAGTTAACATTAACAAAACTACAAAAAAATTTAATATGTGCTCTTAGTAATTTAACTGGCCTGCTATTGCACAGGTGAGGTGCTCTTAGTTCTCAAAGGCATTGATTAACTCAACATCCTGGGAAGGCAACCATGACAGGCCAGCCAGTTTAGGCAACAAGAGTAAAATGCCTTCTGTAGAAACACCTGTAAAAACATTTTGTAAGATTTTCAGATGTGACATATATAGATATGGTTCCCAAAACAAATCTAATTAAAGAAATTCTTAATAAATGTGTATTTTTAGGCACATCATTTTGAAAAATCTTCTTCTACAAGTTAAGGTATTGTCTTTCTATTTAGTCACTGTCCTATTTCAAGTTACTTGTCCATTCTCTCTTCCAGCTTAATCACCAGGTAGTTAATAACATTCATTCAACATGTGATAGCCAGCAAGGTTCATATTACAACAGATAACCATAGACTTTTAGAGGCTTATGCTCTTTGGGGAGAGGAAAGAGAGAAAGGCTTAACAGCTGTGCCTAGTCAAAATAATCCAAAATTAGAGGGACTGTAACATTTAAAATTGGAACACAGAACCTTAAAATCTGGGTCTGTGCAGCTGTTGTAACACTTTATTTAAAACTGCAGACACTCTCTCTTCATAAATCGTTCCCCTCTGCAGCACTGCTACCCAGTGCTATTTACAGAAGGACTCCAGTCTAGCTTGCAAGTGCCACCTCATCACTCAGGAGCGTCTGGTGCTGCCAGCTGAGAACAACCACCCCTCACACAGGGTTGGCCCAGCCTCCTGCCGGTGCCTGAGCCTCTCCTCCTGTTCAACACCTGAGCTGGGACCCCAGGATCATGGAGCTAGAGAATGTGCCCAAGGTGTGCTCTGAGACACCCAGGTTAGCACCTGCCCATCACCTGCTCCTCAGCAATCCTCCTCCACCCCAACCCCTCCTGGTCAAAGCCGTGTCCCCTGAAAGCACGACAGCCTCTCGCTCCAAGGGCTCTCACTGCTGACAGGAGCAAGGCTGGCACGTGGCATGGCAGGCTGAGGCTGGAGAAAAGCTGCCTGCTCTGTGTTCCCTGACTCGTGCAATGGCAAGCGGAGCCAGGGAGACACACTGCGGTGATGCTATCAGCATTTCAGGAAAGAGCGATGCAGGGATTTGCAAGGAGCTCCTGCAGAATGACCACAGTGCCTCAGTACTGCAGGGGGAAGAGCTAAGGGCTGAATTACACATCTATTATAAAAATTAAAATACCTGACAATTCTGCACAGCTAGTGGGAATTAGCTGCAAGTGACACACTAGGATGCAGAAATGTGACTGAGGACACGGAGGGGCTTGGTTAGCCTTAAATTGGACTACACTGCCTAAACTTCAGATATACAGCTGGGGCTGTGCTCCCACATCATATATAACTGCTAGCTGTGTTTCACATGGAAAGTGAAACACAAGGAACAGCATAACAAAAACGAGAATCTGTAAAGTGCTAATGTTTACTAAAATTTTAACAGTTTAACAGGAAGAGCAAAATGGACTGGAAATAGGAAGGAGCTGTAAGTTGCAAGGGAGAGTAATATTGCAGTGAAAAAGGTGGTTGATGTCATACAGTTGAAGTTACTTTAGTCACAATTTAGTGTAAGTATCAAGAGACTGTGACAAATAACCAGGTGAGTGGCTTCCTCTCAAAACATCTACTGCCAATCACACAGCACACACGTTTCACAGCTGACCTTCTACTCTGCAGTGACACTGCACAGATTAAAGCTGCGTTCACAAGTTGCACAGCACCTGCGATTGCACTGGGTTCTTCAGCTATAAATTTCACATACTCACAACAGGATAACTGATTAGTAACCCCTAAAAGAAATTTGCATTGAATACCTAGGATGGTATTCAATAGATGACTCTTCTAATGTTGTAATTAAAAAATAAATAATCTCTTGCCCCATCAACAACACAAACATACTGTGTAAGTACGCGCCTTGTCTTCACAAATTCCAGACAGTTTGGACTACTTTACACACCTAAATACTTTTCTGCTGTATTTTCTTCAAAAATCAAGTAGAGTACTAAACACTCCTGCCTATTGTTTTCTGCTTTTGTACTTTTTCCCAAATCTACTCAATTATATAAGGTATGTGCACACTAGAAAAAAAAAAAGTTCTCCAAAACTTTCCTTTATAAATGTTTCTGTATTAATTTTCAATTAATTAGAGTCGGAACGATATTCAGAGTAAGAACCTTGAACAGTGACTTTCTGGCAGTAAAAAACAAGCACTGAAAATAAACTTGGGCTGTTCAAACTAGTGGCTGCTCCATACATGTGGAAGAATTGGGCCTTGGTCTACAATTTCTACAAATGGTCAGTGCTGGTAGCTGGTCTATCAGTAGCAGATGTCTTCATGTCAGCAGCAGGGGTCTTCACTGGGTATTATCTTGACCAGGCAGTCAGTCCACTCACTATAAAGACACCTTATCAACTTACTTTACTCCTAAAGAAAACTATACCTTTAAAACCATTTCCATACCACACATACAGTATCCACCCTATATGGGTGTGAAAAAGAAAGAAAGAAAAAAACCTAATAATACGTATTTAAAACAACCTTATACGTACAACACTCCTCTTGCTATTTGCGGAAAGCCATCTTTATAACACGTGATTCTGACAGCCGCCCGCGGTGCCCGGCGGGGCCGTCCCGCCCGGGCGGGCGCTCGGCGGAGCCGCAGCCGGGAGGGCGCGGCCGCCATCTAGCGGGGACGGCTCCGCCGGCCCTGCCCGCCTCGGCTCTCGGCAGGCGCCCGCGGACACGCGAAAGCTTGCGGCAATAGAAAAAAGCACGCCGCCGCTGTTGAACTTGTATTCCCACGAGGTTTTTCGGATCTCAAACCGCACCTAAAGCTGTCTGAAGTGAAACTGAAGCGCTGCTGTTACGCTGTAAAGTTTTCATTCACGCTCATCTCCTAACAAAACTGTTCTAGATTTAACTCCACAGTCAGCACTAAACCTCTCTTGTGTGACATTATTTACTCCTCACGCACATTATGGCGTTTGCATAGGCTCTAACAGAAAAGCGAACAAGACTTTAGAGACTTCCATTGCCAATCCCATTCCAGCTGCTGTGCACTGCTCCAGTGGTTCATGGCAACTGGAAAAAGCAGCACAGGCACCCCACCAAGACATTGGCCCCTTCCTAGATGTGGCACAGCTGCCACGAGCTTGGGCAGTGTGCTGCCAGGCATTAGCACAGCTGAACTTTACATCCACTCTCAGACTTATCCACCCTCGTGGCCAAGGGAGGAAGCAAAAGGTGCTCAGCAAAAGGCTTTCAGTCTCCTCCAACTTAGAGAAAAGGCTGGTCCAATTTCATAGCAAATGAGAAGAACACAACCAAAACAAACACACACACATACATAAGAAATGCGAATAAATTAATATTACAAGAAATCTGGCTATGCATTTCTCTGAGTTATGGCAAAGTATGATTTACAAAATCATGAGATATTCTAAGTTGGAAGGGACCCACGAAGATCATTCACTCTTAAGTGAATGGCCCATGCAGGGATCAACCCTACAACCCCAGCATTACCCTGCTGTAACCTGCATTACATACGAGGAAGGATGCCTGATGTATGCCAAGATGCCTGAAAACAAACACTAATTTCCACATGCTCCTAACATCAATCTGCCCCGCCACATCCATGCACACGAAAGGTTCCACACTCAAAAGCAGCAGACACCTCTACTGCTGGCCTGACAGCCAGGCCTCTAACAAGCACCACTCAGAGATATGTGCCAGTGCCAGTCTAACAGGTACCCCAGGCCTCTCCAGCATCACATATTTTAATGTTTCAGATCTTGAGTTACGCCCCAAAACTTGCAAAGCCACAAAGCAGAAGTTGAGAAAAAGGTTGTTCTACAAAATACATGGCCTTAAGGAAGGTGTGGTGAACTGTAAGGCAAGGAATGTTCAGTCACTGCTATTTGTGTTTCTGTTCAGTTCTAACATTTTATTATTGAACATGGACACAAACCATTCAATCTGTAAGGGTGACAAATTTATTTTTTTTTGCCTTATAAATGAATTAGCATAGATTGCACAAGGGTATTTCTTCAATATCAGACATGAAACACAGTCCCAATACAAAAGAAAAAAGACTCACCCTGTCAGCATTTAAGTTGGCAGGTCAAATCCATATATTTGACTGTCCTGCATAAAACCACAGCTCTAATCTGGTGCTTCTACTCAAAATAGGAGGAGGTTCTAGGAAATCCAATGCACATTCAAACATTACTTTAAAAATAGCTGTACTTTTGGCAAACACACCAACAAATTGCTTTTGTTATTTCTCCCACTATTCCATTAACTCTGTCAAGACAGAGCCATGCTGAGAGCTAATGAAAGGCCCTTGTTTCAAACCTTCCTGTAATCCACTTGCACAAGGACGGAAAGTATCATATTTATTATGGCAGCCAGTAACAAAATGTGTTGTTAGTTGGTTGGTGGTTTTTTCCTTAGTTTTCTTTCATAAATAGCTGTCAGATTTAATACACATGAATATTTTCTAAAAAAAAAAATCATCATTGACAAAAATACCGTAACTGAAATTACACGGACACACAACAGAAGACAGGTGTTGGAAATTTCACTCGCTTCTCATGTATTTTGATGATGTCCCACACACCATATGTCGCTGTGTGTGGAGGCTGAGGCACCGCCCTCCTCTGTCCCAGCCGCTCTGTGGGAGCAGGAGCCCAAGGGGCTGACGGGTCAGCAGAAACTCCAGCATTGCAAACAACAAGAATTGATTTTTCTTAACTCCACAGTTCTGGGACTAATCTGCTGCTCCCAAACTTTATAAATAAAACAGTTAAATGTATCCAGGCACTTAGAAAACTCCTCCTTTCCTCTCTCCTGACGTTTTTGCACCGTTTCCAGGGGAAAAAAACACAACTGTCGGTACAATTGTTTCATATACTAGAGACTTTAATCCTAACTAGGTCTTCTATCTGTTTACATTATTAACCAAAAATAAGCCTTTAAAAGCTGGAAGAACTGAGTTAAACTGATATTGGTGAATGAAAGAAAGAGAAAACATCAACCTTTTAATCCTTCATTTTAGGTTTAAACGTGTAACGAGGAATATGCTACAAAAAATTCAAGATAAAATTAGAATCCTTTGAAAAGGAAGTTTAAATAAGGAAAGTGCAAGGATGAACCTAGCTAAAAATAACAATGTAGTAATTAAGAAAACTTATCAGAACACATAGACTCAAACAGAAATGTTACCTTTTTTTTGTTTCATCTCAACGAGAACAAGTCTCTACTTAAAACAGAAGCACCTTTTAAAAAGTGTGGAAACAGAAAGAACAGAGGTTTTAAAAATGAGAAAGCCAGATGTTGAACAGAGCACTCTACTAAATTGTTTTCCGGGATACTGTTGGAAATCACTGACTGAAGAGCCTTACTCCAACAATCTTGTTTCAGGAAGCTACTGTTTTTGTTCCAGTACATTACTGACTTTCTGAGGTGTTATTAATAATTAAACTTTTCTTTAAAAATTACTCATTAATATTAACTTTGTCTAAAGTCTTCCTGGAACCCAATATTTTTAAGGAAAATAAAACAGTAAAAATACACTAACCACAACAGTTAAATAAAAGAATGCATTTAATTTGAGAAAGAATCTATTTCCTGTAAATTCACTTTCCACAATTCATCCTCAGCTATACAGCAATAAAGCTGTACAAAAGATGTTTTTAGCCTTCACTTTTTACACCTAGGAGAAATGGAAAAGCAATGACAATTTACCAACCCAGTCTCCTTCTCTACTTTTGCTTCCTCTAGACTAATAGATTAAGAAAGCAAAAACTGCAGTTGAAACCACTGTATATAAGCCTCAAACCTAAAAGGACAGCAGTCATTTATCACCACTTGCATGTGAAATGTGAGGAATAACCATTCCTGAACTGGACCCAAATGCATCATACAAGAAAATCCAGTCCAGTTCCTGGAGCCTACTGAGTTTCAACTTACTTCTCACTTACTTTCCTAAACTTTTTTTCCTATTGCCTAGTGCAGCAGAGCTCCACACTGTGGAACCAAATGCTTCATCCTGGCTAATCTGCCCAGACTCAGATGACCATGCTGGGGCAACCTCTGTACACTACACTTAGGGAGAGCTAACACAAAAGAAGTATTTACAACACCTGGAGTCCCATCAGTCCAAATATGCTCTGAAGAGAAAGAATGCCTGAAATCACATCTTTTCTGCACACTTCGGCATCTACCCACATTACTCCAGCAATGCTTGGCTGCACATGTCCTTGTGGTTGGAGAACTTGCCCAAAAAGTGACAGATGACATTCATTTCCCCTTTCAGCTCAAGATAATACAAAAGTACATTTCTTTTCCCCAAGAGCTTTCTAAGCCAAGGACACTTCTTATCTCTCCTTCTCTGCCTCAGTGTAGAAAAAGAATCCAAAATTTACAGGGATAGGATGAGAAGGGAAGAGGAAGTATAAAGCAGAAGGATTTCTCCTGAGAGAGAATGCTGCACAAGCACCAGCATCTGTTTATTTTCATTTTGTGTTTAATATCACCAGATAGCATACATATCAAGCACTCCCATATAGTCTGGCTTACTGGGACTTCTCCCCACTTCTACTCCACTGCACATGAACTATAAAAATCCATCTTTTACATTCATTCAGGCACTGCCACATCTTCTCCCTTAGAGTGAACAACGCTCTGCAAGACATCCTGGAGGCATATTCTCACCCAGACTCCACCGAGAATCACACACAAGGGCTTCTCTCAGGTTTCAATTTAGTGGGAGGACTGTCTTAAAGCTCTACCTGAAAAAGCTACCTGTTACCTACAGGTTCTATCTGCTTCACTTGAAGAGTTAAGTAAATATTATTCCTCAGTCTTCTTTGGATTCATTTATTAACTTCTGTACCAAACAGTTGTGGCATTTTTATTTTACTTTCCTCTTGAAACACTGTATACAAAGTAATGAAAAACTGCGTACAGAAGGTACTGAAGAGAACTCTTAGAAATTCTCTAACATCACAACTCAGAAATTCTGGTCTGCAAAACTCTACCAACTATAAGCAGAAAACAGCTGTGTTGCTACATGCAAAAACATTAAATTGTTTAAAGCTGTTCAAATAAGTCTCAGAGCCTTTTCCTTAAAAACATTTTCTGCCTTTAGTTACCTTAGAAAAAAAATAAAATTAGGTTGTTATTTGTGAATAACTAAACCTTAAGACTACAAATATTTTTCCTTGTGTCTTACAGAGAGGAAAAAATGCTACAAAAGATGACAGCTTCCAGAAAATAAGCACTGTCAGATGAGTCCAATGGGCTTTTTTATTTGCATTTTGCCTGTAACAGAGTTACTGAGAATTCTCAGGTAACACACACCATTAGCTGCTGTTTCCCCCCTCTAAAAACCTTCTTTCCAAAGCAGAAAGCCAAAGTATAAGCAGTAGCTTTAAGGAGGAAACTAGAAAACTATGAGGCCTGTCAGTACAGGGTGGATGACCAGCAGGCCATGACAATTCATTCTGCCATTCAAGCTGAGGAACAGCAGCTGCTGTCCCTTCTCAATCTGTACTAAACGTCTTCTGAAATGTCTATTATATCCATTAATATTTTTTTAAGCCTTCTCTGAAAGTACCTTGTGAAGTTCATTTTCGCATTGAAGTAAACTCCATACAGCATAAATAGAGTCCACTTAAATCAGCTAAAGAATTCCCTAACCTATATGTGGACTAGGAAAAATCCCAATGTTGCCTTTTGATAATTTATAGTACATTTATTGCATGTTTTGGATCCTGAAACACACTGCACTAACACAGAGTTGCAGCAGAAATGACTGCAGCTCCCCAAACAAGGATAATGAATGTTTGTGTGTACTTATGCAGATGCTCTGTGTAACTCCAGGTAGACAATGAGAAGGCAGGAACACCGACTGAATGCATGACAGCAGGACACCTTCCTTTTCTTCATCTCTAATAACCAGCAGGGATCCAGCCTGCTGCTCATGGAGATGACAAATTACAATAATATAGCTCAGTGCAAGGCACTGGCAAAAGTTACAAGACTTGTCAGAACAATGTATCTGTATCAAAAGCACATCTTCACTGTGACAGGATCCCAGTTAAAGCTACGAAAGTAGAGGGAGAGTAAGCAATAATTCAAAATTAAACTTCCAGAAATATACAGAGGCCAGTATTACCTATTTGAAAGTCAGCTCCTAGAGGGAGGTAATGATATTTTGAAAGCTTAAGCCTATCACTGAATATCAACATTTTCTGAAGTTTGAAGTATTGTTGTTGATACAGCGACACAATATTATTTTTTTTAAATACCCAGTTTTGAAGCGCTCCACATGGTATTAGCTATGTCCTTAATGATTAAAAATTAATTTTTTTTCTGAACACATTATGACAGACACATTGTATTGTCTGAGGGCCAGCAATTTTTCATTTTAAATAGTTAAATAGTTAAAGCTTTTGCTTTAACTTCTTGAATATACAGAGGAAAGCCAGTTCACGTGTTTTTTAAAGCCTTCTAAAGCATTTCTGGAGTGTCAGCATTCTCATTTGCGACTGGAAGCTCTTTCTGTTGAGCTCAGGACTTCAGCTTCAAATCAAGTTACATCAGAATGACATCAGCTGAATATTAATCAGGGTAGATGCACAAACAGGTGTGACAAAACCATGCTGTGACTAAAACATGACATTCTAATTCATATCAACTCCCCCAAAGACTATCCATTTAAGTCTACCCAATAAAAAAAAATCAGAAAAACCTATCAAACACATTGAAATGACAGAAGTTTTCACTAAAACATGCCCTGTAGAATCATCCTCTTGAAAAATCAAATAGCAAAATGTGAACTATGAGGTTAGCATAATTCCAGTGTGGAGAATTACACATTCACATCTGGGTGCTGACGGCAAGGCTGTGGTTAAATGCTGCTGTTATACACTGCTACATTACTGAAAAGTTCAGCCTGGTTGCCACTCATTTCTACAGCTCTGATTTTTCAGCTGTGGCTGAATAAAACACACCTATGACACAGGGAAGGCAAGGCAGTGATCTACCAACCAAGAGAAAGGTAACAAGGTACAGCAAGAGCAGCCTACAATGCTGCAGCAAATGCACAATACTGTTGGCCTTTGCTTTTAACAAACCCCTCTCTCCAGGTATGCAGATAAAGAAGTGAACATCCAGTGGCACTGGACGGATAAAGTGGTGACATTATGGACAAAACAGCTCACGTGGACAAAGAGAGACTTGGGCAATGCTGTTGCCCTCTGTGACACCTAGACACAAAGACCTGTAGGTACTACTACACTTTCAGATGAGTTAAATTAAAATCTAAGGGTACATTTTATTCATTAAGGCACACAGGAAAGTTTATGAACTTCGATTTTCATTTTTTCCTTTGAACAGAAATAGCTTCATTTAAACAGCTGAATTTTAATATTTTCTGAGTTTGTATTTCTTTTTAACTTCGTAGGAAAAAAAGCTGGTTCACACTGTGAATCTATAAAACAATGCAACAAAAGTCCTTAAAATGTTTACCTATATTTTTTTCTGTCTCAGATCACTATAATTTTAAAGTAAAAATAAAACTAAACATACATTATTGAAATCATGCACATATAGACTATTATGTTCCAAAATTATTATTTCATGTTATTAGACCTTATTGTTTTAATCCCTGACTATAATTTGTGGCAAGAGGAATATTAATATTGTACCAGAACACTACACATTTTAAAGGAGATCAGTACAAATATATTGAATGTGTTGTGTATTTGAGGGGAATGGAAGTTTATCAAGGATTGATTTGCATTTAAAACAGATGTATTAAACAGAGAAGGACCATCTGATAAGACAAAACTGAACTGTTTTTAGTAAACATGTCCTTCAAGATTTTCTTCAGCTGCTTTTCACTTACACATTAAGATAGAAAGCATTTGCTCCATTATTGTTTTTCAGCTCTTTATGAAGTAATTATAAACCAAAATCAACTGAATACACATAAATGAGGAAATACGTTCTTTACCTGCAGAAGGCAGTACTACTGCCATAATCCAATTTAACACATTTTCATGAGGCAGTTCATTTGAGTTCTTTAGGATGTCAGAAACAACCTTGTACTGTTTAATATTATCTTTATTAAAATTAGATTTATTCAAATTGAAGCAGGGCATGACATTGATTAGCAATATTTTAAGTAGGTGCATTTTAAAATAAAAGAAGATATTTACATGAACAATCTTTTTTTCTTGGTTTTTTTTTTTAATTATCAACTGCTAACTACTCATCATCACTACACATTTATTTATAGGATGAACCAGGCAAATACCTAATAAAGCACAGTAATACTGCTGGCAATATTCAGGCCTTTATATAATGTTTACAAGCATAGTTAATCTTCACAATAACCTTGTAATGTTGGTAAGGAGTAAAGTATTCATTATTCTTTAACTTCACATATGGGAAAACTGAAAGAGAGAGATTAATTTAGAAACAAAAATCAAGTATAGGTCCCCCAAATGCAGTGTCAAGGCCTAAGCAAAAAAAGACTAATTTTAAAGGCACTAAAATCAATAAAAGCAGATGGGGCTCTGAGCCTGTGAAAACAAGTTTTCTCCAGTAGTATGACTTTAGACATTTGGCACTGTGGGCTAACATTTTTATTACATAATATTATATTATTATTACTATTATATTTTTTGAATTTTATTACATTGTTTTCTGTAATTAATGAAATAGATGTCCAGCTCTGTTGCATGGTTGGCCAGGTCTTGTTACAGTGCCTAGCCTGTTATCTTACCTCCATTTTTCTAATAATTAATTACAACTAGGAATGTATGTTATTTCTTCAGATATAGAAATACAGAGAGGCCTTTATTTAATACTATGAAGAACAAAGAATTGTACAGTGTGTCAATGCAACCTTTGTCAGAATTACAGCAATCAGAGCACCAGCCAGGGACCATTTTTGCTTTGGTTTTAATATGAAGCAGGACAAAGCTGGCTCCAGACTTACACAAGGAGGACACCCTCCTGCATGGATTTCTATGGTACAGAAGCAGAAAGACCACCATTGCCTCCTTTGGCTATCCTGATTATTCACCACAGGAAAATGGTATATGCTATGCTCAAGGTAAATAACTCCCTAGCAGGACATTGGTGCTCTTAATTTGTCCTCATTTCCCTTTAGGGCACAGCATTTTTTTTCTAATAACCAGTGAACAAACTTTTTCTCAGCTGCAATCTTACAGATCTGTTTTGATTTTTTGGAACAAAACCTGACCTTGCTTTGGATCAGCACTTTCACTTTGACTTCGGTTTATTCCACCCCCCACAAACAAAAAGTTTGTTAAAATAATTACAGAAGGAACACTTCTTTGTTGAGGGAGGGGCGGTGAAAGGAAATATATTCCACCACGCAGCTGACTTATGTGAGCACACGGAAATGAAAAATACACGCACTCGCCCAGAGCTGGTCTGGTCTTTGTTTCTGGGTTGGAACAGATTCCTGCCAGGGACATTCAAATCCAACGAGGAAAGACGGTGCAGTAGCAGAAAGATGACACAAGGTGGTGGTCACTGAAGCAGGGAGGAGAGGAAAGGAAGCAGAAAGCCTGGCTGGGGAACGCCATAAAATGGGGATGTTGGCTCCAACCGTGGTATCTGTCTATCGGGCAGGGGATGCTCTAATGGAAAGCACTTCCTTTGAATTTAAGCCAAAAACTTAAAAGCATCGGCACAGCTGCCTGCATTGTGTTACTTTAGATTTCAAAAGGGGAGGAAAAAAATCCAGAACAACCCCCTAGGTCAGTTCGCAAGCTCTACCAGTTTTCTCTGGTTGTGCCTGGAAACTCCTACAAACACACAAGCTAAGCAGACACATACACACAAATGTGTGTGAATATTCCCCAGAGAGTATCCCTTTGGAAAAAGGCATGTGTTGTACACCTGGAATTCCAAACACTAACTGCCAGCTTAAAACTTCAGAAAAATAATGTGGGTCAAAATGCCTTAAAATAAAAGCAGAGAAACTAAACTACCAAGATTTACCAAGCAATAAAGATTTATAGAAATCAGAAAATAAGCAAAGAACCCATACAGAATAGGAAGGAAAAATATAAAAACCTATTTCATTATGAGTGTGATTGAAGAGGTTACTAGAGGCGAACACGTAACCTTCAAAGGGAAAACTCTCCCCTCACAAACCGTAGGAGGAAGCATCAGTTATGACAGGTGAAGTGAAAGATGGAAATAAGGAGACACGAGAGGAAATGTGAACAGAAAATAGCAGAGCTACACCAGCAATTCCAAGGCATTTCCAAAATGCATCAAAGCAGGAAGCCACCGACCTGATGGGGAATCAATGGATGGCTAAGGTCAAAAATTTGCAGAGAAATCAAAATTATGTCTTTGTAACAGGTCTTCTTCACAGAAGATTAATATATGCCTGTAACTTTACTTCTCATATATCTTGATATGATAAGGGAGATGCCAAAGAGATGATGTTGGAATCAAGATGATAAAATTACAGGAGAAATAGGCACTGAGAATATATATATAATACCATGAAAGTACAAACAAATTTTATATGAAGGACTTGAGAAAGTGACAGAAATAGGCATTTTATATACACTACCAGATTAAAATGTAAATACTATAACTATATTAACAGACGCAAAAAGAAATCCTAGAAATTACAGCTTAACCTTCAGTGTAAGTCATTTTGCTTAGCTCAGACAAGCTGGTCAGCAATGACATAGCAAAATCCATCAATAAATATATCTGACATTCAAAAACTGGAATGTTTCTTTGAGAATCTCAGTTTTTATACAGAATAAAAAATTATTTTGAAACAAAGCAAATATGTAATGCACAATTGATACAGCACTATATGAATTAGCAGTAGGCCTAGGATCCTGAGTATGAATTCTCCTAATTCTGATCTGAGAAACAACCAAAGTGTAATTAATTCAGTAACAGACAACACAAATAAATAAGATTTAGAAAGATTTTCATATTATTAGACTTCCATAATTGATTCTGATGAAGTTATGTGAATAAAAGCTAAGAAAAAAACAAAGTCCTCTTAGCCCTTTTAAAAGCTGAGAACAACAAAGGAACATTGAAAAAATGTTATGTAAAGAATTTTTGGAAAATACAAAATAAACTAATTTCGTTCACTAACTTTTAGAGCCACAAGGTAGTGTGGTGAAGATCTTGCATCCATTTATTTAGGTATGGGCACAGCCATGTAAAGAAAAGACTCCTTCTACCCTTTTATTTCCTGTTTGTCCCCAAAGACAGAAAGTCTAATTCTTCTCAAGTGTTAAGCTACCAAATCAATTACAATTTCACAGCACATTTTAAAATCAGGAAAGTTAATTACATTATCTCAATATATAAAAATATTTTACCTGTCTCTCTGTCAGTACTCCAAACGGCAGATCAGGTTCAAGATGCAATCCTTAGCTGCATATCAGCCAGGTTAGAATAATCTTACCACGAAAGAATTCCAAATGTAAAAAACTGAGTTTTTAAAAAGATTTCTGAGGCTTGTCAGAGTTTCAGAGTAAAGGAGCTGGGGCTACTAGCTAGGAGAGGCTGGAGAGGAATGACCTTTACATGAAATCAAATCAAAACTTCTGCATATGAGTGGTGAAAACAAGTCACTTGGGCTCTGTGCCTTTGTTATGCAGACACCCAGGCAGAAATCACCTCCAAGTGGAATCAATGCCTGCCATTATAGTTCCCCCATGTGACTTAAAAGTGGAATTGCCCCAGTGTTTAAAAAGGTACTTTTAAGGCATTACCAACACATGTGTTTAAAATATCAATTAAAAATAAGGAAAAAAGTAAAACATTAAACAGGCTGGGAACTGTTACAGACCCATTTTAATATGCAGCCAAGATTTGTGTGATGTTCAATCTTACCTAATGTTATCATTTCAGATGGCATTCAAGACATGTAAACAAGCCCTACTACTCCCGCAGGTTTGATTCATACAAAAATTCAGTAACAAACTGCTGAAGAGAGCTTCTTTATATGAAAGTACTACACCATCCAAAATTTTATTTAGAACACAAATCTAGTTTGGTCCATTTATTTAGCTCCCTTAGAAGGTGAAAAATTTGCATTGCTTTAGAAACAAAACGCTGAAGGTGCCTGTGCAGCCAATCCCGCGGGTCCGTGATGTGTCGGAGCCCAGCACAGCGCTCCCGCTTCCAGCCTGCCCGATTATAAATAGGCTGCCAATCCGGGCAGCAGCAGCAGCAGCAGCTGTCTCTCATCATTCTGCTTTCTCCCTCCATTTCTATTAGATTTCTAACACAATGTAGTGATTTCTGCATATTTTCTCCACACTCTGCAATACGTGTGACAAGCACAAATACATTTGTTTTTACCTGATATGTATATGTGTACACATTAACTAGGCCTGCACGTTTGCATTGTTTGCTATAAATTAAATATTTCATATTATAATTCAGCTCTCTTTAGAGAAACAACTGAACTGCCTGTGCTGTTAGACTCAGGTAAATAATATGCACATGCCTGAACACTGAAACCTGCAGCAGCAATCACAAGATGATCCAGTCTGTGCCTATATCATGCAAGCAACACAAACTATCCAACCCAGTGAGGTACTTCTTCAAATACTAACATACTGAAAAGCATACTTGTAAGTCTGCCAGCTCATTTTTAAACTACATACGAAATAAAACTCAAAATGATTATCAAAACCAACTTATTTCTGTTATGCATAGAAATGCCATTAAAATACTTTACAGTAATTACCATTATGGAGTGATTACATAAAGGGTGGCTCTCAGAATACAATTCTTAATATAAAAAATATAAGTGATCTCTGGTTTTCTATTTTCTTGCAAGAAGTCTTTACACTGTTTCCACTTGAACACTTACTTTCTGTCCTTAGAAGTATTTTCTCCTGACTATAGAAAAATTACTTTGTCAGTATTAGTACTATCTCACCCTGTTGACAAAATAGTATGTTCAGATACCTCTCTATCAGACTATATTCTTTTAAGTTGTATTTTTAAGACAGAGTTCACAAGTGAAAACTTTCTTGAAGGACTGTTAATGATTATGATGCCCCAAGTAATCTGGGATAAAGTCACAATTCTTCTACATATTCCTTGGCCAAAAAGTTTAAAGTCCATTTGGTTTGGTGGCTATTTCAGTAAAGGCACATTATTTCATTTCATTTCAATAAACATGTGTTATTACACAGTATTTGAGAATTTTCAGTGTGACCAATTTAAAGACTACATTTCCTCCTGCACATTTCCTCTAAAATACAGAAATAAACATGTACAATGCACCTTCTGGTGTTTTAAAGTTCAAGAAAGCTGGAAGCAGATGCTCTCAGCAAAATAAATCAGAAAAAGACATTGATCAGGGTTAATCTTATGTCTTCCTTCTTTTAGAGCAACACAGGACAGAATTGTTTGCTTCAGACTTTTGCAGGCAGGATCCTACAACTAGAGACCAAACAGTGTTGTACCAATAAAAAAACAACAACAACAACAAAAAAATCTGAGACCCAACTACCTTCATTCTTACATCAATCTTAAGATAATGCTGAACTAAAATTTTTAGTAGCTGCCAAAATGTTACTATGACTGCAGTATCAATATAGGTGACACAGACACATCAAGAAATAATGAGCAGAACTTTCCACTTGTCTTTGAGTTTTGTATTAAAAAGTACAGATTCCTATTCCTGCCCAGGTCATTACTGATACCACACAGAAACTCATTACTAACCTTTGCAAGCATAATACAAATTCTGATGTTATACCTGTTTAAACCCATTGTATAGCCCTTCAATATAAACAACATACTGGCTGGTTATTTTCCATCAGCTTGGGCTCCAGCAGAAGCCATCTCATAATCCCCCATTTGTACTTCTGTTTTACTGTTCTGCAGATGAAAACTTGAGGCTACTTAGTCCCAAGTTTTGTCACTATTAGCTTTGAAGACATTTGAAGTACTCGATTAGCTGAGATGCTGTAAGATGTAACTGCTGCTGGTAATGTCTTAAATGATTCTAGATATTTTTGCAGAAGAGTATCTGTCTAGGCACTCAAAGGGAGCTGGTAATATGAGCAGTGTACAGTTTATAGATACAGCAACAGAAGTTACAGAAGGGGGAATAATAAACGGGATAGTTGTTTTTTTTTAAAAATAAAATCCAGCTCAGCTCCATAAAAGCGGCTGAGGCGTGTGCTGTTAAATGGGACTTGAAGGTGGCCAATCCAAACACTTCACCAGGTGAGCCCTGGGAGGTCACAGGATGCATAGATGGCAGCATGGAAGATGACATGGAAGCAACTGCCTAAGAAGTGACAGATGGATGTGTGGGAACATTAAAGAAGTGGAGCGAGTGGGGGAGAGACAGGAAACTCATCGAGGAACATAAGTAAGGAAGGGCAGAATTATATAGAACTTTGAGAGTACTGAAAAGAGCTCAAATCTGATGCAAATATGGGTGGTGAACAGTAGGGGGAATACAAAAATAAGAGTGACAATTAAATCAGCAAGCAGGAAGCATTATTTTAACAGCTACATGTTAGGAAGTGAAAAAAGTCTCTATTCCTTCTGTCATAATAGACATGTCTAGAACAGAGCTGAAGATAGTGCACTGGTTAAGACAAGGCATGAAATAAGGCTTGCTCATAGAGATTTAAAAAAAAAAAGCATGTCTTAAGATGCTAAGAAAGCAAGCACCAGATTTATACCTGACCTAGATGACTGCAACCAATGGAACGAACATGCTAAAAAAAAAATAAATCTAAAAATTGCACACCTGAATAACATAGAAACTGAAGACTGTATTGTCTGTAGCAGGAAAAGAAAACTAAGAATAAGAGACAGAAAGAGGACAAGAGATGAAACTTTGGCCCCACTGAAATAAATATGAAAAAGTATATCAGCTTCACTGCTATCTTAATTTTAAAAAATGAGATAATTCTGGCCGTTTTTCAGCAGATGATATGGTGTCTGACAAACACCATGTGAATAACTGCCTTATACTGGAAAATGGGCCTGGAGATATCATGGAGAAGTAGAATAAAATATAGTTTCTTAAGATATTCATATTAGTAATATCTCATTAAATAACTGGGGAAGGGTCAAGAGGAGCTAATTTTTTTTGCCTTGTATCATCTGGATACCAAACCTCAGATATTTTTCACTATTTCCAGTCTAATTTAAAAAAGGACTACTCAGTTTAATTAACTCATTTCACCAATGTTTCAAAACAAACAGACCTGTGTTTGTACCAGTGCAATAAAAGACTGAACACTGAAAAATTTTGCAAAATGCTTGCCCCACGTTCTTTTCCAAAGAACTGTAGAGCCTGGCTATAGTTTTATACTCCATTACACCTGCTGCAATCTTTAGAAAATAATTTCAAAGTTAAATAAAGACAGATTTTCCACAATGGTCCGAATGACTACCAATTCTGTTTCCCATTTGCACAAGGCAAGTAGATACCTGAAAGTCTGCACCTTCATGGAAGTCAGTAAGTCCTAACTTTGCAGCTTTATTCCATTATTCCTCTCACATATTAAATGGACAAACCCAGGCTGACTGCAATAAAGCATATTTGAGAAAGAACTACGGCCTACAAAAGGCAAGATTAACAATTTGTTCCACAATTAAAATAAAAACAACATCAAAATACTATTAAAAGCAGTTTTGTTTAGACAAAAGCTCCTGTATTGTCAACACATATATCAGAATCAATAAAGCTGACCAGAAACAAAATTTTTTTTACACAACTAGGATGCAACAGAAAAGCTGGCAAAAAGCTTAGCAAATAATGTTATTACATTAATTGGCTGATTAAACTATTCTTAGAGATGTTGCTAATGGTGCATTTCCAGGCTTTTGCTTTTACTTTCACTTTTACATATGGGCAAACTATCTAAGCTACACACTTGTTTTTTCATTTCCAATATTCTAAGACATTTTTTCACCAAGTCAGTGAGTGTTAACCACAAAGAGCGCTTCAAGAATTGACTCTATTTTCTAACTGACACCTTTCCAAAAGTGTCCAAGTTTCATTTTTGGATAGGGGAAAATTGACAGCAGGACCAGTAAAAGTGCTTAAGAACACACCCACTTCCACTACAGACCTGCATTTTTACATCAATGAAAGACGTGCACTACAATTCATGCCTTACGTAATCATTAACAACAACTATTTTTAAATACTCATGAAGTCCTGTGGTTGGTGTAGTGATTGAAAGCATTATGAACACTGTCACCTTTATTCTATTAACTGTCTTTTAAGATTTAACTATCAATACTGCTCAGAATGACTGCAGGGAATTCTGCCCTGAAGGTTGCTTTGCACAGGCTGTCCATGGTTGAAGCATGTTTCTGGATTCTTCTCTGGACTCCGTCCATTTCAAGATCTATAGTTTCATTTTCTCGGGTAACAGAGGTAAATTTTTTATTTAAAAGATGAAAGGTATCTTAGAGTTCAATTATTTTATTTCTTAGTTATACTCAGAAAATACAAGTTTTTCATGGGATGCTTGATTCTGTACCAATTCAAGTGAACAGAAAATGTATTTACTGATGAGAATTAAATCTGGGGAGGTGCTGGAATATGGTACACATTGTACCAAATAATAAGCAATGCACAATGATAAACTCTTTGATACGTTAATTGTATAATTTAAATATTCTGGTCCATTTGGCAGATCAGACTTTTTGTAAGCTATAAAAGTTAAATAAAAATTTTGCAAACTTTTATTGTAAAATACTGCTGAATTTATCCACACAATTTACTAAATAAAATTTATGAATTTCTGCTTCATTTCAAGACAAATTCAAACAAAAAACTTTTAAAGCTACTGTTCAACAACTTTGATCTATGTTTTTGATCTTGTTACTTTACTCAATCTGCTTTAAAAAGCAGGACAATATTAGTTGAGATCTTTTTTTTGATCCAGAACTTCTCCTCATAAATCAAAATTAAGACCACTCTTTTTAACAAAAAAATAGCCTGTCCTTCTGTAAAATCCGCTAAACTACTACTAGAAGTAGTATAGAAAGGTATCCTTAGAATTGGTCAGAAGTGAATATTTAATAGTAGCCAATAACACGAGGGCAAGAGAGAGAGAGCACAAAACAATTTGTGCTTGTGGCATCTAACTCCCCTGCGAATATTGTCACACATGTATAGTATATTTAGCACTGCCATCATATGCATCAACAGGTAAACAGGTCAGGCTTTAAATAAAAAAATATTTGAGCATCATTTTCAGTGCCATTTTATTCTGATGTTCATGAGCAGTCTCGAGTACACTGAAATTCCCTGAACAAGCAGTATAAATTGATGTACAAGGTAGCCATTCAAAGCACTGCACCTATTAACCTGCTACTTTTCTAAATTTAGTTCATGAAAAATAAATCAATCAACAGAACACAGGATAATTCTGTTCCAGAACCACACCTGTTCACAATCTGATGGAGGACTGAACTGGCACTCAACATTCAACCTGCTCCTTCCCTCCCCTGACAGGGCAGCAACCTGCATTAGAAATACCTTGGCTACTTCAGGGCAGAGCCCTACCTGCAGAGCTGCCACCCACTCATTCTTCTTCTGTCTTTCCAACACAAAGCAAATAACTAAAATCCTAGGAGCTCCTAAGAGCTTCTCCCAGAGCAAAGAAAAGCCATCATTAAAGAGAAACAGACAAAACAAAAACAAAGAACCAGTGGAGGACATTAAAATCTCATTTTTTTCCTAAAGGAAGCTCAAACATTCTAAATAAGATTAAGTAAATATGCCAGAGTGAAGATCACCGGCAGTAGATCAGACTATATTTTCTTCCCTTCCACACTTTATTTTATAGCAAAATGAAGCATGAAAGTACGTTCCAGATTCACATGTGAAACTACTGAACATTAAGACCTTGTCCTAAATAGGTGTTTATATTTGTAGGCTCGTCTACACAGATGGTTCTCCACCTACACACATCTAGATGGTGTCCAGACACTATGGCATTTTACCAAACCAATGGGATTATAACAGAATTTGCCCTTCCTTGCGTATGAGGAACCAAAGTAGCTTATTTTGTCCCTATTTGTATTTTGTCCCTACTGCATATGAGACAATTTAATACTTCAAAGGGACACAAACATTAACAAATTGATCTGGAAAGTCTTTTTTAAGTTAGTCCACAGAAGTAAATTCTACAAAGCAGAAATTTTACATTCTACAACTCTACATGTTGGAACAATGTTTGCGCTTTCATTTCATGCACTAGGGAATAAAATCTTCATTTTATGTGACTTCCAGTATAATTACTTCTAAATGAATTAGTTAAAGTGAGTAAGAAAACAGCAGAACAAGGCAAACTAAGCCTATACCACAATACATTGCTTTTTCCCCATTTGCAGCCTTCTTCATGTGGCTGTGAATGAGCTTTCTCCTCTCCATGTGTGGATCTGCCAAGGTATCTATGTTTCAGGGTAATACATCTACAAACATTGCCACACAATTCCCCAAGTTTGATATAGTATTAAATACACACGATTTAAAGTGCCAAAAGATTAATTTTGAAAGAAAACTACCCACTTTCAAAAATCAGCAGTTTTTTGTTCTAGGTAGAATATGAATATTTATATCTAAAAGCAATGATGCCAGAAGCAAACATTCCAAACAGGATTACTGATGTGAGCATTTCACTTCAGCATCCTGAAGGACATTCCTCTAATAATTTTCTTAGCCCTCAGAACTATAAATTGCAGATTAGGTGGCTACGTGTGAGGAAAACAATGAAAAATTAATCTCTCTTAGAACCATAAAATGTGCATTTAATGATTTATATCAGGCCATTTAATAATTGAATTTGCAGTAAATCAAGGAAACTGGGCAAGTTTGGGTTTGTTGCTAACAGCTTTAAACATGCTTCCGTCTTTGCCATACATTAACAAAGCTTTCTTGCTGGGCACTGAGGTTCAGGCCAGCATAAACTTACCACTATGGCACTGACTGAATCCCATTTCAAACCTGAGATCAATTGCTCAAAGATAGATTGATTCTGACAACTTTTAATGCACTGTACTTGAAGACAAAAAGCTGAGAAACATTACATCCTACCCAATTCTCCACCAAAAAAATTTGCATCAAGACATTTTTTTCTATCTAGATTATGTCTTCTTTAAATTCAGCAGAAAGTAAAACTAGTTTGCTAGTCTTTGATCAGCCTTCTTTGAACTATCACCCTGTTGCAAGGAGCTTCAATCAAGTTGCAATTCCCCCAGTTTAATACTAATGCACGTTTGTTTGCGAAGTATGTGCTGTTAAAATGTTGCATCTTATAATGTTTAAATTTACAATTAGCTTCGAATTATTTTTAATTGCTTTTGTTGGGAGAGGAGCAGGGGTCCTGCAGAAGCTGTCTCCTTTCCTTAAATTCACTATTTAAGTAATGCCCTTGCACAAACATTACTGCCAAGTAAAAAAAGCTCTTATTGCCTTGCACGCATTTTCCCTTGGAAGACCAGAATATATAGAAAGTTTTTCTACATATGATTTTCCATATATAAAGGATTTAAAAAAAATACAATCTTTAAAAAGACATGATTTTAGAAACTAGAAGACATAGTATTTATGCACAGCTGTATGTATAGCTATATGGACAGCAAGGTACTTCCATGTCCGTGCCCATGTGTGTAGGATCAGATCGTTTATGATCACTTATGTTATGTAGCTCTTTGCATACTCTAGGTAGTTTGTAAATGGAAATTAATGTTTCTTCAGCTACTTAGTCACTTGATGAAATACTCTGAGCCATGTTTAATTGATCAGGGATCTGGCACAGAGAAGCAAAAGGCTTTTGTAAGTACATCCAGTGAATGACAGGAAAGTAAGAATTAGAATTCAGAGCAGTTCCTAACTTCCAGACTATGATTTTTTTTTACCTACTCACTGAACAGAACGTGCTGCAAATGTGTTCTGTGAAGAGAGAATATGGTGAAATAGTAAGGGGAAAATACAGATGGTAGACAGCTTTTTCTCCTCCTCTTTTTTGTTTTAAACTTCATCATGAGAATGACCAAAACTGTGGTTTCCCCTTCCCCCCTTCCTTTCCTAAGTACCCTCTCAGTTCCTTCCTCCTTCCAAGCAACTGAAAATCATCCTCTGAGCAGCTGGGATGCTTTAGGGTGAACAACACAGATCAGCATATCATAAGTGTAATTAAATTTTAAACCAGCCTTTTAGGGGGCACTAGTTAAACAGAAAGCCTTTTGTATTTTTATCACTTCAACAGCACTAGAAATCAAACTTTCAAATTTGATTATCCCTGGTCTGAAGGTTTTCCACATTACAGAACATCCACGTGCCCTTTCTGCACAGCCACAGTATGCCAACGTGCCCTTTTTCACAGTATGTGGGGGAACACCTCCTGCCTCTTTTTACTAAAACTCTTCTGACTTCTTCTCAGTCAACTGTGCAAAATGCAGAAGCATTCGCAGATGGGATGAAGATGTCTGTAAGTTACAGGAAAACACTGCAAATCTTATGTTATTTATTGTGCATCCTTAAATACAGACTGACATCTGCCAGCTCACAGTTAAGCAAAATTCACATTTGAATCCACAATTCCAGCAAGCAACCTAGTCAAGAATTAAATTATGTCACAAAACATGTATGTGTATGGAAGGTAACAGGACTCAGAATAAACATTTACATGCCAGACCCAACCCTGTTAGAGCAGGACAGTCCCCATAGCCAATGTCACACACAGGAACCGAAACAAATCAGCAGCCACAGCTGGCCCATCATGAACATGCAGGTAGCGCCACTATCAACGCAGCAGAGACCAAAAGGAAAGGTCTGATAGAAATCTGAAACAAGGCTAAAACTCACACTTCAAGCTGGGCAGAAGAAGGTCTTTAATTTCCACACTACCACATCCCTGAAGGTGAGCTAAGCACTTTGCATATTAATGCTGCAGTTTGCTAGAATGACTGGCATGCAGATTTAAGCTGATGTGAGCAGAGATACTCTTGATATCCCAGTTGCTGTCTTCTCACTGGTAACAAAGTACCTACAATTTGCTGATAGGATTCCAGACCCGAGCACAGCTTGCTTTTGTGTTTTATACAGTAAATGGTATGTCTTCCCAGTTTTAGAACTTGCCTACCTTTCCAGATACACAATGGAAAGAAACTGCAAAGAGCCATTAAAAATCTATCACAATACAATGACTACAATGGTATTCAAAAGTGGTCGATTAAAAAGATGAGTCAAAAAAAATACTGTCAAACATTTAATGGAGACTCTGCTGCAGCAGCTATGGTGAGTTTCAAAGCATGACAAATTCAGTGGAAGTTTGGTGTGTGCATTTGTATAGAAGTTTGTATAGAAATAGGACAGTGAAAACTTCTGAGAACAAACTGGGTTAATTATGCAGTAAAAGTACACACCAAAAGAATGATTTTATTTCTATCATTAAATTTCATTAAACACAAGCAGTATTGCTACTTGTGTTTTACTGATTTCCCAGAGTTTGCATCTTGTCTTCTAGGATGGCATGCATCTGTATTTTAAGAGCACAAGTCAGTCTTTTAACAGTTACTTGTATGAGATTATGTAGTTATTAGAGAGTTTTCAAATGCTTGAAATACTGAGGAACATTTCTAGGTAATTGAAGTTTTCATCTATTATTGTTTGTTCCTAAAGTAAAGGCTTAAAAATCGACTAGTTACTATACACAATGGTAAGCTGTGCCTGTCTGTAGTTACCTGTTTTACCCGAAATCCCCAATTTCTGCAAGCTTTGCTAGCATTCAGCATGTCAGCTTATGAAGCCACATGCTACCCCATCATCTTTCACTGTGTATCTTGGAGGCTCTCTCTCCCTCTGTATGGCCTGCACAGGACTGTGCTCTGCAATCAATTCACACACCTCACTGAACAGCAAGAGCACACATCTAGGCCCACAGCAGGGGGGTTAATTAACTGTGTAAGGGACAGAGCTGGCTCTAGAGTTATCTTTTACATGTACACAGAATAAACTGAGCTGACACTCAGGGGGAAATGCAGTAAGCTTTGCACTCCTCACGTTCTCATAAAATGACACTAATTAAAAAAAACACAAGTTTAGCAGCACCTCTAGATTATACTTGAGTAAGAAAGATCCCATCTCAAACACTGACAATACTGGAATACTCAGTTTAAGACTCTTTTCAGACTGGAATAAGACCTTGGAGATGGACAAATGAAAACATTTATCTCCTTGTCATAGCATCTGTTCAGATCTACTGCATTTTATAAAGGTTAGATGCACAGGACAGAGCCATTGATTGTTTACTTTCACAATAAGTTAGCACACAATACAGTAAAAAAAAATATTTGCATACCGCATCCCTCCTTTTGGTGTCAGTGCACGCAGAGCTGCAGCAATGTTAATGCCCTGGAAAAGTTTTAGAAAAAAACCATCTTCTCTTGTTTTCAAAAGATCTTCCTAAAACACTGTATTGGAGGGGGCTTTCCATTCCAGGAAAATAAATTGTCAAATATACAAGCAAACGTATTAAGACTGATGGTACATGCACTGAGATAGACAGGGACACTAAGTAATACAAATGAGAAAACAACTTATACTTCCATACAAATAATGCAAGCCCAGTCAATCAATCCTTTTGGGAGAGTGGCATCACTCTGTATTCATGAAGTACATACGTGCTTTGAGCAGGAGGTTGTACTAGATGACCTCTGTAGCTCCCTTTGTACCTACAGATTTCAACTTACCCCATCAAAACACCAATTTTGGTATCAACCCAGAATGAACATTAGAAAAATAAAACTTGCATTATATGCTCTTGAGTATATCCCAAGCCTGAACTTCTCCATCTTTTTCACTTTCCTGTCTTATAACAATCTTATTTCTTAACACTGAGGCATAACTCACTTCCAAGAAGCATCCTACTGGAATTTGTGTCTCCAGAGTCAAACTATGTGCTCTATTAACAGTGCACTTTGAGGAGAGTGAAATAGAACAAATATAAGCCTAGGTCAAAGGATGTAACAAAGCCTACTACCACATAGTGAGCATCTCTGAGATGATCTAATTTGTGATACCTAGACTGTTTGACAATGGGAAGAGAATTTTCTTCAAGTTTCTTTTTTCACTGCAGTGGCTGTGGTAGCTTGGTAGGGTAGGAAGGATTTTTCGGACTGTTTCTAAGCATCATTATGTTAGTCTTTGCCATTTACAATTCTTTCCTTGTGGACCTGGCTGCTGGTTTGTCCAGGAACATCCTGTCTGCATCAGCACACAGCATGTTAAAAGTTTCACAGATGTCTTTCCTCTTACCCCACATCCTGCTACCATTCAAAGCAATTATGATGTGGAATTTGCAGGGGGCAGAGGAGCAGAAAACTCAGAAGCTGCCCTGCTTGGACAAAGCAGAAGACCTCTTCTAAGTGCCTGCCCCAAACAGTAAATTTTAATTAAATCAGAATGCCCATATTCTCATGCTTTTAAAAAAAAAAAATGCTCAAGAAACTCAAAGGTGCTAATGATCAAGGGATCAATGTCCTAAGAATAACTGCAACATATTAATCTAAAAAGATTCTCTACAACATCGGACTGAAGTTACCATTTAGAATTCTTGATTCTGGAAGTGATTTTGGTAAGTCATAATTCTAGCTTTCTGTTAGACTCAGCTACACTTTGAAACCTGAGTGTAGAAAAGCTGTCTTCCTCAGCACCTCGATCACTACTTAAATTTGAAGTCTGAAAAACACACCAAAGCCATCTCCCCTGTGGTGGTTTGACCTTGGCTGGACACCAAGTGCCCACCAAAGCTGCGCTGTCAATCCCCTTGTCAACTGGGCAGGGGAGAGAGGAAATATAAAGAAAGTATCATGGGTCAAGAAAAGGACAGGGAGAGATCACTCACCAGCTACTGTCACATGTAAAATTGACTCAAAGAAATTAAATATAATTTACTACCAATGAAATCAGAGGAGGATAATGAAAAGCAAAATCAAATCTTAAAAACACCATCCTCCCCACCCCCCTTCCTCCTTCATGGACTTAATTTTATTCCTGATTCTCTATGTCCTCCTGCCTTGAGGAGCAGGGAGACAGGAATGGGGGTTATGGTCAGTCCACCACATGCAGGTTTTGCTGCTGTTTCTCCTCAGGGGCAGGACTTCTTCTCCTGCCCCAGTGTGGGGTCCCTTCCATAGGAGACAGTTTCATGAACTTCTCCTTCCAGTGGGCAACAATGCATCACAAACTGCTCAGAGTAGGTCCCTTGCATGGGGTGCAATCCTTCTGGAATGCACTGCTCCAGCATAGCTTCTCTGTGGGGTCACAAGTCCTGACAGCAAATCTTCTCCAGCATGGGCACCCTTCTCCTCAGGTACACAGGTCCTGCCTGTGTGCAGGGCTTCTCCAGGGTCCAGCAAGGGCTTCTCACAGGGCCAAGACCTTCTCCCAGGCTCCACTCACTGACAGTGTGGGCTTCTCTACAGGAGGACCTCTGCTCTGCCTCCACGGGCTAGAGAGGCACAGCCTGACTCACCATGGTCTGCATCAAGGACTTCAGGGAATGTTTGCTCCAGCACCTGGGGCATCTTCTGCCTCTCCTTCTTCACTGACTTTGGCGTCTGCAGAGCTGTTTCTTTCACACATTCCCACTCCTCCCTTCTCTGACTGCAATCTTCTTCTGCACAACAACTTTTATTTTTTTCCTTCTTAAATGTGTTAACCCAGAAGCACTACTACCACTGCTGATGGATTCAGCCTCAGTCAATGGCAGGTCCATCTTGGAGCTGGTTGAAATAATTTTATTGGATGTAGGGGAAAGTTCCAGCAGGTGTGCAGAGAAACCATCCCTGAAGCCTCCCTGCCACCAAAACCTTGCCATGCAAAACCAATACAACCCAGATTCCCAGACAAATGGCTTTACTGTTATTTAAGCTGAATCAACACTGAAGAACTTCGAAGGAAAAAAACACCCTTGTTTCTATTCCAATTCATGCATAAAAACAACCCAACAATTTTTAACCAAGCTCCAAGTATAGGACAAATTACAACTGTAGCTATGGCTGTGTAAGACCACTGAAAATAAAAAAAACTGATAAAAAGGTTCACATTCTCCAAGGCAGTTTTCTCCTTTTTTATAATTGGGCAGCAGGAGTGAGGATAGCCACAGTGGACCACCATTTAGGTCTGATTTTCTGTTGCCCATAAGTTGTTTTATTCAAAGCCAGAGATTAAGCAATAAATAAGGACTGACTGTCTAAGATTTCAGATACCACACTGCTTCCTGCTTGGACCTACTATACATGATCTATGTAAACCCTTAGGATTTGCAACATAAGCTCTCAAGCTGAATTTGAAAGTTCTGTCTCCAATTAATTCAGTTTGAAATTTGCTTAACAAAAATCATAATGCTGTAAGAAATCAGGTTGCTTTCTGCTGTCAGCTTCCAGAAATTCTTCTCAGCTGTTCTTTGTATATACAACTCAAGTTACAGGAATTCAGTTCCTCAAAGAACACTCAAGAACTACTTTAGATTTCTTTTTGTGCTTCATCTTCATACTTATAGTGTTAGGTAATACTGAAAATAGTATCGATTGTGACAAACAAAATGTAAAGCTTCAACAGAAATTTTCCATGTGCAACTGTAACAATCTCCATCCTCTATACTTCATTTCCAGTCATTTGGGTGCACTGCCATTGTTGTGCCTGCTTCATGCATAGGGCTCCTGTGTGGATCAGCTATTCCAGTGAGAGAAGCAAGAGAGACACAGCCTACCTTCCCTTCTGCCATTTAGGAGCTGCAGGTACATTCACTGGATCTGCATCGCTGGAAAAGGGAGACTACCAAGCCACAGATTGGGTTCAAAGCTGTTGTTACACAGCTGTTTGGTCCAGGATAAATACAGCTGTCAAACGAAAACTGTTTCACCCTTTGTTTCAGTCCTTCCTTTCTGCCACTTCCCTTATGCCAAAAGCTGTGTTCATTCTAAACCAAGTGAGCAAAATGGATCATGCTCAAAAAATGGCACATCTCAGAGATAGTCTTCAGCCAGACAGCTTTTTGACTCTGGTCACTGAACAGCAACATGAGTACTATTTCCAGCACAAGAGAGGGGTAGAAGTCAGCAGCTAGACAAGGCAGGAGAAGAGGTCACAGCTTTCATGGTAGCTGTCCAATTTGAAGCATAATCAAAGTGGCCATATAATCACAACCTATGAAATTATAAGGTATGGGATACTAACTCAGTTTTGTCTCTGAAATACAAAGAATTTGATGCCTTGGCAGAACAGCGTTGGAACCACTGGTTCCAGAGGAAGACAACAAAGAAGTGCAATCTGACTTTCCTCATTTCTGCACAGTGCTTCAGTAACTCCACATAATGGCACTACAAAGTGTTATCATCAGCCCAACCACAGGATGTTCTTAAATAGATATTTCTCAGCAACCTGCTTACAGTCTTTCAAGGACCATTAGGAAAAGACAAAGAAAATACCAATTTTTAAAAACCAGGCTTGGTGGATATTTTCTGTTTAAGTCAAGCATTTATTTAAAAACAGGTACTTCTCTAGTCTGAGTTACCCAAGGCCTGTTACAAAGATAAAAAGTGCAAAAGCTTCCTAAAGAAACATTTATGTCCATAATGGGCAACACAGACAGAGAATAACTCTTTCTATACCTTATATGCCACATATCAATTAAATGATTTATGGAAATGCACTCAGCCCTAAAAAATAAAAGATTTCAAAACAGTCTGCATTTTTCAGGGCAGGCAAGGTTAACAGAAGGTGCTGTAGGAAAAAAGATACATTTAAGGATACTTTCTTATTACTTTGTTTTCTATAGAACTTAATTGGAGTCTTTACCAAAGCATTTTAAATACAAACGTTAAATTACCTGAAGCCTTATAGTAAGCAATTTTTATTTCTTATGATTTTGCATTTGCTACCCATCATCTTCACATCTTTCCCAGCACACTGAAAGCACAGGCCTACTTTGGGGTCATTTCCGAGTTGTAAAACCACCACAGCACGTAACAGTGCATACAGGATATGCACAAGCTGCATCATCCTTTCAGGTGATACATCCCCCCCTCTCTCCAAAGTCTCTCCTCTTTGCTGACTTCCAGAAATAGTAAGTGGGGTGCAAAAAGGGCTTCATCTCCAGTGAACAGGATAGTCCAAGCAGGAATGAGGTAAACACACAGCAGAGTTGGGCAGCTTCCCAGAAAAGCAGGCATGAAAGCAGAAATGGACACTGGGGAACACCCAGCAAACAGAAACTAGACAGGCAAACAGAACAGCAACCGTTCTGCAGAGCTGAGAGTGCATTTGGGTGTAACTGCTCTTACAACCCAAACCCAAGCACCAGAGGCAAAACTTTCTCTTTTGGCATCAATCAGCACCTTATGTCATGACTTCTTCAATAATGGAGTGGAAGCTCCAGCCAGAGAGATAAACCTACCAGACACCACTAAGACAGCCAAAGACCATGTGAGAATAGGCAGAGCTCCTACAAAACCTTCAAATCAAAGCACACATACCCCAATATCCAAACCCATTGATAAGAAAAAAACCCAGTGGTGACACTAAGCTTAGTGCAAACTTTCTCCTCAGAGCTGGCTGCTAACAGGGCCTCTGCAGTCCTGCCTCCCTCACTCGGTTCAGACATGCTCCTGCCCCTGCTCTGGTCCAAGCTAATTGGGTTCATCTTTCAGCCTGACACAGCAGCAATGCTACCCAGTCTTAGTGTAGAGTTCACCAAGTGAGCCCAGGACTATTACAGCACCCAGCATTTCTGCATGGCCTTAGAATGTGATGCTGGTATTAGACACTGTGAGCAGAATATTTATCTTAATAGAAATGTATACAAATAATTTTCAAAATATTAGGTAGGGAGAGGGAAAGGGATCTGTTTTCTGAGATTTTCTGGCTACCCCAACCCATTCAAGAGAGCACAGACACTCTATCCCATGGGTTGTGGGTATAATTGTAATGAAAATGCCAAAAAAACAAGAAAATACCACTGCCACATGCCTCAAAATAGGGTAGGTATTTAATCAACAACCAATTTCTCCTCCCATACAGAAGTTTATGAGACAGTCTGTAACCAATAAGTCAAACCTTGCCTTTTCAAGGAAGCGATTTTTTTAAACTAAAAAGATTTTAGACTATTTAATATGGGTTCATACATGTAACTATACACAGAAAAACCTCTAAGACTGTAAGCACTAAGATGAACTTTTTGTCTCAGCATTTTCTAGTCCTAATCAGCATTTTGCAAGAGCTGATCATTAATATTTTAAAGGCAAATAAAGGATGTAATGAAATTTTGGAGACATCTGACCCACTAAAATATTTTTGAAAGCTAAGGCTCAAAATGACTCTATGTGTGTCAGTTAAGTGGGTCTCCTGCTAACTCAGGAGAGGTCAGAAGGGAAGCCAACTATCTGCTAAATGCCACAATACACATGGTGTTTAAAACACACTTTTCTGAATAGAGAAATTTAAAAGCTAGCAAAATAGACACCATTCAAGATAAGTGAACTATGAAGGTGACAGCGATTCTATCACCTGCAAAGCTTCAAATGATGAGCAATTTTCATTCAAGCAACTTTTGAATAACTTGGAATCCACAGAGATTATTCTCAGAACATCAAGTTTAGTTCCACATAGCTAAAACCAAATGATGTAAACCCATTATGAAATGATGGAATAAAGTGCTTATATCACTAAATACAGTAAAAGGAGATAAGCAGGATAGAGAAAGAAGAAAGGGCACAACCTGTTTATTTTACCCTTTACTTTCTAAAAAGTGCTACCTAGATTACTTCACATGCACCATGAAGTAGTGCCAGTGCTTTGAGAGCACACCTGACTATTGTAGGGGATGTACAAGCTTATTAAATATTGACTCTTGCTCTAAAGGAATTTAGTTTAAAAGCAGCATTTTCATTCAAAACTAAAAAGCAGAATAAAATTAATGCACAATTTCAAAATGAAAACTTTGTTCTTGAGCATGAGGACTGGAACTGTCTCCTGCTATTCAAATATAAACTCCAGCATACCATACATGGACTTAAATCATATAAGCATATCATTAAGCATATCATACATGGACATTGCAGTCCAAGGTGATTTTACCATAAACAGGTACACTACATTAATGCCCCATATAGTGCCACACCACTGCTGCAGGGTCATCCTACATAACACTTTGATTATTGCCTGCAATCTTAAAAGAAAAAGGAAGGTTTAGGGCTACAGAACCTGACACATTTTTATACTACCATAATGCACCTTCCTACAGCAAATTACAAAAGCAATGCATTTGGTATTTGCTACAAAGACACAACAAAAGCATCAGCTGTATTTTTACCTGGTTTATCCAGGAAAATGTATTGTAGAGCATCAGTAAGGGACACTCTGGTAGTACAGCTGTTTCCAAAAATGTTTGGCTATTTATTTCCTCTCTTCTAAGTATTCTGGTTTTATGACTAATACTATATCTAGCAACTTTGGGGCCCAAAAAAAAAGAATCCTGTTTGCAGACCCGTCCAGCTGGCAAGTCAGTTTACCCAACAGACCACTTTGCCTGTCTGCTGTTGGTGAGACTGCTGGACTTCTTGCAGCACCCAGCACATTTGCATTCCAAGCGTCAGTTTCTGTGGGTTCTTGAAGTTTTCCCTCTATGGCTCTCCACATAAGTGGGATTTAAAGGCCTTCAGATTGCTAGTCTAAGAAGAAGAATAGATGAAAAGCTGAAGATTAAAAATGGCATCATATCAATGCTTACTGAACTCTAGCTATAGGATTTATTAGATTTTAAAATCTGAATTGGCAATCACTGAGGGCCTGGCCCAATGCTCCTGCTAGCAGGATATGCACATAGCTCTAAACAAAAGGTTGTAGAGAATATTCAAGAACACAAATTGATCTGCAAATCAATAATAACTCCCACATTTCATAACCAAAAGCCCTCTCCAAAAGATCTTTCCATTAAGAGATCAAAACTGAATTTGTAGTATCTGCATTTCTCATTTAACTAAATTGTATCTTGCTCAAAAATTAAGACTTTTGCAGAAATTTTATTCTTGATTCTTGAAATTGTCCAAAACAAAGCTATGCAACTACTTGAATGCATTTAAAAGTAATTTTGCAGAAATTACTGAGTTTCTTATCAGTTCTCTGTAACTGCTATAAATTTCAAATCTATTTTGTGATAGTCATGTCTATTTAAAAGAAATTAATATACTAAACAATAAACTAAGTTTCCAAGTTTCAAACAGAGAACAGTACCTTTAGGGTACACAATTTTAATTGGCCAGCAGACAAATGTTAAGAGTGTAGTGGGATGCTGTAAACTGCTTTCCCCAAGTTTTTACTTGGGGAAATAGGATACATCTGCTTCTTGAGATATATAACAAAATTTAGAACGAGTTGGAGAACCCAAGAACCTAATTTTTCCCACGTTGATTGCTGAAGCTTTTATTACTAGCCCAAAGGTGTGTGTGGAGCTTTTGATGCTAGAAAGCTGCTGACAATCAGGCACTACCACAGCACTCTGGGCTGGCCACAACTCTAAAGAGCCAACCGCTGCTCTGAAAAACTGCCATACTAGACTGAAAATGAAGCAATTTATAAAGAGAGTGAATGGATATGGAGCAAGACTCCACAGGCTTAAATACTGCCAAGTATTCAAATTTTCAGAAGTCTAAAATAAAAGGCTAGTCACTCACTGTTCTGCAGAATATCAGGCAGCTCTAAAGCATGTATCTCAAAAATTCACATCACGTATTATAGTTCCGATGTCATTTTTTTGTTTTCAAAGGAAAAATAAGATAAACAAGTTCTGCCTTCTACAAACAGTACAAACAATCACTGAGGTTTTCCTCACTGAGTAAGGAAAAAACTGGCTCATTTCTTCTTGCTACACAGGGCAGTCTGGGTTCAACTCTTTAAGACACTAACGGCCATTTACTATTGACATATTGCCAACATTTTACTGAGGAAACCTTGAGAAAGAAAAGGCAGGGGAAAAAAGGTAATTATAAACTTCTTAACTGTTTCTAACTTGCCTCACCTAACTTTGGAGGGAGTACACAGGACAAAGAAGATATGCTCATTGCAACTCAAGGGCTCTCTCACTGCTAGCTTTTAAAAGTCTACTGTAGGAAGACACTTAGAATTAAAAATACCGAATAGAACAAGAATTATTCTTCATGGAACACATCAGATAAATTCCGTAGTGAAAACAAGTAATGAACTGAAGCCTAATCTTTCTAGTAGTTTTTTAGTCAGTAGAGTGAGAGTTGCCTTCAAAAAGCCAACATAGAATGCTAAAAATTAGGTTCCCTCGTTTGAATTGCCTCCTAGTGGTGTCTCCACCATTCTACTTACCCTCAACATCTGGACTTAATTTCAGAAAAATTCCCATCAAATTCTGCAGTCACCATAGCCTAAATCAACCTTCTGCGTTACTGTTAGAGGGAAAAATTGAAGAAGATCCCTTGCACTTCACTACCAGTTTTGACAAACTTAGGACCAAGGAGGAGATAAAGAGAAGCTCAAAGAATAATGGACCTAATTAAAACAAAAACAAAACCACTCCAAGAAAACTTACATTTTGTCTGACCACCACCTATCTTCCCTGACACTGTATCAGTTGTCTCTGCTAACATGTAATCTAACAGGAGGGGAAAAGTTGCTCTAAAGGGACTCTACACTTTCTGGAGTTTCTGAAGGTCAGAACAAGTATTTGAAAAGTTAGCTCAGAAGTGAATAGAACACTGAAAGAAAGTGACTCTGTACAATGACCAGAAATAGGTGAATTCTCATTGACTTGGCCCATATTTGAAGAAAATAAAACACTCTTAATTCCCTGAACAGAAAACATAGACCAGATTATCACTTCAGTGAACATCAAGATTTGACAAGGATAAGGACTGCATTCTCTGCCTCCAACAGTGCCAGTACAGAAAAGAAAGTAGAGAGACTTCATGAAACTCTGTGAAGAGCATTCTTACCTTTTAATACTATAAGTTTGACACCCTTTAAGCCCCTCAAGTCTATCAGTGTCTCCACAATAAAATGTGAAAAAAAATCCATAGTGAGAGTACTAAGGACAGACAACATTCAGTTAGAAAAGTGAAACCCAAAAAAATCTTTATATAAAGTGTATATTCATTTGGCCCACTCTCACTTCCCTAACACGTCAAGTCTCTAAATCACTTCCAGAAAGGTATATTTCGTCTTTATTTGTCCAGTACAAAGGACACTTAGTCCACTTGTAAAAGCCAGTACAATTAACAGAAAACAATTCCAAACCAGCATTATAGAAGCAATGCAACATTATCACATCCATCTCAGTCCTTTTCAAACCTATGCACCAAGAGTTGAACTGAGTGGTTCCTCAATACCTTAGGAGGGAGTAACACATGATTCATATGGGGGAAAACACCACCTAACACTGTCTACCCGAGTCAGTCTTGTTCTTGGTGTAGTACCAGCAAATAAGATAATATTTAGTAATAAAAGTATTTCAGCCCATGGCTGTACTACAGTCAGTAACTCATAGCAAAAAAAAATTCCCACACTTGAGGAAGTGGCTTATTTTCGAATCAAGTACCAGGCAGCAGAGAACAAACATCAGAGACAAGCTTTTGCCTGTATTCTAAACATTGGACACGCTGTCTTTCTCTCTTCCCATTTCCAAAATTCAACACACTTCAGAAAAGCTGGGGACCAAACAATTCCGACAGCAACTAAAGCTCCATAAGGCTCTGAAAAGCAGATCCCTGGATGTGATTCCTTTTCTAACTTGTAATAAATCAAAATACTGTTTCTGTGGCTGTGAGGTTGTTCCACTGAGGCATGCAGAACAGAGCAGAATGAACTACTTTAATCTGTTTTAACTTATAAAAATTCATTAGTAGATTTAATCCCTTTTCCCAGCATCCAACTAAGAGGCATTTAAGGGTGCTATACAAAACAGCCTAAATCCCAGTCATCATCATCAAATGCTTCACTTGTCTTCCCTTCGAGTATAAAAGGGAAAAGGGAATAGTAGGCCTTGAAATAACTACTGATGTGTGAGGTTATCCAGCAAGTCAAAACATGCAGGAGCATCTAATAACCAACTCTCTCCATCAGTAGGGGATTTTCAAGGAAATGCTGTAGTTTAATTGCCCATTTTCTACCTACAATGTTGATTTTCAAGCAGAGCAGGCTATTTTGGAGTTATGCCCTGGCTTATATAAAGATGAAGGATGTATCCAACTAGGTTCAATTAAAAAAGTTCTCCAGCTGCCTCCAAATCTGGCTTAAATACAGCATGAACTCAAAAATTAAAAGTTGAGCCAGAAAATCAGTGCTGAGGGAAGAGTAGCAGGGGGGAGGTATGGAGAGTTTTTCTTCTTTTTAATGACATCATGAAATTGGTCACTTACATTTTCTAAATTGAGTTACTCCGGTGTTAATGTACATTAGATATGCAAAAATTAAGTTCACAAACCAACAGTGAGAAGTCTAGGTGGAGTTACATTAAGAGAAGAATGGGAAATCCAAGTTTATATGCCAGTATGGGTTTAATAATGATTTAAGCTTCATAAAAGGTCTGAGACAGCTTAGAAATATTTCAGTCACATACAAATGATTATAACATCAGTTTTGCAAGAGAATTTGGGGCAAAAGAGGCAGCAGGGAGAGATGCATCCACTCTGCCTATCTACAATCATCTGTGCAACATCCAAAATTTGCTTCAGACAGTATATCTTGAGAATATGGAAGATGATAACTTAATGAGAAGTCATTATATTCACATTTTCACACAATATTTGGATGCAAATTAAATAAATACCAAAGATTAAAATAGTAAGCTTATGCAGATTTTTCAAATATTCGCCTCTAAACAGGTGCTGTTCACACCGATCAGAGGGTTCAAAAGGATCTGACAACTCACTGAGGCAGTTAACTTACTTTTCCTTATGTCCAGATAGACCAGTATCTTTTTGACAGGAAAAAATGACTGACTACTTCAAACTGTCTAAGAAGAGTTCTACAAAAAGGTTTTTTCATGTATTTTACAACTGCTTTATAAACAGTTGGCATAAATGCATGCTTGCAGTTACATGCAAGTTAGCATATCTTTATCATTCATGCCATTTATTTTAAAATAATCAGTGTTTAGTAATATGTACAGTTCCAGATAAACAACTGGAACTGAAATTAAGCATCATCTGCCTCAAACTATTAGTAACTAAACGTTCATATGGCGTATTTGCAGACTTGATCCATTACTGACACAATAACTGGAATTTTTATATGCTCTTGATCAGTCATGGAGAAAGGAGGTATCAGAAACTCCAGACAAAACTGGTAGGAGTAAGTAGTGACTTTATTATTTATTTCCAGATTTTTAATCCTAAATTCTGGTGGTGTTCATCTGATATATCTACAACACACAGGCATACCTTGCCTATGTTCTTATGCACAACATGAAGTGCCCTTTCCCACCTGTTAACTGTGCCCAGTTTCCTTCCTGCTCTCTAGCTTTCTTGAGCTTACATTCCCCTCACCAAAACACTGCTGCTTCTCTTTACAGAACATGATGGAACATGTTTCGGGTACAATTTTCTGGTAATGTGCTCAAAAAGCCTCCATAAAAATTCACCTTTGCTATGATTGACAACTATTTGGGAAGAACAGTCTCATAGGATGAATTTATGCACATTACCAATCTTTTCATTACTAAGTTATGGTACCTGTAATAAATATAGCAACAGTAATGCCTAAAAGCTATTCCTGACAGTTTTTGGAAACTTATATAACAAGTTTCCTTTGTCAATCTAAACCACATGTTTATATTTATTCAACTACACAAAATCACGGTTAAATTTCTCTGTCATTTTCTATATCTATCCCAAATCCCTTCTCTCATTACTTGCTATTTGGTGGCAAGGTTAAAAGGAAACTCGCCCTGAACATACAGGACTTAGAATAACCTCATCTATCTCAATTTGCTGTAAACTCTAAATATAAGCAAAATTCACTAGATTTGCCTATTCATAATGACAAACTTGCTTTTATGGTGTGCATTTTTTCTAATTATATTCCACAGTTTCAACTGCTCTTCACAATAAAGTATGTTAAAGTTTTCCCCCGTGAAAAAATAAAACCACAAGTATCTTCATATAGTATATATATGCTGACAACTATTTTTAATTACTTTTTCCTGCAAATATACAGTTCTTCAGAAATCAAAATAAGAAAGGGATCCACTTTATTATTTCCATGTCAAGAGGAAATACATTAGAATACAACTAGTTTTCACATTATTCTTAAAGGTTCAATGAATTTCACTGCAACTACAGGAAGAGACATTTGCATTTTTTTTCAAATATAAGGGAAAGAGCCATGGGATTTCTTTCGTACATGCTTATCACCATCACCCTTTTATCACAGAGTCAAAAGACTATTCGTGTAAGCTTTCTTTCACATCTAAGACAGAATATTGCTCTAACTTTTCCAGGAGATTGTGATAAGGACACATTTAGAAATTCCTCTATATCTGACACAATATTACTAAAAAAACTCACATTTTTTTGCTGCCCACATGACCTCTTCTTCGTCTTCGAAATAACATACAATGAGTATGTATCATAATACAATTGTTCTTGATATGTACTCATGAAATTCTTTTTTTTTAATATTAACTATGGGGGAAAAGAGGCAGAAGAAAAGGTTCTACTTCAGGATTACATCCCTCCCTCCTTTATGCTAGCCTTGCTCTGCCTCAGCCTTTCACCAGTGTCACTGGTAATAGTTTCCACTCTACCTCGACAAAACAGACAAAAAAATTATACACTAATAAACTTCCTCATGGAAATAAATTTATAAATACATTCTTTTAAGTTTTTGTATTGTAAAGAGTGTAATTAACCCAGACAAAAGCTGAGTAGTGGGAAGTAATTGTTGGTAAAATTCTACAGATCAGAATGCCAAGAGAAGACACTATCATAGAATAAAAGTGAAGGAAAACGTGCTAAGACTCTGACTTTCCTCCAAAGATGTGAAAACAGAAAAAAACAGTGCTCCAGAGCAACAGAATTAATTCAAATTTACAGCTCAACGTTAGACTTGGCAATTATCACTGTTCTGAAAGAAGTTACTCTTGACTTCTCTTTATTGAAGAGGAGAGTCGGGAAAGAGAGAGGGAACCATTTTTAAAACCACTGCATTCAGAGTTTCCAGACTGCAGCTCTCACATTTATAGCTGAGGAGCAAGACTATTCAACTCAATTCCCCTTATTGCCCACAGATTAGAAAAGAAGTAAGCATAGTTTAGAACTCTGTGAAAATAATACAAAGAGACTAGCAGAGGGAAATCTGGTAGTCTGACGGATTCAAGCTTACTGCCCTTCAAATGCAAGCTATCTTCAAGTAAGTTTTTTTCTCTTTCTGCAATTTTCCTTTCAAGTGTTAACACACTCAGCATACATTGCTCCATCGTCTTTCAGGTGTAACTAATCAAAGCCTTTATTTTCACCTCTGACATTTTCAAAAAACATATGAATATATGACATACCTTATGCTGTAACAGTTCAACCCTGCATCAGCTAACAATTTTTTTTAGGTTTAAGCCTACACACTCTACAGCCTACTTGCTTTCTTTTTGTACTTCGCCAGATCTCCTCAATTTTCACAAACTTCTGAACAGAACTGTCATTATTAATGCTCAGCAAGACACCTAAGCCACTGTGAATCACTGCAGCAACTGGCAGCAAGTGTCGGCACTACTCTCACAATGCTTCAGAAACAGAGGGAAGTCCTAAAGCAACTAAAAGCTTTTAGCTAACCTACTGCTGACTTGGTTCTTGCACAAGTCTTCATCCAACTTCATTAAATAAGAGAGCAAAGAAAAAGCATGCATTAGGGTGACATAACATTTCACAAGCCAGAAGTATTTCATTATTCTGCCTCTCTAACACCAGCATCTCAGCTCCATGTCTCCAAGCAGGGACACCACACAGGCTGGAACTTCAGTTTCTCACACTTCACTAAAAGCTTATTGAACAGTGATCATTCTGCATCCTATAACTGTCCACAGTGGAGTTAGGCCCTCAGAGCTTATCCACTGGAAATCAAGATTCAGAACTACTTGGCTCTAAACAAAACAGTAGAGATTACACATGTTGCACTCCTTCTTAACACAAGCTCTGCACGATGTAAACCATAATATTTACTGTGCAAAACTGCATTATTTCTCCATGCTGTGTGAAAATTAATTTGTTGATTAATATTCTACCCACAAAGCAATTGATAATAATGATTTTTCCTGAAGAGAAGTGAAAGTGAAAACAGAAAAAAGGGCTTTGTTGTAGTCTCTAAGGTGCTGCTCAACTGCATTGCTAAGCCACAGATTTCTACACAACCGATTTCTGCAAATAAAGAGGGAGTGAGCATTTCTCTGCACAGGAAAGTTGTGATTCTTTTCCAAGAACTTACACTTACCATGATCATTGCATTTTAGCAGTCATACTACTTTAATAACATTATCATCTGAAACACTGCCAGCTCTGCAGTCCAGTGGCAGAGATAACAAAATATTTAAACTTCAACAATCATCAAGAAGTTCACTGTTGTTCTGATAATCAAACCCACAAAAATACAAAGAAGCAAACTACTGTGAGTTCATACGGACTGTATTCACTGTATGGCAGAAGAAAAATCAAACATCTTTCAACATCTTTTGGAAACTTAAGCCATGTTCATCCCATGAAAAACTGTGCTTTAGCACTTTGAGTTCAATAGAAAAGATATAGCTCCATTTTTAGTGATGGGTAATTTAAAATACATGTTAATACAGACCATTCTGCAGCATAACTTTAGAGAGTTATAAACATAAGTTTAAAGGTTGTGGTAGGATGTACTTGCTTTCTTACATTCCACTCAGTGTCTCACTGTCTGTCCGTGCTCATCATGTGAACTGGCAGTCAATACAGCTTGCTTCTTGCCATCAAGACAAGCTCATTTTAAAATCACCATGGACGTATAGAGTTTACCATAAAATCCTGAACCAGCTTGCTGTGAGACATAGCCACATGCAGAGGTTCATGCTGGTTTTAGAGAATAAATCATCTTCAAGAAAGGCATGCTATCACATCAGAAAAATCTCAGTTTTTGTTGAACTACTACTCTCATTAAAATACCATTTTCTTTATTATCCTTACAACTTTCATCCTAGATTCACTGTTCCCCTATTAAAATATACTATAATTTTTTCAACAAAATTTCTAGATAAATGTTAATCACTGTTTGGCCATTTTTGTAGGGATAGTAATACTCAGAACATATTCAGTAACAGATGAATGGAGGTATCTAGTTGTGACACTCGTGCATTTTACCAATGCTCTAAAATTTTTCCCTCTTCAAAGGTCTAATCTATTGACCTAATTTGGCTCCATTATTATCATATTAAGTAATACAATTAAGGGACTGCTTAACTAGACATGGAATGGTGTGGTGTAAGAGGAGTTTGTGCATGTGTTGCTCTTTTACATTGTGGAAAGCAATAGTGAGAACAAGTTTTGTAGATATCTCAATATTATTTATTTTTCTTATTATTATTCACAAGGCCCATGTTCAAGTTCAACAATCCTCTTATTAAGCATTCAGTTAAATTATTACTCATACTTTAGAGCTGTCAAACAGAATCCCTACCAAATGGCAAACATAAGACAATTGTGGTGTAATTTATCATGGTAAAAGCATCCAACTAATTAAGTACCCATAACTGACATACATATAGTTGGTCTTGACATTAAGAAAAATTCCAGTATACTCACCCATATATACAGTGTGGACCTACTAAGTCAAAATCTAAAGATTTGCCTAAACCAGAATGGTCAAGTTTAAAAGAAGTTTCAAGATACTAAAAAAGAAAGTGACAAAATTAATCCATTTTTCCATCTCCCTTAATATATAACAAGTTCGTTTCAGCACAGGAAAAATTGCTATAGCTTCCACTGATTAAACTAGTCTCTTGTTTGATAGACTCACAATAACTCATCCTATCCTTTGTTGAGAAACCCAATAAAAATCAAAAGTGTCTGGTTGCCCACGCTTATTTTTGCACTTAAAGATTTAGCAGCTCTCTTGGAAGCTGGAAAAAGAGACATCTTTAGAACACAGTGTTAAAAATATATCTCTGTTTCCCTACCTGTTTCTCACTCAGAGCTGTGATTTTGGCTTGAAGTTCATGAAGTTGTTTCTTCAAATCAGCGTTCTGATTAGAAAGAAAAAATATCTGTGAGAAAGATATTCCATTTGTTAACAAAGAGTAGTAGCAGGAAGGTGGTTTTTTTTTTTGTTTGTTTTGTTCTTGCATAGTGTACTACAAATACAGCACCTCTGGATGTACAGCCAATAAAATTCAAACGGCTCAACAAAGCCTTGTTTAAGTTGCTGAGTGCAACAATAATCACAGGACCTTTCTAGCACTCAGAGAGATAGCCCAGTTTGGAAAGAAGATTTCATTAAAACATCCATTAGTGCTTATCACATTATAAAGCACATTTGTACATTTCATCAAGTTTACAAAGTAAACAATAAATGTTTGTTAATACGTAATACAACAGTATCATACTCTATATAGCAGTATGCTATGGTATGTTATCTAAAACATTATCACCTATGCTACTCATGCAAAGACATTCACTTAACTCTACAGACTTAACTCTGTAGAGTATCAAGCATATCTATTAAATCTTAATTTACACATATATCAATTGAAGGCAAACATACAAAAGTCCTTATTTCCATGTATGCATAAGTCTTAGACTGTGCTAAACAGAATTACATTTGCCTTGACACATCATTCATATCAGCACTTTGCTTACAGTAGCACTTTTCTAAGTTTCAGATTTTAAAGCCATAAGCAACACTAGAAAGATGCAGACAAAACAATTTTTACCAGGACTTTTTTTTTCTACTGAAATAAAAAAAAAGAAACATCTGTCCTTAGTCTAAAACGTGTGAAGCTCTGCAAAAACGTGACAAGGAATCAGGTTTTCCTTAATTTTTCTCCTTTCTCACTTTTTTGTTCTCACTTAGGTTGTAAAGTTTTTATACTAGATTATGCAGGTTTAGTCTGCTAAGCAGAAATATTAAAACATAAGATTAATATCATCACAGGAACTTCATACATATTCCCTATTTTTTTATTACTCCAATTTTGAAATGCATTTTGATCTCAGCTTGCACATAGTCTCTGATTCCAGCAAAACCAGATATTGACCAGTCATCTTCCCTTTATCTAGATTCGATTTAATAATCTGGGATAAAATTGCATTAAGAGCATTGGAAAAAGGGACCAGATTTACTTTTCCTGACTCTAGGAACTCTGCATGGCTGCTCGCAGCATGATCTCTCTTTCAGCAAATATGAACTGAAAGCAAACTGCTCTGCAGATTAATTGTTAGCAGACCTGGCCAGCGAATAAGAGCAACAGATCTTACCCAAATCCCATCAGAATAAGAATGTTCAAAAAAACAGATTTTCCAATATACCCTGCTTAACCCTCCCTGTCAGAGGTTTAACTACCTGAGTGTTATTAAAAGCTGTCTTCTCACTTCACTGAGCTCAGAAAAAAAAAATGTACATTCAGAAAATTACAGGACATTTACTATTGTATGGGAATGGGAGCTCTTAAAAGCAAGCCTCAAGTGAGCAGCCTTTATCCCTCTACTCAACATTTCAGACTGGCTTGAGAGCTCCACAGAAATCCCCATCCAGCATCCAGAAGTGTTTAACAGCTGTACAAGAAAATCTTGTACTATGAACCTTCTGATACTCCAAAAAGGAAAAAAAGTTATTGCAAAAAAATGGCAGTTTTCATAGAGAGCAGCTTCCAAGAGAATCAGAAACTTACTGCTCATCTGAACCGCACCGTAGCCCAGAAAAGTTGCTCGATTTAGACTATGAAGAATATGTATGAGGCAAGAAGCTCCATAAATAGCAAGAATTCTGGTTTTGTTTTAAATGATCCAATAGTCATTGATCAAAACTTATGAACAAGTTTTCTTCTAAACACTGTTAGCAAAGGAAGAAGGTCATCCAGAAATATCTAAAATCCTCAAGTTTCATGCACTGTTATTTCCTGCATTTTTAAGAGAAATTATCCAATATAAAAATAAATAGTTACCTGTGGATCTTGCTTCATTTGGGCAACCAATTTCTAGAAAGAAAAAAGATGCAACAATACAATGAAGATTTTCATTACAAATCTTGTTGACCAGTTTAAAATTCAGTATTTTTAAGTACATTTGTAAAAGCAAAATATTTAGTTTACAGCTTTTCAATAGCAGAGCCTGGAGTCCAGTATTATAACATTTCCAAACCCATTCTAATTAATACAGTAAAAGCACTGTATTAAGCCATCACTTTTGCTCCTTCTAAACAGCTCTTGAACAAGTGATGCTTTTTAAAGACAATTTAAGCCAGCTGGGTAAAATAATCTAATAGCTGTGTCTTCTGTAGAACTGCTGCCCTCTTTGCTTGCAGTCACAAGAAACACAAACCACAGATAACTGCTGCAGGCACAAAAGCTGTTTGTATATTCAAGGGCAGAATGTTTCAAGTACTAAAGCTCTGCCTGTGTGTTGGCTTGGCTGGTACCAGATGGAAGACCCATGTTCAGAAGTATCTTAGCCACTTTTCTCCCTCAGAAAGAGATTGAGATCACTGTAGAAGAGATGCCCTCCACATCCAAAGGAAAACAGACAGATTGTTACCATTCACTATTCTTCCTCTCTCACTTCCTTCAGGCAGCTGCAGGAGAATGCTGTCTGTTGCTAAGCAAGGAAAAAGTTATCAAAGAAAATCAGAGCCCAGAATGAAACTAAAAACTCCTAATATCTTTTTTGGTAAATTTGTAGAAATTTACATCTCTAATGTTTTCAAAGATTATGTCTTAGGTTTAGTAGCTATTAACACACATTTCTTTCATTGATCTGCTTTAATTACTTTTTGAACCAGGAAAACATTCTAGATTCTGTGACCATAAGTTCCCAAGTTAAATTACAGGACTCTTATGTAAAAGGATGACCTCCTTTTTCTTTTGAATCTGTTTCCTTACAATGCAAGCATGAGGGACTAATACGATTATGGAAAACCAGAGCTGACTTGAGTCAAGAGGAGTTGGAACCTGAACTTGATGATCCTTACAGATCCCTTTCAACTTAAGACCTAGTATGATTCTAAGGCTGCTTCTCTCTTCAGGTCCTTCTTACATTTTTTCCACACCACATATTCCCCCATCAGTCCTCACTTCTTCAGGCTGAAAGACTCCTCATGCACGAATCATTCGGTTGCTTTGTTCACTCTTGGCACTCTTCCATAATTCGCTAGTTTGTTTCTATCACATGGAGACAAAGCTTAAAACTACCTGCAACACTGAAGTACCCTGTACTGCAAAAACTCCTTCAGCTATGCCAACAGCCTGCTATTGCAGATGTAAAACTGGGCCTGTTTTTCCAAAGTGCATCACTTGGCATTTATTTACACTGAATATTATTTTTTCGTCATGCTGCCATTCAGCATCACAGGAACACACTTAGCTTATTTTTCCTCGGTGCTTCCTGCCACATTGGAGCTTGACGAGCAACAAATCTGTTAGTTTTTATAAAAGTGCTCCTGCAGACACAGTCATGAGACAATACAGTCAGTACTGTAAAATCTTCACAAAATATTGCTAAATTTTTGGATCACACAGTACTACGTCACACAATCCTAAGGAAAAGAAAATTTTTGTCTTAAACTTAAGCTAAATTTAAGGTATTTTTGAAGCTACAGGATCTTTTTGCCATGACATAAGAGAAGGACAAGGATGCTTTAGGTTCCTTCCATATATCAGCTTGAGGAATTATCCATGAAACTCAACCCACCTGTAAGAATACCTAAATGTAAGCCCTTTAACACCTCTTGTGATTAAAACTATGAGGAGTAGCCTGCTTCAAATGTATCTTAAGTAAATCAACACAGTAGCAGAATGAACTACTTAGACTTGATGCATCTCTTCTCAGGACAAGCAATACAGCTTTGACATGGAAGACATTTGAATATTCAAGTTGTACACTCATATAGAAGTGATCTGGTCAGGTGTCATTCATGGTGGATTCTCTGATCATAGAAAGGTGACAAAAAAAGCAGCTTTATCTGAACAACTGAACACCTTTTTTGAGTTCTTACTGGTAGTTTTAGATACACTTTGCCAAAGCAGCATTATGAAAGCTTCAGACAGTTCTGGAAGTGAAACAGAAGAGGCAAAATCCAAGGAGCTACTCTATAAACAAAACCACATCACACTGAGCATCACTTGTAAAGTCATTTAAGCATTCACAGGCAACACGCTGCATCAGGAAGCTGGGAGGGTTTGGCTACAGAGCCACGCTGAATTCCTTATGCTCCTCACAAACAACTGTCCACCACTTTCAACAGGACAACAGGCCATGACTGTGGAAGTGTTGGCAAGCTTTTTGTTAGAGAGTTCTCAGAAAAAAAGTATTAGAGAAGTAAAAGATGACAGGAGACAATTCTTCATAAATCCTGAGGGAAAAGAAGGAACATACTATACCCCTTCAGGTTACAAAATTCAGAGCTATACAAGAAAGTTCAAGAATTTCATTTGAAGATTTTTTTTTTTTAAGCCAAAACCAGTTTAATTTCTATCAGTGTGTGCACTGACAAGCAATAACCATTCAAGTACAGCTCACAAAACCTTTACTGAAGCACCCAACATTTTGTTCCAAGTGTTATTTTCCACTGTAAACATACAGACTTTTTCTTAGCCTAAATTATAGAAATACACAGCATCTTGAATTTAAAAAGACAACTTTCTGATATAATGGTTCTTCTACTTTCACCAACAAAAATCAAATCTGATTAAAGTTGATTTTTGTGCAGAGCTCATTTTTAATGACAACTGGGCAAAGTTAAAGGAAAGAAAGTAAAAAACCCCACCAACTTTAAGCTGTTAAAAAAAAAAAGTCTTATTGGACATTTCTCAGTCTTCATCCCTGTTCATCAGTGTCCTTACAAACAGATGCTAAAGATTATTCAAAATTCACAGTCTCAAAATTTTTGGTTCACTTGGGCATAAAGGGGAATGAAGATGCACACAAGGGGTAAACGCTGTCATACACACATGAGTATTTTGATTGCTTCACAGTAGTTAATACTTGAGAAAATTACTTACTGGCCTTAAACATTTCTATGTCTGCAGCAAAATGCCACAGGTAATTTCTGAACTTCCTTACCTCCCCAACAAAACTTCAATGAAGTTTTGAGTACAAAGGCCTTGGAGTTACTGAGTAGAGCAATATATTCATCTGTAGTTCTGGAAATCTATCCTTAGCTTTTTAAGGTTTTCCTCCCTGGTTGTATTTTATTAAAGCAGACATAGCTTGATTTTACTAATTCACCCATTTGAGTTCTTACACTATGCACATCATTGCAGCAAGTACTGAACAAGCCATCCAGATCACATTTTAGACAAGTCACCAAGTAATTTTGAAACATTTTCTAAATTTTATATGATGGACTACACTGATCAACGTTACTTAGCGTATATTTCTTTTATCCACTGTGTAACACTCGTGAGTTTCAGAATCTGAAGAGCATCAGAAATATTTGGAGGACTGTTTAGAAAAGGTCCCATTGTTAAATTTAACATTTTAAGTTGGAAGCTAGTCTGTGTCTACGGCTGCAATAATTTTCTTCCAAGAATTAATATGCATATGTCCTCCTATATTTATTAAATTAGGTTTTAATATCATTAGTTGTAATAGTTCCTCATAGGCACTGTAAAACAATGGCAAACTGAAACCCTAATGCCAAATAGTATTGAACAAGTTTCTAGTAAAAAGATCCAACATGTAAAAAATTACTAAGTCCAAGCACTACAACATTTTGGTTATCAAAAATATAGTATAGAAGCTACCAAAGTAGAAGACATTCCAGAAGAGTAGCATCAGATTAAACTATGCAGCACTATATACATTTCACTTCAAAGTTCCTCCACCATATTCCTCCATTGCCAACTGAATACTGAAGCTGGCTTTAGAACATCAGAAAAACCTTCCAGACAGAAGCAGCTGAACATGGTTTTCAGAATGTTTTCATTACTGCTACAAAATACTGAAAAAAAAATCTCCTCCCACAGCTTGATATGTAGATTTTTCACATTTGCTAAAAAACAACAGGTGGTCAGGTCAAAATGCAGGGTATAAAATTCTGAAGTAGTTTCAAGCTTATAAAACAATTATTACTATAGTTGTAGTGCTATCACTTAACGCTGCCATTAGTAGCAATACTGTCAGCAGTACTAATGCTGCTATTGCTTTAAAGCAAGAAAGTATATGAATTACCTGGTGAACCTGAATTTCCACTTTCAGAGCCTCCTGTAGAGTCTGCAGCTCCATTCTCTACCTTCTCCACTTTCTCTAGAAGTGTCTTTGCTGATTCCAGTGCCTTTAGTTTCTGGTTTCCTCTTTAACACCAGTCCTATAGAAAAACAAAGGTTTTGTTTTGGTTAGTGAAGAAGAGTCAATTTGAAAAAAGGAGATTGTAACATGCAGGAATTCAATAGTGAACTATATTCAAATGCAGCTTTCTAGCCTAAATACAGTCAGTCTTTTGAACACCAGAAATCTGCAGGCTGTACAAAATGCCTGCCTTGGAGTCATTTAGCCAAATTTGTTACTTCCCACATATCCCAAAGTTGACATACTTATCCCTTATCTTAGTTTGCAGGCAGCTATTTCCTACCAATATCCTATTGCAGTTGCATATTAAATTAGCAAATTTAACTACTGAGAATTTTTTAAAAATCTGTGTAGATGAAAACTTTTATTCTGGAGAATAAAATTCTACAACCACAATAAATAGTTAAATCGAATGTGCACACTTCCATGATACTATAGAGCTGTTTTTAGATGGGACAGTGTGCATTTTATTTAACAGAACAACATTAATATATTAATAATTCACTGCCTAAAGTTTGTGCCAAGTTAGTAATTTCAGTTGAAAGCTGTTCTGAAGGAACAGAAGAGTGATATTAAGCAGCACAAGACATTTCAAAAAGATTAATTTTATAATCTTTTTAATCTTGGAAATCTACTTGTAGATCATGAGTATAAAGTTTAGCATCTTCGCTTGTACTACAAACAAATTAATCCCCCCAATCTCTGACATAGAAAAGCATTATCAAGCATACTTCTAAAAGCCTTGAATGCTGGACAAGAGATTTTTTTTTTCAGAAATGTGTTAAAAGTATCAGCTTCTGAAGCAGGATTAAGATTCCCATATGCTCAAATCATAGTGGAACCTGTGTAAAAACATCTATAAATATATAGACATGAAAGTCACTGGAAAATATTATATAGCAATTTTTCCAGTCACTTTTCCATCCAGACACCACAATTACAGAATTGCCGCAGTGTTAAAATAGTTGCTATTTTTTTATTTTTTGAAAATTGCTCACAATCATTGCACAGGAGTTGTTGCCAACTCAGAGGCCTTCCTAATGAGACTACAATGTTTTCAAAAGGATCCTGACAGCTTTGATTAGACATGCAGGCTGTAAAAAGAGAGTAATTCCCATAAGTTAAAGAATTTTATTTTAATATTCTCTCACTACAGTAAACTGAAGTAGTGGACAAGTTTGTGAACTCCTGAAAACAAAAAGTTGAAGGTGTTTTGTTTATTTATCATTTATCTTTTCATACAGAAATATGTTACAAAAAGAGAAGACTATAAAGGGGGGCTAAAAAACATTATATTTAAACTCTTTGTCAGTGTTGTCTGCTGTTAGCTTGAAGTCACTTATTTAAATAACAAAGGCCTGATCAAACTTTTTAGCTAACACATGAAATGACCTTCTGCAAGGGCCTCTCCCACATGTGACACAGATGAGTGAAAACAGCTGCCTTTGCAGCACTAGTCTCTATAAAATTGTAATCTGTATCAAGGGATACATGGAAATTACATATAGTTCCCTGTCCTATTACCACAAACAGTAATGAGAAAACAGAATCACGGATTATTACTTCCACTCACTGACAAGAACAATTATAGCGTGCTTCGAGTCCCTACCACTGCAGTTTCAAAAGAAGTCATGCTTCAGAAAACCATGTGGGAGACTGGTTAATGAAAACTGGAACCCACTGCAGAGCCTAGAAGTCTTTCTGACCCTTGGAAATTCAGTTTCCGGGTAAAGACAGGCAGGTCCGTTTCTTTCTCAGTGTGTCTTCAAAAAATCAGAAGGCACACATGATGAATAGCTCGTATTTCTCTGTAGATACATTCTAACTTCAAAGTTGAGTGCAAAACAGCGAAACAGTTATCGCAACTGAGAACCTAAAAAACATCCATCACTTAAATATATGTAACCGTGAAGTCCAATACACGTTCGTGGCAAATATGACACTGCATTTCTGTAAAACAACGCATAAAGACTGAACAACTTCTATTAATGCACAGCTTAATTTGACATAGAAATTGCAGTATCGATGGTTCATAAAAACTAATCCAAGCTAATTGCATCTATGCTTGAACAGCTAGCAAGATTTTTCAAAATTAATTTTTAAGAGGTTCAAGAAAAAAATGACACTGTCTCACAGAAAAAAAGCAGTTGCTCAGCCTAGCTATGTTTATAGGGGTATAAACATGAAAAAATATATTTAATTTTAAAGTTTGGTCAAGTTGCCAAATTCCAAACATGAAATATATATAATTGTTTATTTCTAGAACACATACTTGCAGCTTCCCTTCCCAAGCAGGAATAACTATTCAGTTATTCCTGTCTAGAATTCGCCCAAAGTACGTTATACACTCATCCAATGTTAAACAACCAATACAGTTAAAAAACGAAAAAAGAACAAAAAATTATACCTATAAAACCCCCAACCATTCCTAACATCCAGCAAAACCTAAACTGCTTTTTTCTGGTTTACGTAGAATAACGTCTATAAATATCTGTCAGGGCATCTGGTTAAATGTTTCTCATATTTCCTTTGAGAGGAGGTAAAAAAACTACATAAGTGGGTATACATTTTGGTAGTGCCAAAATTTTCAGTATTTTTGAACTTTTATTCTTTTAGACTGAACTTAAAGCAAAGATTTAAAAACTTAAGTTCAATAGACTTGTAAACTACCTATAATATCACATTCAGAGAGGTGTAAAACCACCTCTGAATTAATCATACAACATGGTGCATTTTCCACTTTACTCTTACAGCAGTGGAATTATTTCAAATAAAAAGCTTGTGGATAATTGAAACTGCATGGATAGCTTGGCCTGCAAAAATTCTTCAACTCATTATTTTTAAAGGAAAACAAGCAAATGCCTTGCTTAATGCCAGAATTGGTGATTTCCAAAAGCAAGACACAGGATTCAGGAGTACATGCACCTCTTGCACATCCAGACACTCTTGCAAGTCTCAGCCAGGAAGAACACTGAGCAAGAGGTAAGTCAGGCATTTTTGGATGGATTTCAATTATTGGAGGCAGCAGTCCTCCATTCAATTTCTTGCTGGCATTCATTTATTACCAATAATCACTTATTCCTTAAGTGGCTGCTTCAAGACTTACAATTTTATACTCAGATAAGTGCCTCGATGCACTGCATATAGACTATTTAAATATTCAAAGACTGAATGAAACCTTAAACTCCACAATAATCACCTAAATTCACACTTCTGTTACCTCAATTCAATACAATATACATGGGAACATCTAAAATACCACAATACTATTTCTACTATGGCTATTTTGCAAACTACACTAGAAACACAGCTGACAAGGCATATATATTTATATAAACAAAGGAAGGACACACACACAAAGCCATGAATGCCTTCTGTGTGTATGGAAGGACTCTCAAAACCTCAGAATTTTAGAGATAAGTCTTTCTGAGCCAAAAATCCCTTCAAATAAATTTGGTTTTCAGGTTACACAGAAAAAAAAACAACATTATTATTTTTGAGTACATGAATTTAAATGTCCACTGTACTTACAGACCCTTAGGCCTAAATCTCAGCCTTACAGAGATTTTATTTAAAAGACTGGGTATTCCATCAGCAGCATTTACTTTTTAAGACTTAACTCCTGAATATAAGAATAGATAGAATATCAGTTTCAGTAACCATCAAACTCTTCCTGGAAAAAATAATTCATATCATCTATTCTTAGGTATGTCATTTTAGCCTTTGGAAGAAGTACTTACCAGTTTTGAATAAGTTATCCCTTTCAGCTCTCTACCCCCTCCTACAAAAGAAAAACAACAACAACAACAAAAAAAGATAATTACAAATATTTTAACTAGATTTGAAATAAAAAATAAAAATAATTCAAATATTTGAAAAGTTAGAGAGGGAAGGGTTGGGACTTTAGAAAGGGGTTTTTGGTTGGTTTCTCTTCAGGGCAGTTGTAATTTTTTTTTTAAATGAAGATGATAACTATAAAACACCACTTTGAAAGAAAATTTCGTTGAAGTGGCAGGGAAAACTAAGACCTACAGTTTTAATCTGGATTAAAATACAAACTATTGCTGTCACTAAGGAAAGAAGCAATTAGAGACACAAATTATTCTAGTTCTGTGCAAGGTCAGTGTCCCCCTCCCGTGGGGGAAAGACCTTCTCTCCATTATATTTACTAAGATCTATATTTATAAGATCCTGTCAGCTGCCACCACTAAACATGACGAGGTTACCCACCCTAGACACGTGGCAACCTCCACCATCTCTGCTGAGGTTCCACCAGCACCCAAAGATGGGAGAGCAGGTGAGAGGTCAGCACGACCAGCAGAGCTCAAACCCCAGAGTACTGCTGGGGACTGAAGCAAACAGCACTGTGAGCCAACCTGGTGAGACACCGAGTGCGGAGGCCGAGAAGAGCCACGGCCCGTTACGCTGCCTGGGTCATGGCTAGAACATTTTGTAGCACAGCAAGGTAATACCTCTGAAATCATCACATGAATCATAAAAAAACCCATGAGTCAGAATTCTAAAAAGATAGTTACAATATAAATGATAACTCATTTGCTCAATTATTTTGCCTGATGCTGAAAAACAGGCTCCAAAATACTCCCAATTTTCTAGTAAAATACTAGAACATCAGTGTATTTGAAGCCTTAACTTCACAGATAACAAGATCTTTGCAGATGTTTCTGTCCACACAGAAGTCTTCACAGAGCTGAAGTTTACGCCGCAGCCTTATAAAAAGATACAGCAGTAGAAAGTCACAGTCACCTCTCATTGGAGATCAGCACAAGTGGAGGGTTTCCAATTACTAACCAGCAGAACTGGGTGCTGATGACCACTGAGAACAGAAGAGAAAACAGAAAGCCAACCGCTGGCCATGACAGTATTGTCAGTCTCCTAGTCTCAAATTTTATTCTGCATTTTGAACCACAGAATATTACAGATGATGTTTCATTTTAGAGCAATTTCAGGTTAGTTTACATAACAACCAGCTGCTAGCTTGAGAGGTTATGAACTGGGAAGTATAGACTGTTTTGAGGTTGTATTCAAAGAACGTGCATTTGCTCTGGATAATACAGAATTTTAAATACTGTCATTTTTGAGGGTGTTGAAGAGACAGGTATTATTCTCAAACTCTAGTTATTTCTTTTTGGCATTAAAATCCTACTTGTCACCTCCATCGCCCACAATCAGTCACTTTATTGGTCCAGAAATCTACAGAGGAAGGCCTTCCATCATGCAAGTACTAAGTGCCCTCTTCCACAAGCAACTACAACTATCTGTTCATGCTATTAATAAAAAAAAAAAAAAATTAAAAAAATGCCACTGCTCTAAATTACTGCCTTTAGAAAGCCGAACAAAACAATCAGTACTACACATCTGCAAATGCAGTCTTAGAATAAATAAGCATGATTTTTATTTTTTAAAAAATCAATTTACTTGTAGCACGAGTACACACAACCTGACAAGAAAGCTGTCATTTAAAAATAACAGCAACTGTTCCTTCCTTCCTTTTTTCCCCCTACGTAGAGACTCGCCTCCATAGCAGGACCCTAGCTCCATCAAGATGGAACTGTGCAGCAAAAAGCTGCAGTTACAAACCTTCAGATTGCATTTCATCTTGCTGCAACCCCAGACTCAGAAGCCAGGAGCTCCCAAGGACAAAGTTTAGAACGCAGGGAGTTTAATCTTGACTATTCAAGAGAACCATTGTGTTGCCTTGGAGAAGTCACTTAGAGAGGACCTATACAGGAACGGAAATACATTTGCATCCCCTTCTGTACATAATTTACTACAGGCTTTTTCTTAAACGTTTAGAACAGGTTAACCCTTGAATATCAAACCTCCGGCAACACAAAACTCTGCCCTCAAGCAGGTATACTATTTTTAGTAATATCCCTGCCTCATTTAGTGGAGAGGACAAGTACAAAGAAGGAAGTATCAACTGAATTTCTTGTCATTCTGAACTTTTGATTTGTATGGCTTTTTAAACTCAACATCTAAGCCCTATGACAAATAAAAAATTGGTTTCTTCATAAGCAGCACACTAATGAGTCACAGAAAAACTTGTGCCTGATGTAGGCAAGTTTTCTTAAATAGAGAATTGAGACATAGAAATGAAGAACAAATACCCAAGATTGGTAACCTCAAGCATCTTAAACAGATTTAAGTTTACAACTGCTCTTAGCATTTTTATAATAGGGAACAGCATATGATCAACTATATCTGTAACTTTGGTTCTTGATAACTCCCTGTATTTGTGGATACTGGGAAACAACACAGAATAGTATTAATGAAAAAAGAATAAAGTCTGCCATGTATATGAAATGAGATTATTTCTTCTTCACCACAAAAGGACATATAGAAAAAACTCACATTGCCTCTATCATTCTCACTATGAAACACATCAGAAATTTAAGATTAGACAGCTCACAATCACTCATATCAACAGAGAAGTCTGAAGAGTTTAGCATTATACAGGGATTTCTAACAAAAACTTAAACAGCAAAAATGTATCACAAAATCTCAGCTATCCAATTTACTGAGGTCAAGATAGAAGCCTGCAAGGTTCTGAGATTATTACAGTATATTCTGCAGTCTTTTAGGGGTTTTTAAACCCCAGGTCTGGGAGTCAAATTGCCTTCCTCCCAAAATACATACATGATCTATGATTAAAAAAGTTACTCATTTTGTGGGACCATTATGAAAACTAGTATCTCAAAACTCCTATGTTTAAGGCTTGGTAGCACTTGAGGACATCAGAGGAACACATGGTGGTGAAAACATTTTAGCATACAGCACCTGAAGGCTTAAGACCATTTAAATGCTAATTATTGGTATATTAAGATGTCTGGTTATAACAATTAGATACTTATTACTACCTTCAAGTTATGAAAAAAAGTTTATGCTACTGTAACCAGAGACTCACTTGGAAAAAGCAGAAAGAATTAAATGTCATATTCACAATTTTTTCTTTATGTTTTTTCCAACTCTAGAAACTAGCAACTGTTTACTGTTAGACCATGGAACTCTATACATTCATATCATGTTACAATATTTAATTACATATATTTTACTTTTTGCCAAAAGGATCTTGCTCTTGTTCAGTGCAAAGAATGAACTAAGGAAAAAAAAAAAAAAGGACTAAATGCTGTGCACAGGCAATTGTGAACCTGATAATTTTTCACATTTCAGAGGAATTTGTTTTGCTCTACAATACGAGGGTAAAGCATTATTAATTTTTTGCGTGTGAGTGCACAAAACACGCACCACACAGAAGGGATTCAGAGTTTTTTCTCTGGACATTTTTTTTCAGATGTGAACTCCTCGAAGCAACAGCTCTCCCTCTTATATTTGAATGACATCCTGTATATAGAGATCACTCTATCACTTCTTCTAAGAAAACAAGTCATAGCAGACACTTTACTGTGATTTTCAAGTCAGCAACTCTCATTCCTTCACAGGGCAGGATTTCTGCCGTCTTAAGAAGACCAAACACAGGCCAGACAGGGTATATAACCAATTTCAAATTATATTATTATAAGGTTCATGTTTCAATGACCATCGTTAGCAGTGCTGGTGCTGCTGTTTCTGTGATAAATACAAACCTCCTTTGTGTCAGTGCATGGAATCTCATCTTCCTGTTGTGCTGCAGCTGGGAGAATTCCCAGTCAGCCCCAGTAACACGTGCCAGGCAGGTGATAAAGGGACCAACAGGATTGCTCAAGATAACTGAGACTGCACTGAAGTGTACAGGTCATGCCTTTCAGTTTGTCCATCTGTACAACTGCTCTCTCCTCCCCCTTCCTTATCCCCACACAATACTGATAGATTAACTCCCCCATAACTGGTCAAGGAGCCTGGATATTCTGCTTATGCCTGCAGACAATTACACAATTCAAACTACAAACTTCAGCTCTACCTAAAAGTTCTTCTGCTGATTTGCCATGAAACAAATGCAGTTTGTAGTTTAAGACAGCTGAAGCTGACTTCACTTGGGGATAGATTGCTTCACCTTCCCTGAAACACTTTATAAAACCATCAAACTAAGTTTAAATAGAAGTGTGCGACACCGTCATTTGTCTTCGCAGAAGCAGTACTATATTTAACACATAGAAAATGAGCTAGAAGACTCATTACAGTTCAAAAGACCATCCCTAGTGTAAAGATAGAACCACTTCACAAGCTGATTCTTGAAATATCAACCAAATCTTGCCACGGCACCAAACACACGTAAACAGTTGATGATTACCCTCTTAGCTCTTGTCCTATGACTACAGCTTGGTAGGGCATTAGTAACTCTTCCTGAACTCAGTCTATCCTAGCATTCTGGGGGTGGGATGGAGTATGAAATCACACTCTCTGGCAAAATGATAAACTACATTTGGCCTAGTAGAAAATTAGCACAAATTTGTTTTAAAATCTCAGAATCATCTCTGTCACCTGAGTAGATTCAATGTTTCTTGCTCTACACTTTTTACCTGTGCATAAACCCCTCTTCTTTGCATAGTCAGCCTATTTCTTGAATCAGAGAAGCCTCTCTAACCTATGAGCATCAGTAAGCCTGGCAGATGTTCTTTCTGACTTGCTGTCAAGGGCTCCCCATTTAACCTAACATTCATAAAACTACCATCATTAAGATTCTCCTTTTTGCACTCAGACTCCAGTGTACAGGGACATTTTACAGCACTGTTGCATTCAGAAGTTCTAGTGTTGCAGAACCACTAAGCCTCACTTTGCTCAGTGAGTTACTATTCACCAGGTTCTAGGTACAAAATCATCTTACATGCAGTGGAGCTAAATTCTTGCTCATGCAAAAAAAGTTAATAAGACCTGAATTTTTATTTCAGTGAATTGCTTTTTAGAAGGACTGTTTAGCTAAACATACACCAAGAGAACCCCCAGTACTAATAAGGTTTATAAGTTTGTGTTCTATTAACAGTGCAACAGCAAAGTTTCATACTTGAAGTAGGGAGCTGAGGAATTTTTTGCAAAATTACAATATTTATATGATGTGAAGATATAAATCAGCAGAAGGCAGAGTTTAGCATTTGTTTCTAAAAATTTTTTGCTGCATTACTCAATATCCCATAAAGTTGCTGAAAACATAGGTTGTTTGGGATTTTTTTTTTAAACATTGTTAAACAACTTAACTTCAAAAATGTGTCAGTTAATCTGTTAAGTCTTAAAACTGTAATTTTTCTTTTTGAATCATTTTTAAGTATTTACAAAGTATGTATACTACTGTGAAGGGAAATAAGATGAAAGGTCAAGAGAAAACAGAAGGAGCTGTTCCCTCCTAGCTGTAATAGCCCACTGTTTGGTCTCAAAATTTATAAGAAATGCAAAGGGAAGTTATTTGAATGTTTGTGCTTTATGGTTTTGTTTTTTAATAGTAAGTCTAGCAAAATCAGTTTATTAACCTATCTTGTTCTTAATCTGTGTTGCAAATTTCTCATTCCAGTCCCTGCAAAGTTCCTGCCTTCCTTTCATATTTCAGAGACAGAGGACTACTTGGGAAAAAGGGGAGAAGAGGGAGTTGAGAGGAGAAGACTCTTTCCAGAAAGAACACACACGATAAATCCTTATAATTGATTTAACAACCAAAGATGCAAGGAACCAGAAAAAAGTAAGAAAATTCTACCCCAGTACCTATTAAACTAATTTTCCCCCTGAAAATCCATTAAGAAAGGAGGGATCTCTGATTTCTAGTTTTATCCTTTTAAACATGAAGAGAAATTTCTTTCTGAGTGCCAAACCCTTTTTCCCCTCCTAGCAACCCACTTTATCTTGGAAAGAACTGGCTTGTGGGAACAATACATTAGTGAGGCAGGAACGCCTTAAGAGTTTTGGGAAGAAGTCCAGAGTACAAAAGGAGATGATCTGGGTAGTGTTGCAAGACTGCAAGCATGAAATGCAAAACTAGAGGTACCTCTGACTACCACTGGAAGTGCAACTGCACTTCTGATGGAGAGAATCTCAGGTATGTGCACGTCCTCCTTGTACAGGCTATTCTTTGAATTTTATCTATCTGCCAGAGACGTTCAGAGGACGCCAGAAAAACGTCAGAAGAGCAGCCAACGCCTCAGCGACACAGCCGCGACACTCAAGGACAGCCCAGGCCTTCCATTTCCACGGGGAAAGAGGTGCTGCTACCGCAGGCGGCCAGCAGGGGGAAACGCCAAACAAGTGAAGGAGGAAAAAAGTTAAAAGGGAAAACACTAAACATGAGGAATAAAATTCCACAAACCACATACATCTCCTCAGTCGAGATGGAAGGAAGAGATTCTGCTCTTGGAGAGGGAAAGCAGGATAAACAAAGTCTATGTGACTCAAAGCATTCTTCCAGAATTTAGAGAGGAAACAGTGAAAGTGCAAATCCAAAACACAAGCAAGTAAAGGCAAGCTTTCAGTTTCATATTAGCAAAGAGTGACTGTAAATCAATTAAAGCCTTCTTAAATCTAGCGCTTTAATGAAAAGCAAAATATTGTGACTAAACAACTGAGAGAATGAAGCTGAAAGATTATCTATTTTTAAAGGACTATCCAACACGAATGTATGAAGTAATTTATTTAAAGTGAGCACACATACTCCAGAAGATCATTCTGCATTACAGAAGACTTCATATTACATTTATATAGAATCCCAAGAATCTGGACTTTTTTTTTTCCAAAGAGATTTCAGAACAGCAGGGCTCCAATTAGAGACCCTGAAATTCCTTCTACCTTATAAATATTACCTATACAGCATTTCCATGCTTATGAAGTATAGTGAAAACTACTTAAAGGGAGGGCTGGTTAAGTGAACAAATCCGTGTCAAATGCATTTTGATGAAGGGCAACTTGCATGTAACAAACAGGAAACAGACACAATTCCATAATGTGTTTTAAAATTAAGAAACAAAAAAGCAAAATGCAATAATTTGTTGAACAAAGAAATTTAATGGGCATTTGCAATGAAGAAAAAAGACAATGCCTGCAATTACAAGAGCCTTCTGTTTAAAATATCACTAGCTGAGAATCACAAGGAGCAGCAGTGAGACTTTCAGTGACAGATTTAGGGAGATTAGCTACACAAGCTTCTACTGATGTTACTGTTCCACAAATACCAGACAGAAGTCAGGTACATACATAATAACATGCAAACATGTAAAAATGCAAGTGTATTGTGATTAGTGATTATATGGCAGGGTACCTTATAATTAATCTTTAATAGTTCTGAATTTATAAAGTTCTTTCAAAATCAGATGCTGTACTTTCAGTAAAACTCTTGTCTCAATGTGTCCATGAAACCTAAATGACAGTTTGCCAAGCATGCACAAGGAAAGTTTAGACTACCAGTGTATCAAGAACCCTAAGTGAAGCCTAGTGCTGCTCACAGTTTACAGTTCTACTTCAGTTTCTTTCTTATTATTTAGTGGGCAGGCTACAAACACCTCCACAGTCAGCTCATCTAGTTGAGCAAGGCTCTCTCTTTCATGTCCTCTTCCAGGTGTGAGGTCCTACCTCCTGCAGTCCCCACTTTTTCTGGGGGGAATGGTGAGTGAGGGGGTGTCACACTCCACAAAAAGTTGAAGTGATTCACAGATTGGTCAGGGGATCATCATGCACAAGCTTAAGCAGTAGAAGCACTGTGCTGGTAGCAGAAGGGAGACCTTCCTTCCTTCCTTCAGCAGTTACTGAGTTCCAGTGCGCTATACTGGGTACAGGACTGAGCACTTTACTGATTGTTTTTAATTGAAGTAGTCATCAAGAAGTGACCTTTCACTTTCCCCACGTGGTCAGAAATTTGGCTTGTGAGTTACATTTTCAGTGACAGAGTCACATTCAAACACCATTTTCATTTTGAAACTGGAAGACCTATAGAACAACTAGGGAAAGAGATGCATCTGAGTTTGGCCGTCCTGAATTCTTTTTGTTCTGCTTGTTACTCAGGCAGAACAGAAATCACTATTACATTCTGTGCAACCTCATTATGGCACAGGCATTCTTTAAATACTAAGATTAAGCCAACCTATTCTGACTTTGCTATGGTCAACTTTTATGTCAGTACACTGCAACATCTACTGCCCCACACTTAGTGTGTCACAGTTCTTATAAAAAACTGGACTCGTCAATTTAATTATTTCATCACATGCATTAAAAAGAAATCAATTAAGGTATATAAAGTACAGTAGCATAAACTTGAAAATTAGCTGATAATATACATTCTTGTAGTCTGTACTTTATGATACTGAAAAACAATTATAAGAATACTTAGAAGAATATAGGAGCTTATTTTATCTTATGTAGAGCTTCCATTTTAACAGGAATCGACACGGCTCAAAATGAGAAACTATACATAAATTCTTGCCTTTACAACAACTACAGATCACTTGCTCTAATATGTTAGGCTTCTAAATTATTTCCAAAAGACAATAATAAATTTATTTGCTGGTGAACAGACGTTCATATGAACAAAGTATCAAAAGAATAACAGTTTGTTTCTTAATCTGTCTTCAGATTTTACAAACAAGAAGAAAAAGGTACTGCTCTCACCTGCTAGAAGTTTGTTTTTTCCTAGAATGAATACTGACAATTTAATTTTACAAAGTTCTACATAAACAGTCTCAGACTTCTGTTGATTTCTGTCAGGTGCTCTGAACTCTGAAAAGGTGGCTGGGACCCTCTGCTGCTACCAGACAGGTATCACATTTTCCTCTCTTTTTCACTACAACATCTGTTCTAAGTACAGTCTGCTTGCATTTAGTAAAAACCATTCTCATTCTATATTTGCATTTGATTCGCTTTTTAGCCAAATTTATTTCAATTTCACTAGCTATAATTTCATTAAAACATTTTGTCATTTTGGCATTCCAGATCTCCTGAGCACAGAGATCAGCAAAGAAAGAAAAAATAAAAGGAAAAAAAATCTGCTTAAGATCGTCCAACCACAAGTACTGTATTCCCTGTGTAGAGTTTAATTAGATAAGGATCAATAAGGTTTCCATGAGTTTCCAGTTTTGTGTACTGATAAATTATGATAGAGCATGAAAAGGTATCAATGTGTTTCACACATAGCCTAAATAAAAAGGCAGTAAACAGAATTAGGTAAAACACGCTTGTTTCAAACTCTGAACATGCCAGAATATTGAAAGCTCTTTTCTCTCCCTCTCCATCCCAAAATAAAAGCGTGAGTGAGAAGGGATTTCATTACATTCCTGGAGCTGTGAGCAGCGAAGTCAAAGGCAGACAGTGGCGTTCAGCATGCAGGCTGTACACACTCCCGAGTACGTCACACTGACACAACACGCTGGCGGAGCTAGCTGCCTTCCCGAGGCCTCCAACGCACTGTCACCAGGCCTAAATCAGGTACCTCTGTGTGCAGTGCTGCTGCAGATGAGCACAGTCCACCCCTTCTCCCCATTTCCCTTCGATTTAACTACCAGATTGTTCCAGCATCAGCTTTTTCTCTCTGCTTCCTTCAGCTGTAATGACTGTATTTAAAAAGATGACAGCAACACAGTTTACTGTGCAAGATTCGGCCCTAATTTTTTTCCTTCTTTCCTACACCAGCTCCCCTGCAGCTTCTGAGCCTTTGTTGGCTGTTGTTTTTTGTTCCTTGAATGCAACAGGACTTGGCCTGCCACGCTGTATCACTGTTTTCACAGCACACCTCTAAGTGGAAGAAAATCTCCTCTTCCCTGCTTCCTGCTGAGCACTGTGAATATTTGGATTTTTCTTTTCTCCCAATAGATACACAAGTCCAACACAGTTGAATATTCACACATTCTTCTCTTTCAACACCAATTTCTTCTTTCTCTGTCTATTTTCGTACAAAAATATTAAATGAAGGTGTAACTAAGCTGTGGCCCAAGTACCTCAGAAGTTCTTTTAAAAAGAACTTGATTCTTCTGCCAGGGTAGTCCTATTCTCACAATTACTTTGAGCCATTTACTTTACCTAATGCAGCATTTTCCTGCTCTTAGGATTTCTTATCTACTCTATAGCTTTGCAACACTCATGTTCAGGACAAAGAATTTTGTCTCTGTAAGTCATGAATTTTCTCATTTGGGCAAGATGGAATAATGGTGAGATAAAATCCACATTTTCTCATAGCTTTACCCTGGATGACACTCAGGTGAACTACTCAACGCAGCACAGCCTCATGGGACTGACACAAAACTACTGGGGAAACACAGCAGCATCAACTAAGGTACAGGTGAACACCCAAAATTCATTTTCACCAAGCCAAACAAAAGGGGGTAACCTTCTGGAGATCAAACATTTATCAGAATACTGCATTAAATGAATAAACACACAAAAAACACCTTTAAAAATCACTAAGAATTAAAGGTAAGTATAGAGATCCAAACTTTACCTGAACACTGGAGGCAAAAATTGACTGTATTTTTTTCTTAAACAAATGTAATTCCACACTCAAAAAACTACTGAGATGAAATAAAAAAAAAATCACCAGTTTGTTTCTTCCAGGGAACAGTTCAATTCAATTAAAAAAGAAAATATTTTTCTAGGCAAAAGTAGAGTTTTCAGAGTTTTTCAGAGTATATACAACTTTTAAAACATATATATATAATTATTTAAACAGTGATTTAACTAGCTCATTGCAATGGAAACCCTGACAACACTACATAAAACATTTATGACAGAGTCCTAACGAACTATTAGACAACAACCTACACAAAAAAGATGGACAAGTGAGAACAAGTTTACATACACACCTTGGAAAGACCTGTTTTCTATTCTCCATTACAGATTTGTTTTCTGATCTTAGCAGCTGTTTCCTTCTCTCTATTCTGCACAACTAAATTATAAGTTTTGTTTCAGTCCCTTGTCTTTCAAAAAACGCCTGCCCTAGAAGGAAGGAGAAGAAGGATGGTACCACTCTCCACACTGTTTTCAGTCCCCTCTGCTGCAAAAAAAACATACTTGTTCCAGACAGAAGGTGTTTAAGTTCATAAAACCAAACATGAGCTTTTAAAAAGAATTCTAAAACCAGAGGTATTTAATATCTCAGAAGATACTCCCAGTGAGTAACACTGCCTCTTATCATTTTTAACCTGTGCTAAATGGCATATTTTCAAATAATCTATTGGACAAACAGTAAGAATTTCAATTATTTCAGCCTTTTCTATTTTCTCAAGTAGCATTACCAAGCACATACTGTATGTGGCACAAGCTCTGTGGGGAAAGGGGCTTGTACATCATCCTTCCATAGACACTACAGGCTGCAGTCCTGGGAGAGGGCAGAATGGTAAGAAATACTTTTTTTCTGAATAGGACAGGAATGGTTGTTTACTGAACAGACCAAAGGAGCCTGGGATCAGCAGCAGCATGTGTTGCCAATTTCTGAACTAGTTCATTTGACTTGCCTGTAAAGTCACTTTTAAAGTTTCATCTTCCAAATACAAAATAATTATACTTGATTTATAGCAAAGCAAGTATTCATTTCTTGGCCTTGTACGTTTTTAGAAGTGTCTGTTCACTAAAACAGAAGACAATGCTTTGTCCAATTAGAGACCGACAACTAAAGCAAACTTCAGCTGCTTAACCTCATGAGCTACAAAACCAAAATACATTATTCAGTCTTCTCATTTATGAACATCAGAAACTGTCAGTCTTACTTTTCAAAAATCTGCATCAAAGTTCTTACCCAAGCATTCAAGGTAACAGCAATTTTTATGAATTAAACTCCTTGTGGTTATAAAGTTCCTGCTGCAGTCACACAGTACTAGAGACTGTTTAAACTCCACAACAGCTTAATACTAACCTACTAAAAAAATATTTTTTCCACAACTTGCAAAGCATCACAAGCATGCACCCACACAAGAGTACAAAGTGCTAAGAGCTTCTGAATACAATAATGTAAAATTGTAATTCAAATTACTAAAGGCAATTACAAATAGCAAGAAGTTGAAGGAGGATTGATTCCCCCAACAATAATCTAAACCACCTAGATAGTTGAAAATTTGTATAATCCATGCACACTGAGCAAAGCTGAAGGATGCAATTGCTACAGTGGGTAAATCAGCACTACCATGTGTTGCCAAGTTCTGAACTAGTTCATTTGAATATCCTCTGTCTGGATGTCACATCTGTATGTTCCTACATGACTCATTAGTCTCCTTGTCCTCCAGACTAGGAGTGTTCTGGACAGAAGTGTCTGTTGTAGCCCTGCTTCCCACCCCCCAGATACAGGAATGAACACTCACACACTACTGTGTGAGTTTAATTATTTAACACCCAATCAATACTTAGAGCAGCAAAGGACAGGTAAATTCATATATATATATAAGCATAATATTAGAAAGAAACATTGCTTTCAAGTAGTATTTGTTCTCTGAGAAGTGTCTGCTCCCACTGTCCTAACAGTTCAACTAGTTAATACAAACTTCCCCCATAATCAAATTAAGATATTCTAGTTAGACAAGGAGTAAACCTATGAAACTTAACACCTGCCATTTGCCTGACAGTCAAACTGCCTTAAAACTCATTGATATCAATGCTAGGTGAGTGAGAAGTTTTGAGTTTCAAACCAGAGTATCAAATAAAAAAATTAAAACTCTACCACAGTAACAAAATGAGATGAGCAGTGGATTCCTGGTATCTATTTAAAAAATAAACTCACAGCTGGTCATAGTAAAAACATAACAGACTTGGTTAAAAAGGCAAGACAAGGACTTCCATGAACTGGAAAAGAACTGAAGGAAAGAGGCTGGGATGAGGCAGGATGTAGGAACAAATTATAGAGGCAGGAATGAATTATATCACTCTTTGAAGGGGATATAATTTATGATACTAAGATTACAAAGCACTGGCCATTTAAACAAAAACCCAAAACATAGAAAACAAAACCACACACATACACAAAGAAAAAAAAAAAAACGACAAGACCCCACATTTCTAAGGAACACTCTCTGCCAAGTATTCATAGAAATGATTGCAATCTTAATCAAATTAAGCTTTTGGACAACTTCAAAGCAAATGAAAAGAGATGCTGGAAGACCTGCATCTCAAACACTAAAAGGTTCATACACCATACTGCAAAAAAACAAAAGCAAGCAAACCCATTTGTGTACCTCACACCACCTTATAGTAAAAGTCATGAGAAGACCTACACAAAAGTAATAAAGAAAATAAAATAAAAAGAAAGAAAAAACTGTACAGTCAAAGAGCAGGGAAGTTACCACAATAAGGATCAGGGTTAAGTTTTTGAATATACTTTTAACTTATCTGGCAAAAAGGAATGTTGCACACATTATGACGCTTTCCATCATTTCAGATAGTTGTAATTAAAGTAAACTTCAGAGAGTTACATGGGATCTGATAATACAAAATGATTGGTTTTCATTTGTCATTTTCTTGTCCCAGGTCGAGAAGTGCAAAATAATATACTCAGAGGAAAAAAATAATCTAGCTATAAATACACAACAATGAATTGAAACTAGGCATGGCTTCTTACAAAAAAGATTTCAAGATTACTGCAAGCAAACACTTCAACTCTCAGCAGCAAGAAGTCCGAGAAAAGTCTCAGAAGGTATTAGAACAGAGGAAAAACAGGGAACATTCTGCTGTGATACATAATGTATCACATTATTGCACGTAATTCTGGCTGTTCCACCTCAAAAAAGAGAGAAATAGAAATGGTACAGAGAGGAATGACAAGAAGAAAGTATGTTTAAAACAAATAAAACATTTTTTTTCTTGCACTAACCTATCACACACACAGAAAATGCAGGTAAACAGCATGGAACTTGCTGCTGTGAAACACTATGAAAGCCACAGATATTTATAAATTAGTTCCAAAAGGCAGAAAATTCACCTATAAATAGTTTGATGTTGCTATTCACAGTGCAATAGCCCAAATGTAGCTTCCATCTCAGACAGCAGCTAAACAACTGTCAGAAACCTACTGTTAATATTTCAGCAGCTGACAGAATGCACCCATTTCCTACACTGTTCAGTCAGCTGCTGCTGCTAGACACTGATAAAGGCAAGATGCTGGATTAGATGGACATTTGGTCCAGCAGGGTATGTTAGTTCCCAGGTTTAATCACATTGGGCAGCCATGCTGGTACATCTTGGTTTGTTTTGGAGGTTGGTTTTCTGGTAAATAAACCAGGCTATAATTCAAGCACATAATGTTAAAAGCAGAAATTACAACGTCTGAAGTAGAAATCAAACTGGTTTGTGCAATATAATGCAACATTGAAATAAAGCCATGAGCAAGTACTGAAGGCTATAGTTTTTTGTTTTTATGTAACCCACCAGACTGATGAAAAATTCTCCTCCAAGCCCCTCACCAATCAAGGTGTCAATGTAAGGAGACTCAGGCAGTCTTTCCTAACTGAGAAAGACTCAAAAAGCTGGAAAGCAGCACTAAACATAAGCAATGGATGTTTGCTGCACAAACTGCCAAGACCCCATTTAAGACTGGCAACAATTCGGCATCTTCCCAGCTGACCACTGAGAAGAACTCCTGAACCAATGGATTCAAAGGGAACATGTAGATGAATATCTGACTCCTCTCCAAGAAAACTGACCTTGTTTCAGGTCCTGTCTGATCCTGGAAGAGTGCAGGATGCTCTCTGATTTAATAAGGAAGTCTAGGTGAAAAAGTACTACTGTCACAGAAAATGTGTAAGCTCAAGCTGAGGCCCAGGACAAACACGGAACAGAATTCTGTAGTAACAGAATTCTGTGGAAGCATTGCTAATCCTGCTAGAAAGCACTGCCTAAACAATTTGGTGAATGCCTGCCTTCTCATCACTGTCAGCTTCCTTCTCTTCTGACAGATGAGCTTTTGAAGATAGCCAAACTGAAAGCCATGTAGGATAAACAAGCAGGTCTCAATCTGTGGGAAACAGAGAAGTTTCATTTTCTAAAGCCCAAAATTACAACAGGTCTGGAAAACAAAGCAAGTGTCCAGTACATAAAACCTTCCAGTATTGCTGTAGGCAGTAAAATGAAGATGAACATACCCAATAAGCTTATCATCTTTACCAGGAACAAGCAAGTATCAAGGATAAAAACATGCAAAAAAACCAGAAGCAGCTTTATGAGCAGTTTCATGAACTCACAGATATTGCCTCAATGAGATTATTGCTCATCTACACTGTTGAGAAAGTTGACAATCCAGTTTATATGCGAAAGATACAGTTTACATGAGAAATCCCTTAAGTCACATAAAAAGACAAGAAAGTAAGAATTTCAGGCTATGTTATTTTTTTCCCCCTTCATTTCACATAGGGGCTATTATAATTTTGTTATTTAAATAACTTTCTCCTTATAAAATCATATAGGTTGGTTTGGGCTTCTTTCATTTTGTTTTGCAGGGGGAGGTATCATCTAGAGCAGTAATAGCATTGAAATTGGTCTTGCTGAAAGAAAACAGCAACACGATGCCCTTATCATCCTAGAGATCATTTGTGCAAACTACACCAGCAACAAATAGCACTACAAACTAACAATTCAAAGAAATTGGCACTCTTGTTTGTAGTTGGGAACTTTTGATTTACTAGATGTTTCCTCACTCCATGTACTGACATAAGCTCAATGTTTCAGGTTCAATTTGTTGGTATCCCTGAAAGAAACACAAGAAGATATAATCATGTGTGTGTACTGAGTTTATTCAAGCTTCAGTACTTCGGCTGATCATCCATGGGGCAACATTTCTCCCTTCTCCATCCCACCAGTAAATCCATCAGACACGCATAATTTGTCTTCCTGAAACATATCTTGGAAAGTTTTCTTCTCAAGCGCTCCATGTCTCATTGAGGGTAACTTCTAGCATAGATAAAGTATAAAAGAGCTCCAAACAGTTCTCAAATTTCATTCACATTTTTTGCTCCCAATAAAAAACAAATGCTTATCCTCTTGCTCCTCTCTCAAGTTCAAGGTGAGTTTTCTGCTCTTCCCTCATATCTACTGATACTTCTTCAAGTACTACACAAGAAAACTCTGTTGATTCCCATATATTCCAAAAAGCAGGCATTTCAATTCTTCCTCCCTTCTCACACATTAGTTTGCACAGAAATGGAGGAACAGCTGGAAAACTGTAGATATCCCCAGATTTAGGCACATTTCCCTGCAATTTCAAGCCATTGGTCCCAGTGATGATGAAGGCTGCTCTTTCCAGTGCAATACAGTTCCCATGAAGTTGCATACTTCACACTTCCATGACACTTCCTCACAAAGCAAAACTTCTCTCTTTTGCTATACAAAGAACAAGAATTAAAAGTCCCCTCTGAAGAATGCAGTGCCAGTCAACAATGTCTCTCTGGATCTCAGGCCTTTAATGTCAAGGCAATATACCATGTATTCCCTGCCCTGAGATTTATTTTACAAACATTTCATTAAGCAATGGTGATGTATGCGGGACTAATTGCACATGAACAGAAGAAGCTTGTCAATAACTGAATTGTTAACACAAGATACTCTCTGAAATTTCATTACACCCATCTATAAATCAAGACATGACCAAAACAAGAATTCTACTTCACAGAAGTCACACTGCAGAGTATGAGATGTAGTGGTTACTTAAGCTGCGTTGCATTTGGCCTTGAAGCTGTCTCCACAGTTACAGAGATGTCACAACATACAAATAGTTCAGTACAGACACTGTACTAACCCAGCTTACTAATAAAAGACAACTCCAGGCTTATGCAGAAGCAATCTCAAAACATGAACAACTCTTAACAAAACATTAGAGGGGCATATGACAAAGTGTCTGTGTTCCACAAATACTAAGACACAGGTGGAGACCACCAGCAGTGACACTAAGGGCTGTAGCTGGAGATGCTCCAGAACAATAGATATGCATTTGAAAGATCATGACTCAGCATGCCACCAGAGCCCAAGAGCTTAACAACATGGGTAGTCACACACATGGAGTTCTAAACATGAGACCCACAGTTTTTAGTGAGCCATTTACAGTAAATAGTGAGGCATATAACAAAAAAGGAGCCATACTTTTCATGTTTGCATTGGAATATAGTGCCCTTATTATGCAGCACTAAGACTTAGTAGAATAAACACTGGACACAACCAGCTGCGACAGATGCAGAAACTTGAGTATTGGCAATTCTGCTGATTTTTCACTTGGAAAAGGGATTTCTCCAAATTAACAGAACAACATGTCTGTCCCTGAACAGTACTCACTTGGGAGGATTGAAGAATTCTGCTCACATAAGCTGGACACAAAACAGTTCTAACAAGCAGTTAAGACTTCAGCACTGACGACACTCAGTGTTGCTTTTGCTGTGCACTGAACTATTCCCACCCAACTACATCTGTAAAACCTTTTGCACCAGACTCAAAGTGTGGCACAGAAACAGCGATGGTATGCAGTAAAGTTACTGGAATATCATTCACATGCAGGACATAGAAAAAGTACATTCAGATGATGTTTTAGAAACAATCCCACCTACACGATAACATGCAATTTCTTTTATTAATATATTGCAACAGAGCTAGAAAGGTAGATTAAAAAAATGCCAACAACAACTACCACTACCATCCTTCTCTTTTTTTCATGTACTGCAGAACTTAGGTCTGTTTCTTTGCACCCGTGCTTACCCATGCAACTCAAGATTTTACTGGATTTCAAATTCACATTTATCATTATCTCCCCATATAGAAGGTCTCCCATCCCCATTCAAGCCTTTACTTTTCCTTCAACCCAAGATAACCTAAAAAAAATATAACCAACACTTTAAAAAAAAAAGTACCCTATTTATTTTGTACAATCAGTTTTACAAGAATCTCACTTCAATTGGGACAACACTACCTTTTTGCACACCACCCATACTTAATCAGTGTATCAGTTCTAGGCTCACATTTTTTTACAACATAGCAACATTAAAGATATGAAGGAAGCAGTTAGTTTTCTGAATTAAACACACAAGAGAAGGTCTCCATTCCTAGTTTAAGGTCTTCAATAAAATTACTGCAATGCAGAATAAATCAATTTCTCTCTCTACCTCAGTTTCTAATCCAAACATGGGAATAATGCTATTTACCAGACTGACCTGTTATCTTTTAAGTAGAGCAGATTCTCGAATAATAACAAGCACACCTATACTCCAGTGAATAAACTATGCTGATTCACAATAGCAGATTGCCTGGGCCAAATTCCATGTTGTATTAACAAGTCAACAGAAAGCACTCCAAAATTATTACACTGATGTGCTCTGATCTTCCTTCCCCTACATACCAGTCAGCTGGTATTCTCACTGCTCCAAGTACACAGGTATCAATCTCAAATACTCTTTCCTTCCTTTTTTATTATATTCTCCCTCCTTATCCCCTAAAAGACTCTTTTTTCTTGTTTCTTCTCCTCAAAAGTACACAAATGGGAACTGTAGCATCTGAAGAATTGTATTTGTGGCTGAGGTAGTCACACTCAGTGTGGGAGTACTGATGGCAGTCACTAATCTGAAAGGAAGAATTCAAGCAACCATACACTTCATAGTTCCTTTCTTCACAAAACCGGGATTATTCAATACAAGTAAAAAGATTTACACACTAGGTTACAAACATAACACTGAATCACTGGGCCAATCTAACATGGAATCACAAAAGCACACAGCTAGCATTTAATGGAAGAGAAGTGCAAGACTGCTGTAAAATGTTAGTAGATTTCAACTACAAGAAAACTAAGTGTCCAAAATAGTTTTACTCACACTGATTGCCACAGATTTTTAATTGATTGTTTAAAGTTGGAAGAATATAGGTTTATCTAATTTTAGCGGCTACTATAAACAATTGAAAGGCACATCATTTTCAATCTTCACAATGCTGACAGAGTGAAAGGGTATCACGGAGCATGATATGATCGCACTTTACTTTCTGAACAAAAAGAATGGCAGATTTAAGAAGGCTGCTGTGGCAACCAATTATGATTATTCCCAAAGGGCCAGGGTGCTTCACCCAGAGGAGAAGGCAGTAACATGCTGCTGAGGGATACTCCTTCACATCCCCTCACACCAACATCATCACAATCTTCTCCTGCTCTCCTGGGATCCATTGACTCCATGTATACAACAGCCCTACTCCAACACTGTCCTAGAGGATGGAGCAAACCACCGTGTGCCAGGAACACTTACCACAACAGCAGAGACTAGATGAAACAAAACAGTGTGGAGCACTAAACTAGTGCTGCATATGCCAGTAGGCATTTGTATATGCCAATATGCAGTTGTATTAAAACCAAAACTCACACTACTGTGTTATTAATGTAGTGCTCATCATTATGGAAACTGCTTTGCAAAGTTACTCTTTAAACAAATTCTGTTGTTTAAAAATTAATGCCCAGATTTTTAATTATCCTATTGTTCTACTTCAAAAGATGTTTAAACACATCTCTCTACACACAGACACATACACACAAGTTCTCATGCACTTCTCTCATTACTTTGTCCCTACATATTCCTCTCCTTGCCATTTCAAGAAGAAGTTTGTTTTGGTGTTTTTTTTTTTCCCTTTTTATAACGTCTTTGAGAAAAATCACAGTTCCTATGTGGAGGGGGGAAGCCATGAGGACCAGAAATATGCAAGAACATTTATTGTATTAAGTCCCTTTCTAATACAACTTCTGATCCTCAAGAAACCCCTATGAGTCTGACTGTCTATTGGCATACCAAAGAGGTGTCACAGGTGAAGGATTAAAATGCATCCTGCACACATGGGAATATGGAAAAAATATGTTTAAAAATATGCAGATAGTATTTAACTCCATTTCCCAATTTATGCAAGAGTTTCTGAAGAAATGACAGGAGCTTCTGGTATATCTGAGAGAAAAGTACTGGCATATCTAACGTATAGTACTTTCTACACACAAACAGGGATTTAACACATACTTCTGCCCTTCCTTAGTTTAAGTTCTCAAAAGTCTTAGAGTGAGATGATCTATACACACAATGATGAAATCACCCAATATATTAACAGTGAATTTAATATAAGGAAAAAGCAGCATTTTTTAACAAAAACAACCACAAGCACAGAAGTGTAGATTAAGTTAGCAAAAGGAAGCCAGAAAGAAGGTCCCAAATGTGAGGAATCGTGCAATTTTATCTTACTTCAGGAAGGAGCAAACCTAAGAGCAGTATTTTTGCTCCTGCAATTTTGCAGCCATGACCATGTCAGTGCCATAAAACCCGAGGTAGGTATTTGCAGTGTCACTGACCTGGGCCCAACTAATGGACTCTCCAGCTGAGAAGATACTGTTACCACAGCAGGGCACTAACCCAGCACCTCCATCTAACCGGTCAACACCACCAGGTTTTGACTGACTGCAAGGATAGCAGCTCATCACCACAGGAAAAAAACACTTCATTACATTAAACACTACGCAAGTTCTTCATCAACAGCGAGGCATCCAAATATAATTCCTGCAAGAAGTAAAGTGGAAGAAGACATTGTAAGTCTTATGGCAAGAAGAAACTGCCACACGTGGATGAGAATTATGGCAAGGGAGGCTATTTCCATGTTTATTTTAGAGATTGACATTCAAAAGAAAGTAGAGCAGGTGAAATACACCAAATTGCAAGTAGAAAGTGGAAACTAAGTGTGATTCTGAAAAAGTTTCACAGTGACAAATCCACTGACTTCAGCACGATTCTCTAAGACCACAAAATCAGAGGTATGGTGCGGTGGAATTCCTCCTTGAGAGAAGAACTGCAGTTGACTCAAGGGCAGGTACCTGGCATTAGAAACAGCACAAACCTTGCTAGTGCTTCCCAATTTATTTCTGACCAGAAAGTACTGCCTGAAAGGGTAAAAAGGGAATCTCAGGTAGCCACATCCTTTCCATTTGGTGTCACTGACAAAAGCATCCTTAATACAGCAAATTCATAGACACAATAGATTTACATGATGAAGATGCTTATCAGAGACAATTACTGCAAGCTAAGCAGCAGTGAATTGGTTTCTGGAGCTCCAGCTAGATGCAAATTACCAAAAAGCTTCGTTATTAGCAATATAGGCCATTGTAGTCCTTTTATAGAGTTAAGAAAAAGGTTTGTTAGTGGAGTTGGATTTTTATTGTGCTTTTAATTGTTTGGGCTTTATTGTTTTTTAAATCCATCATAAGTCAGGTTATTCAAATTTCAGACCAAATATCTCAATGGGAACAGTTTTGCCATAATGGCAAGAGGGATAGAGACAGAAAATATCCCTTGGACACATCAAGGACTAATTTCTGGCTTTTGTGCAAAATTTTGTCATGCTAACAAATTAAGTAAAAGCTCTGAATAAATAGATTCCAAGTTCTTACAAAGCATTACAAGAACTCAATATTAGCCACTTTTTAAAGGCACAGCAAAGACACTAGGAGACAAAGTACCCAGTGTGAGATCCCCCAGGGATCACCCACAGCATCTTAAACAGGTGCCAGATTCTTCAAATCTTGTCCAGTGCTTCAGCTCTGCAAAACCCACTTAAAATTATATTTTGAGGGGAAAAGAATGAAATCCTGGTACTCTCAATTCAACTGTGAAGTTTGCCATTGGTTTAAGCAGGGTCACAATTTCTTCCCAGATCAGGACAGATTTGCTCTTATGAGATAAGAAGTACTTACAGAAGTTTTTCTTTACAACTATGCATCAAACCCTTTCGTACATCCCTACTTCTCACTTGCCTTATCTAGGATACCCTGATACAGCAGCGTTTCAAAGGGCACTGTTGCAGCCTGTCTACAGAGGGTAAAATGTCCTTGAAGGACAAGATACATCATCTTTCCACTACATATACATGTATCTTGGTTTCTTCTCTTGTCTGTTGTGTAGGCCCAATCAGCCAATGAAAGGGAATTTCATCCTTGCACAGCAACAGTGTCAGCCTTTCTAATCACGTCAAGATCCTAATAGTAACTATTTCAGCTAAGTGCTTGTCCTGTCAGCAATTTGCTCCACATGGGCTGTGAGGGGCTGGCAACACTAAAGAAAACTATATAACTGTTTACCAAGTCCTTTACAATTACAGCATCCGTAAGGTTTTAGATTAATCTCTTCACCTTTTTGTATCAGTTTAAAATGATGTCAGCAACAGACTGTGTGTACAAATGTATCAGTGCTGACAAAATACTGTCCTGCCTCAAGGAAACTATTACTACCTAAGTATCTGTCATGTATATAATCTGTACAGGTGATGGAATGAGCAGCTTTTTTTAGGCTTTGGGTGGTTTTTTGCACAACTATGAAGCACATGTGAATTCTGAATTTATAATAAGCAGAATTTCTGGACACTTACTAAAAGAAGAAAAAATCTGTCACACAGACCTAGATATTAGCTAATTATGGTGATTACAAAAAAGCTAGTTTCAAACATTAGAAGCTTGGAGGTCTAAATCCTGCTGCTACTTATATAGATTCTGATTTCAGGCATTCAGCTATTCTCTTTATTTTCTGCAGGACTTAGTGTTAAATAACATGACTTCTTGCACGACTGGAGCTCTAATTAATTTCTCCAAAAACATAAAAACAAAGCATATTTCATATTGTCTGACACTTAAATACAAGCCTTTTTATATTAATATCTCATAAAAACTGAAGAACAAAGAAATTGACAGTGATCAGTTAAAGTTAAGTGTTTGCACACTTGAAAATGAACTGCATTATCCAAATCATGGCATACAAGATTACAGCAAATACTAAACCGGCTGCTGGATGAACAAGCAAAATCAAATTAACATCCATGTTAACTTTGGCAAATCTGACTGGAGTGTTGTGTGAAAATACACAATTCCTATAAATATAAATAAAGAGTTTTGGAAAGTTACTATTCCTCTATAGCTCCTTCAGAAACACTTCACATTCTTTGAGGCAAGTCTGACGTGAGTTCAAGCACAGCAGTCAGGACTAAACACACCTGACAAAAACTGCCAGATATGTTCTGCTTCTGGTGGCACCTGCCAGTACCTGTGTTTGTGACTCTGTGTCCCCTTGGGAATCAGCAATGGAGTCACAACCCCCCACAGCATGAACACAAATTGGGTCCCCTGCTCTGATGCATAAGGGGCAGCTACGTCATCACTCACTCTCAAGAAACACAGCAGAGAAGTGAGTTCTCATCAGTTAAAAATGCTGTTAAAACTCCCTTTCACTGTATGAAAAGAAATCCACCGTGACCCACTGTCCTCCCAGCAACTGGAAACGACAACATGGCTGCCATACTGCCAGTAACAAAAATCCCCTTCTGCTAAATGTTTCCATCCATAACATTGTTTTAAAAGATTAAAAATCTCCAGAATATCAAATAAAATACTTGCAATCACAGATCAAGCAAGATGTTAGTACAAATAATATTTTCTTTGTACAAAAACACATAAGCAGTTGGAAGACTTCATTCACAGACTGCTTTTCTCTAAACATATTAACCAACTATAAACCATTTCTGACTTCTAAACAAAAATACCTGACTGCTGCACAGGCTTAAGCTGACCGACAAGAACTGGATAAGGTATTGAGGCCTGTGTTTCCAGAACAAGATAGCATCTTTTACTCTTCACTCTAAATCCCCAACTTTTGCTCAAGAAAACTACAGGTCCCAGGATGCCTTAGGACAGCACAATCCTGGCAGGCTGTTGCAATAAAAACACAGCACTGCACACTGGGGCCTGTAGTTTCCACGAGCACACTCTTACTCAAGATGAGACCAGATGTAGGCCATATTGCACACTTCCACAGGCCTGCAAACAACACACACAGCCCAAACAGGGAGACTGCTGCTGGAAACCGTCAGCTAAGCTGGATCGATACCCAGTTCTCGTGTGCTGTAGTTAAGAGAGGCCAAAGATTTCTGCAGAAATAAACATCAGCTAACCAAGAGTGCTCACAGAACAGCAGTTTAGCTACTTTCAAACATGCACAGTTGGCTGTAGGTTTTTAACATCTTTTACGGAAGTGCAACAATAATTTATGGGGATTTTCTCCCAAGACTGCTACATTTGATAACATTAAAGAGCACTCTTTTGAATAGCAATAAGAAAAGTATGTTTGGTGAGGGGCATATTCTCCCTGTCCAGAATTCAGTTATCTTGAAACAAATTGCTCTCCTCCTCCATTTCTACAATGTGCTGATGCAGGGGCTTGCCTCTCTTCTGAAAAGAAGTGGCTCTTAGCTCAAAATTAAATAGCTGTGTCTCAGCGTAGGCCTCAGAGAGGAATACGCTGTACTTCAGTAAAGGGAATGGCAGCTCCCCCTACCAGTCTGTTCTAAGAAGGTTTTAATCGAGGAAGGAAACAACCAGGGAACAAAATGAGTAAGTCCTCCTTTATTTTCCCCCTACCACTTCCCTGAACTCTGGATTATTATTATTAAAACAATTAAAAAACAATAATATGCATATAAAATTCCATCTAAGAACTTATATGCTTCCCTAGCCCTTGTAGGACACGAGAATTTCCAGGCTAGCAAACAGCACCTGCAGAAACATGCAAAAGAAAAAGGACCATGCAAAAGGAAAAGGCTGAGCCAAGAGAAAGACAGCATCCCACTGCAAGAGAAAGAAATGGTGATGCTTCAGTCACCTGAAAGTCATCCTGATGCACTTCCCTATAGAGGCAAGAGGCCTCAGGAGCATCTAAAGGTTTTGTCAATACAGCAATGCTGTCCGTAGGCCAGACAGCTGTTGCCATAGTTACTATCAGCCAGCTTATCAGAAAATAATTATTGCGATTACTCAGAAGTTTTGTTAAAACAATTTAAAGCTTCAATAGGATACCACTTGATCTCTTCAATTAACTGTTTGTGACTACGCTGCCTTTGGGATCCATGCAGTTAACTTGGATCTGCAGGGCTGAAGTGGAAGAGGGGAAGGAATCAATGTTCCTTCTCCCTTTCATACTGACAGCTTGTATTTCATACGGAGAAACAAGGAAGCTGAACCACCCGTAAGCTCGGCTGCTCTGCTAGAGTTCTCTCACAGGCCATCTTAGAGTCACAGGCTCAGATCTGCCCTCATTTGTTTAACTATTCACATATCCATACTACAATTTACGAAACACACCAGCTACATTTTCAAAGCATACTTTTAATTACATGTGCAAAGGTAGAGTCCCTCACTTCAGAGGCAGGTGACACAACTTCTGTACCAAGTGAACTTTCTCTCTTGTCCTACTGTCAGGGTGGAATCAGAAAACACACATTTTAAGAAATCAGACACTAAAAATGCATAGAAGCTGTTATGAAGGTAGCCTAAAACAAAGCTCACAAGAAGCAGAGTCTCACTGCTCCTGCACCACTTACAGATGCATTCTCACCAGTAACAACAAACATTAGGCTTGGGCTGGGGTCTGGAGGCAGCACGTTTGTTTTGTGGTGTGTGGTTTTTCAAAGCATGCTTTGCGCATACAGTCTTCTAATCAAAAGGGTGAGCATTTGTAATGACAGTGAACAAGAAATCTCAGGCAAGAGGGAACAAATAATAGGTCAAACCATCTAGGCAAGAAGCTTTTAAGGCATAGAGAACTTGATAATTCCATCAGAGATATTAAACTGGTGTAAACAGTATACCAGAAAATATAAATGCTGCAGATAAGCCTGTATCAAGCAGCAAACTTTTTCCTCAAAAACCTGGAATGGTCAAAGTATTAAAACAAAAGATTCTGTGGCAAAGTTGGGGCTTTGTTGGGACAGTAGGCAGGGCAGTTCTCTCAAACCAAAGGAAGGGATCTGTTAGAACTTTCTACAGCTATAAAAATTACTTCAGGGACAGGTGATTCTAACTGCAAAGTCTGATTACAATGCAAGCGCACCTTTCCTCAGCACTAAGTACTTTTTAGAAACTGTTTAGATTTCTGTACATTTTACAGCCATTCTATGATCTACACTTCACCTTTATGAAGTTTTGACAAAACAAAAGCAGAATCAAACTTTAAATCATACTTTAACAATTTCAGTCCAGAAGGGAACTTTGTAAAGTGCAGGAGTCATAAATAAAAACTTATGAAAGAAACAAAGCAGCTGCTTTTTGTTTTTTTTTTTAAATGGGACTCCGTGTACCATAAGGAAGAAAAATAAAAAGAAAAGGAGAAAATACAAAGTTGCTCCCCCCCGCCAAATGTAAATAAAATTCTTTTTTGCCTGCATAATGCATATCTCTACCACCAGCACAAGCCATACGCTGGCTTTGTGCTATACTGAACATGAAATATTACTGTAAGATACCTATAAAAACTATCCTTCTATACCCTCTAATTACAGGGTACAGAAGCAAGTACCAGCCCTTTGCATTCTGCAGACATCTCAAAACCCCTCTGCGCTCTGCCCCACCTTTCCACTATATGGTTTGTTCCTAAATAACCTTTGTGCTGTAAAAATACATCAGAAACAGGATGTGAGCTGCTTTTTGGCACAGAGTAATTGAACAAGGGCAATTCACGAACGTACAGGAGCCAGGCCTTTTGTAGAGTCTTACACTTCTAGTATACAGCTACACATGTGACTGCACAGTTGTGAGCATAAAGGGTGAAGGGGACAGTGAAGAAATATTATTAGAAGCTTAATAATAGTTTTTTAGCACTGCCCCTTCTACACAAGAAGCTTCTCCTGAAGGAGATGCTTTACAGCTCATATCCCTGTGAGATGGCCCTCCAAAAAGCAATGCTCTATCACCCTATGAAGTTCTTTCTAATATTTAATATGTTAAACAAGTAAAACCAACAAACCCAAAACAACAGTAAAAAGGTTAGAGTCACCAACACGTGTTTCTCACATGACATTCATCTTGAGTTTCTGGTACCCATGCAAAATGCCAATAACACATGAAATTGCCCATTTAAGGTTTCCTCAAACTGGACTAAAACAAAAGAGAAGTATCTATTGCAAACAATTTCCAGTAGTATCAATTCATTTGACCAAATAAAATTCTTCATGGCTCTGAGAATAATGATAAAGGAACTGAACAGCTACAATGTGTGCATTATAAACAAACTGCATGAACAACTCAAGTGACAGCCAGGCTCACTATCAAAGCTTTCCAACTGCACACAGAATTACACAACTTTTTAAGGAGTCAATAAAACTTATCTTATTTTCTAAAAAAAATAAGTCCATGAAAATTGTGTCCTTTGTAAGGATCCACACCAAGATTTTTAATTTTTTTTAAAATCATGATTTCTATAGTGAAGTTTAACAGGCACACACAATATCTCAACTCTTGAAAAAAAAAAAAAGTGAAGATGGCACCAGAAATATTTAGGACCAATATTTGAAACACAGCAGAAGCTGAATAGCCTACAGTGAAGAGACACCTTTACAAAACCTAAACTTAAAGCAGAGATCTCACTGTGGAGGCTGGAAAACACAACAGCACTTTTTTCTAAGCAGCCTAAGTTTTAATTTCCTACTTTTACTTTAAGCTCTTTGAAGGAAAGGTTTTTTTGTTTTCCCTAAAGGAAAAAAACTACTTTCAAATGCCTGCTTCCATCAACAAAACTAGTTCAAGATGCACATAGAGGAGAGCAAAGATTAAAAACTTTCAGGTAAAAAATCTTAAAAACACTAATGACAAAATAATTACTAATAACAAAAGACTCCTCCACGTAACATTTTGAATTACGCAACACACTAGCTTCACTAGTTAAATAAAAAATCACCAAAACCCATAATGGGATCCACTCCAAATTTCATGTGCTCAGGTCACTAAGGCTAAAATCTTGGGATATGACATAGCTGACATCCATCTGGTGTCAAGTACTCCCAGTGAGCAAGCATCTACCTTCTGCTGGACAACGGGTCTCTTAAGACCTTGAAGAGATACACTATACACACCACTATACAACATGAAATGAATGGAGAGAGAGGCTGCTCTCTGTATCAGCTCAAACATAGCTAGCTGATATAACTATCATAAAATAATCTCTACCAGAGTGAAGCTGAAAGTTTAAAAACATTTGAGAATCTCATTTATTTTTTTTAATACAGTTTTTAAAGTTGCTTTTACGGAGCTACAAAATTTCTTTCTAGATAACAATAATAAAAAATGCCCCCAAAGAAAGTTTCATTTAGCTAACGTGAAGCATGCACAGATATAAACAAAATTTCCAAAGACTGTGATCTTTCTCCTAAGATATGATAATTAACTTCTTTAACTAATATGGGTAGTCACGCTATTTTTAAAACTTCCTTAAGTTCCTGTCCTCAGCAGTAATTTAATGGCACTATTTAATAAAAACTATAAAGTTGTATTATATACAATCACAACAGGTTTAATATTAAAGTTCTGTCATTACATGTTAAAGTGGTTGAAGTAATGAATTTTAGAATTTTAAGGGTTTTTTTGAACAAGGTATTGAAACACATGTTATTTTTTTCACAAAGTAAGTCTCAAAATAAGCCTCCTTTCATCAAAGTTAGAAATTCCCCTGCTACATAGCAGGTCTAACCTCACCAGCTAACTCTGGGAAATCACAGGAAAGCCAGAGGAAGCCGATTTACAAAACTGAAACTAAGCAGGTGTCTTCATTGTTAGAAGTGAGCACAATGAGAAAAGGGGGGAGGAGAGGGGAAAAGGAAAAAAAAAAAAGTAAACAGACGGCCAAAATCCATTTTATTTCGGATACCTGAAATAAGCTAAGCAAAAAAGGATGCATCTATCTACATATATGGGTGTACAGGAGTATCTATCCTTTAACCCGGTAACAAGCAACAAGAAAATTTGCCTGGCCCAAAGCAGCCTACCTCCTCCTCCAGCCCTGCCATTACAGAGCACACATCCCCACCTGATTTCTCCACGCTCAGACCCACGGCACATCACAGTACACAACTTTCTCGTGACACGCACGTTATTACCCCCAGTGGGACCTTTTTACATGCAGTGTCCACAGTGAACAAAAGTTCATTGTCAAGCTCAGTGCTTGGGCCCAAACAAATATCCAAGAGGATAGAAGGGGGAGAAAGGGAGAAAGTACTCCTATCTGCAATTATAAGATTTGCAGGCAATCACCGTTACTTACAATTAAAAAGTGGGAACAGGTGTAGCAGATATCATACTTTGATAGCTGAACAAAGAATATTACAGCACGTGACTGAAATGTGATGACATTTGTTCACCAATCGAAAACAAAAGCCACTCTCCAATGGCACTCTTTCCTCCACCCCCAAGAATTAGGAACTTAGAAATTTCTCCATATTGAAACACATCTGTTCATAGCCTTATTTTTTGACACTTGAGAAGAAGTTGAATGAAGAGCTCCATGCATTAAAAAAATAAGAATTCACAAAAAAAACCTCAGTGTACTAACCCACCAGCACCCACCAAACTGCAGAGGTGGTTGAGGAGAAAGCTCTACCGACAGTGAAGCACGGAATAATAAAGAACAGGAAAAAACAAAACACACACCATCAAAAAAAAAAAAAATCCTGCAGGGAGGCAAGTGAAGAAAGGAAAGGAACACGCATAAGAGGACTACACCAAATGGCAGAGTCCCACACAGAGCCCCACTCCACCTACACGGGCGAAGGAGGGAGGGAAACAAACCAAAATAAAGAAGTGTCTGTGCCCAGTGTTGGGGCAGGCGTGGGCACCCCCGGCCCCCGGCCCCGTACCTGTGCGGGAAGGGCAGCCCCAGGGCGAGGGGGGCAGGCCCGGCTCCGGAATAACAAGTTGCTGAAGAAACGGAATTTTCCCGGCGCTGCTCGGGCCACAAAGACG